>AP027109.1:43252751-43852751 GCA_028142955.1 Pinctada fucata
TTCGTGACGTCAACACATTTTCTTGTTGAAGAATGAATGAAATTAATAGCAATTCTCTGTAACCATTTAAACAATTTCGGCACGAATGGTCTCCGATTTTCATGAAATTTCACACATAAGTAGGGACCAATGAAAAAGGAAAATTTGACAAAAAATTTAATTCTAGGTCATCTGGTTACCATGGCAACGGCCTTTAAAGTTGAAAAATTGGCAAAATTGAGCTAATTTGAAGCTCTATAATTTAGTCTATATGTGACATCAATGGAAGATTTTTTATGTATCCTAAAGATTAGGACATACAATTTTAAATAAGCTCACTAATAGTGTCTGATATTGTAAAAAAAGGTGGTTACCATGACAACATAATTAGCTAATTTTGATATATTGATTTCAAAATGCTGTTTGTATTTTCCAATTTTTCTTCTCTCTTGATGGGTATATGATAAGGAAATAGTATTTATTTTATACAATGAGTAAATTCAAGATAAACCCACTTGTTGCTATGTACATTAGTTACCTTGACAACGGTAACTATGGTCTTTGATATTACTTATTTTTTAACTTCAGAGTCATTTAAAAATTTTTGCATCATGATGAACAGATAAAATTTTTGGGGAAATATCCAACACAAAGAGCTCTTTCAAAAACCGTGAAAAAGCTATGGGGAACATTTGTTACCATGGCAACCATTTTTTATTGTGTCGCCTGCGAAGCATAGCGACACTTAGGGATCACTTTGTCCGTTGTCCATCTGTCCGTCTGTCTGTCTGTCACACTTTGGGTGTCACAGCCCATAACTTTTGATTGGTAAGTGATAGGGCTTTGATATTTCACATGTGTATTCCTTGTGACAAGACCTTCTTACACATACCATAATTTTTGACCTAGTGACCTTGACCTAGAAATTTGACCTACTTTTCAAAAAAATGAAGAATGGATATATCTTTTGATTGGTAAGTGTTAGGACTTTGATATTTCACATGTGCAATCCTTGTGGCAAGACCTTTCTACACATACCATAATTTTTGACCTTGTGACCTTGACCTAGATTTTTGACCTTCTTTTGAAAAAAAGATATGATTCGCTATATCTTTTGATTGGTAAGTGATAGGGCTTTGATATTTCACATGTGTATTCTTTGTGACAAGACCTTCCTACACATACCATGGTTTTTGACCTATTGACCTTGACCTACATATTTGACCAACTTTTCACAAAAAATTAAGAATAGATATATCTTATGATTGGTAAGTGATAGGGCTTTGGTATTTCACATGAGTATTCCTTGTGACAAGACTTTTCTACACAGACCATATTATTTGACCTTTTGAACTTGACCTAGATATTTGATCTACTTTTCAAGAAAAGAAATATTGGCTATATCTTTTGATTGGTAGGTGATAGGGCTTTGATATGTCACATGTATTTTCCTTTTAACAATGCCATTCTACACATACCATAATTTTTACCTTTTGACCTTGACCTAGATATTTGACCTACTTTTCTAAGGTTGTACATGTATATATCTTTTAATTGGTACAGAAGGTGATAGGTCTTTAATATTTCTTATGATGAGACCTTTTTTTTTACCTATTTTTACGTATTGACCTTGACCTAGATGATTGACACTCTTTTCTGAAAATTTGAGAATCGCCACATCTTTTAATTTGTAATTAAGTGGTCTGATATTTCAAAAGAATTTCATTTGAAAAGACTTTTCTACTGATACCAATAATTTTGATCTACTTTCTAGAATAATAATCAAACCGCTTCGCAGGCGACACAAGCATTCCTTGGATTGCTATTTTTATTTTCATAAATCAGTAATTATTAATCCCAGGAAGTTCAAATTTAATAACAATAAAGATCAAGTTAGCCTCTATCAAAATGTAATAAAAAAGTTTCAAATAATTAATGGTTGCTATAGTAATTTGGACATACATTATAAAAATAAGCATTTTTTGTTGTTTTTCGATGCCTTTTCCTCAAAAAACGAAACAGGCTTACACAACCTTTTTTACATATATGATAGAGCAAAGTCTAAACTTTATTTTAGATCAAAAAAAATTCAGATTACTTAACTTTTAATGCCCGTATCCAAGGACTCAAAGTGGGCCTATGTGCAATTTTACACAATCGTTCCCATAGCAACGGGCTATTTCCTTAATATTTTTTAAAAATTTTCTTTCGTGTAATGAAAGATCTACTTGAATACATTAATTAGTTTTCATCACTTTGAATTAGAATTCAATAATCTAGTTAAAAAAGGACTCTAAATATTGTCCAAAATTGCTTTCATTTTTGCGATTTGAGGTCATGTTGCCATAGCAACGAACAGAAACTTTGTCCCAATGTAAATGCTTATGTTTTATTTGCATAAAAAACTCAAAAATGTAAATAATTTATTGTTGAATTTTGAAAAAAAGCAGAAAATACTATTTTGATAGGGTACATTGTGTTGTTGCTATGGTAACATATAGATAAGACCATAAACCCAACACTATTATTACTTAACTTGAAAGAGCAATGATAGGGTACTGATAATTCATTAGTGTTTGTTTTAGATTATGCTGCATAAATTATGTATGTGACTTCAAAAACGCCCAAAAATGCATTTTTTCAATATTCAAAGTCCGTTTCCATGGCAACCGGATGTGATATTAACAAAATTTCTGATGAATTTTTACTTTTGGGTCAGACCCAACCTTATGTACAAATTTTATCAAAATCTGAGACATGCAGTGCCATGTGTCCTTCATAAAAGTGCAAATGCTTACAGAGAATAGCTATTAAATCAAAATGTATGAAAACAATGAAATTATAATTTTGACGAGAAAAATATTATTGAATTATTGATTCAATCTGTTTTAGATTAAAGTAGTAATCGGAAAAATTGAAGTGTTTCTTAATGGTTAACTTCTAGCGGTGGAGTACATATTCTGGGAATCACTGCGTCATGCGTCTGTCTCATATCATTGCACAGATAAATCAGCTGATTATTACAGAACCTTGGGTTGTCTCTCTTACCATATAAAACTACCAAAAAGAAAAAAAAGTGGGAGAAAAACAATCAAACACCACCGGGAGGGAGGGATGGAGATTTCTCAACCCTCGTGTACAAAATTTTGCTTGTCCATGACTCGGCAAGCCTCGCAAAATTCTGTACACTCGGGTTGAGAAATCTCCATCCCTCCCTTCCGGTGGTGTTAAATTATATTAATCTCACAATAGAGACCCGAGGAAGAACATTATTCAACAATGCATTTGTCTATTGTGGATAATGTCGAATGTAATTTTTTGTTGTGCTGATTGTATTTTCATGAATAAATATATTTATCGGTATAGTACAGAGGCGGGTATTTTTCTTTCATACACAGCTCTATTTTGGCTGATAGCATCAATCAGTTATAAGGATATCTTATGTAATTAAACCTGTTATTATAATAAATATTGCGCACATGTTATACTAAAGTCTATGTAAAATGAGATATTTTACTGTTTCCGAACGTAGAATTTTGACGGAATGGTTAGAAATTTCTTGATAAATCTTTTTTTCATACTGCTTGGATTTCATTATCTTCTATTTCCTCAAAGAAAAGAGAGGATATCCAACAGGATTCGGTTGCAGGACCGATGAAATACCCAAATTCGAAAACACAGAGTAATCAAGCACAAAAAGAGACATCAAGGAACAATGTAAACCAAACACGACATCCAAACATTCAACACAAAAACAACACATAATCAAAGGCGAGCAATAGGCATTTTGTGGATACTTATAACGGTCAGCGCCCATGTTAGTAGGAAACTTACATAGTGGTTTCGAAGAACGCTTAACAGTTGTGTATAAATAAAACGCACAATAGTTGTGTATAAACCGCTGCGTTTAACTATCTTGTTTGTGATGTCACCTTACATTGAGAAGTTTATGTTTATACAACAACTGTTTTTCTATGGAGACCTATGTGTATCCGGATAAGTGGACGGATTTTGCGCACGTAATCCGGATAACCTCACCATTTGCTAAAAGCAGATGGCCGTCCAAAGTCGGCGCCGGGTGGACATTGGTCTCCTTCCTTTTATGTGTTGTCATCAATGTTTAATGTTACTGTACGTCTGTTACGACTGTTTTGTATTATGTTCTAGTGAATATTGTTGTGTCTTTGCGCAATTTAGAGTTTGCATGATGTCATTTATGTGTCACCTTCTTATGAGTTTGTTTCGCTGGGTGAATATAGGGTGGTCATACTGGAGATCATTCTCTTTTCTTTATTGTGAAATGACGACACAAATAAAACTAAACTAATCAACTAAATTATATCAAAAGCATAGGGGCGATTAAAAAGTCAGGCTGTGTTTTAACGACCGTAACATCCTTATATTAGTTACAGGGTTTGTTCCTGTCATACTTCCTACTCAAAGTAGGTGTGTAAATTTGTGGGGGTGAGGCCTAAGGAGTAGGAAGTATGATAGGAATAAACAAATTTATCATGCTGAAAACCATATCGTAACTTTTTCTGTTTAATTTTTGACGTTATGAAAATTTAGCAACCAACCTCCGCGTCAAGGTAGGACACCACGTGACCTAATATTGCAACGTCATTGAAATTAGTACGAGGCGTGGTAATGTTTGTGATCAATCTAGGAGTCCGACCAACTTTCAAAGAAAACAGTTAGCCTGGGACACATGCAACTAAAAGGAGGTAGACCTATAATTGTTTTAAATCGTTGTTTCTTAATATTACTACGTCAGGAAATTTTAGGGGACATTAGACACTTGGTTTGTTACTTGACCAATCTAGTCTTGTATCGGCGCATTTTTAAGAATTGCATTACATGTTAGTATCCATGGAAAGGTCTTGTCACAAGGAATACCCATTTGAAATATGAAAGCCCTATCACTCACCATTCCAAATTTAGGGACAAGGTGAATGTTTTTCAAAAGTAGGTCAAAATTTTTGGTATCTATGGAAAGGTCTTGTCACTGAATACACATGCGAAAGCCTTATCACTTACCATTCAAAAGTTATGGTCAAGGTTAAATTTTTGAAAAGTAAATGAAACTGTCAAGGTCACAAGGTCAAAAATTTTGGTATCCACGGAAGGTCTTGTCACAAGGAATACCAATGTGAAATATGTAATTTCTATCACTTACCATTATAAAGTCTTAGATGTGTCTTCGAGAGTGAGAAGTCTCGCCGGCATTATTCCTGTGTCATCCGTTGTCACTATTTGGACATAATGTTGTCCTAAGACACTGATGGTCACATGAACACCTCACTTCATGACAAACGTGACGACTTCAATTTCAGCATTACAAACTTTCCTTTTCTGAGTAGCAACATCCCTTCATCGCCTGCTTATGGCCTGTTCATATCTCAGTTGATACGCTATGCCAGAGCAAGTACCAAATATACAAATTTTGTTCTAAGCGTCTTTCAGATAAGCTTCTCATTCAGGGATATGTTTGTGACCAACTAACATCGTCACTGAGGAACTTCTACGGTCGACAAGGGGAACTTGTCATACACTATGATGTCCCACTCTCCAGAATGGTGGATGCTATTCTGTCATAGACCATTTGAACCATCCAACCAAACATTGTACTCAATGTCCTCCGAAATGGAAATAACCAATGTGACAGTTCTACAGAATTGCAGCGGCGGGTGTTGCATGCAAGCAGCAGATGCTTACTCTTCCTGGTCACCTGGTTTAACTCCCATATCAGGAGTTCGCTTCTTTTCATATGGTGGAGGCTATTGTTTGTTTGCTTTGGTTCCTGTTGTATCCTGATTTTGTATGCCTTCGGTTTCTGATTTTCTGAATAATCGATTTTGTGCTGTATACAGGGATATGGTCGTTATCCATATTTGTAATTGTAATCAAGCCAGCTACCACTTCCGTCATAAGTCAAATGCAGGAGATTGTACATGGCTATTTACCTGACCTGGTGACGGTACATTGCTTGTTACCGTTTTCTGTGTCTGTACCTTGCTTGTTGCCAGTAGTTATTTTATTACCTACATTACCTTGTTGTCTGTTTGTATTGCGCCTGTATGTAACACCATTTGGTAACTGACCAACATTATCTGAGTTTGCAAGACCAACTCGGCCTGGTTCTTCGACTGTTAGTACCACGGGCATCTGGGACAGAGGATCTGCACATTGTAACATTACCAGAGTCTTATGAGACATGACCTGGTCCAATACCTTGTAAGATAGTATAAGGAGTCGAGTGGCGCATACTCTTTTCCTGAATATTGCGTTAAATAAGTTGAATATCAACCTCTAACAATGTCACCTCACGCTGTGAATCGTTAGCAGACATACTTAAACTTCCAACCGTAAGTGAAAAAAAAATCAGCCCAGTGCTTGCCACCAAATATATGTACCGTGACCGAAGGTGGGTTCACCAACTGATATATAAAACTTACGGTTGGAATACAATATAAATTTAAATTATTTTCCTTCAGTTACTTGACTGACCTGCCGATTCAACAAATGAATGACCAATGATTGAACAAATGATTGGTACATGAATCAAATCAATTGTATAATTACAAAGGGGAGACTATTTACACGACAATGACGACACTGTCATCTGGCTCTAATTACAATGGATAGCGTTGTCAAAAGACAAGACTTATGCAGAAATTTCCAGCACTCGTATTTTGACGGCGGGGACATTAGTATTTCGTCCCGATTATGACGCATATAATTTATATTAACCAAAGACTGGTTCGTCCTCGGTAAAGTTTGTTTCTCTTAATTATCCCTTTTCCGTTAACTGTTATGAGAATCAAGTATACAAGAAAGATGTCATTTATTCCAATTTATTCCTATTCGGGCCCATTCACAAGTTTTCATGAATCGTTTACAATGATAGAAATTACATACAACATGTAAATTAAGTTGATATGTACTATTATAAGAGATTCAGTGCACCATAAAAAGCGCATTATCAAAAATAATACATTTTTATTATGCGCCGCCAATATATATAATGCTCTGATATGAAACTCTCGAAATTTATGAATAATATGTTGCATTTTCATAAGGAAACAAATAATTCAGCATCATATTCGGACATAATGCTGTCCTTTGACACTGATGATCGCATGAACACCTCACTCTGTGACGACTTCAATTTCAGCATCACAAACTTCCCTTTTCTGAGTAGCAACATCCTTTCATCGCCTGCTTATGGCGTGTCCATATCCCAATTGATATGTTATGCCAGAGCAATAAGCAAATATAGCAGATTTTGGTCTGAGAGCTAGGCGTCTTTCAGATAAGCCCCTCAGTCAGGGAAACGTTTGTGACATCGTCACTGAGGAAGTTGTACGGTCGGTACGGGGGAACTCGTCATACACGATGATGTCCCATTGTCCAGAATGGTGACTGATATTCTGTCTTAGAGCATTTCAACCATCCGACTACAGTCTATACTTGTATCTTCCGAAATGGAAGAAGCCGGATGTGATATTACTGCCGGATTGAAGCGACGGGTGCTGCATGTAAGTAGGAGATGCTGACTCTTCATGGGCACCTTGTCTCACTCCCATCTTGGGAGATCGCTCCTTTTCATATGGCGGAGGTTTTTCTTTGTTTGCTTTGGTTTCTGGTTTATCCTGATTTGATATGCCTTCGGTTTGCGATTTTCAGAATTATCGATTTTGTGCTGTGTATGGTCATTATCCGTAATTTGTCATCGATACCCCCTAATGTATTAGTTCTATAGGATAAAATACTACGACGGTTCTTCAAACCTGAAAACTGAACCCACGATTTCCAAATGCGGGATTGAGGTATAAATGGTAACCAATCTAAAATGTCTTTGATTTGAATTTTCTAGCCAGGTTCGCATCGATAGAAATGAAAATAACATGATACATACGAGTTATATTTGCCTCAAAACACATATAGATACAATGTACAATATCGATCATACCAAACATTTTAACCTTGTGACCTTAGAGTTTGACTTACTTCAAAAAGTTTAACCTTGACTATACCTTTTGACTGGTGAGTGATTGGGCTTTCAAATTTCACATGTGTATTCGTTGTGACAAGACCTTTCAATGGATACCAAAAATTGACCTTGTAACCTTGACCTTGAAGTTTGACCTTCTTTTCAAAAACTTTAACCATTTCCCTTTTTTTAAAGTAAGTGATTGTGCATATTTCACACATGAATTCCTTGTGACAAGACCTGTTCGTTGGTAACGACATTCTGACCCTGCGACCTCGACCTTGGAGGTTGACCAACATTTATCACTTCAACATCGACCATAATTTTTGAGTTGTACATTCCTTTTCACAAGACTTCCCTTGATAACAAAAGTGTGGATCTTAAGACCTTTTCTTAGAGTAGATTTGTGATAATTTGAATTTTGATAATACTTGAGCTATATTATGGAAACTTAAGAATATTTGCGGTGTCTGTATGCATTTTTTAAAGACAAAATCCAACAGCGGGGGAACACAATTCCTTGAATTTGTATTTCTGTTTACTAGTAGGAATATTTTTATGTTTTGTTTCATTTGCATTGGGGGGGGGGGGGGGGGGTAATCAAGATTATAAGTCTTTTGTGTTTCTACGGATTTTGTGTATAACCTTCATTCATTGCTGTGTTAGTAATACATCAATAATCTTACTGTGGTCGGTTATAATAAAAAAAAAACCACAATTTAAAAAACCAATTAAAATTAACAAGAAAAGCAGAGGAACAAAAATAGACCTGAACTTTAAAAATGTTATTAAACAGAAAACAACATAAAGTGTAATTCAAATATTTCTTCTGTTTGAATAAGAACATGAGTAAATAGAAATGCTCGATTTATCATTATATTTTGTTGAAATGGGTGATACATGTAAGACCATTTCGATTTGTCAAAACTAGGTTTTCCCCATTTTTCTTCTTTTTTTCGTATAATGTTCTCAAGTCATACTCATCTTAGTTATCTAGTCAAAGAAAAAGACCAGAAATTTGACATCTCTAAAATGAAAGTCCCCTCCTACTGAAGATGACAAAAGGCAAAATTCCTTTGACACTACTAATAGGAAATTCTTGTATGTCTTCTTTTCATGTACAGTGTATGACAAAGCAGTGCACTACACAAGGTAAAAGAGGACAAAGTTTCAAAAAGATCTGAAAATAACTCTATCACAGTTTAACAAATATACCTTTTCTAATAAATCAAATTAAACCTTTTTCGCCTTCTAATTTTTACCCTAAGTGCCGTTACGATGTTATATACTGCTGAAAAAAATTTTAGAATCACATTGGATTTTCTCTGTACCTTCTAGTCAAATTACACCACTTTGAGTAGAATGAAACTATTAGATAATCAATTGATTATGAATTCCTGTAATCTAACTTGGTAGGTAAGAGATATCTCTATCGGAATTTGTCTGTAATTTGTTAAAAATATACCCTCAAGGAAACTACCGAGAATTTGCAAAAAGGTGTTAATTTTGAATTTTCCCCATTTTTGCATTTGAACCATTTCTTGTGTACAACTGACAAAAATGGCAACCGAAACACCATCATCACGAAGGAGATACTTCATGTCTCAAAATTACAGGACAAAAAGACGTATATTAAAGTTAAGGGATTTATTCCAAAAATTTCTAAAAATTGCTGAATTTTTTTTAAAAAATGCAAATTTCTTTTTAATATTCTAGCAGTTTCCTTGAAGTACAATTACATTCAAATCGATCCCATATTTGTGTACAGTTATGTTTACACTTTGTACTGCGATAGGTGAAGTGTTTATATCTTTCTTATACTTCGCAAAATTCGTATGATAACAGAGTACCTGTTGGCTAAATGTACACAAGAAATTGCAGTGCGATTCTATTCTTATTTTTAGCAGTATATGATAATTTATGCGAACGGTATATAGACAAGAAATGCGTAGTGACGAGAATGATAGTAAAAACAAATATATTGAAATTACATGTATATCTTATTTAAAGATAAGATTTAACGACATGACATTGTCGCCATAGAATTTCTATAGAGACATAACGTCAGACAGAGCATGACGTTTATATATTGTTTTCATTTTCGTGTTTACCATCGACGGCGGGTGCGGCTAGCCAACAGGGGATGCTTACTCCTCCAGGGCACCTGTTCCCACCTCTAGCTTGCTAGGGGTCCGTAGATACTTAATTTTGTGCTCTGTTGTGAGTGCTGTTGAGATTATCGTCAGGATCTTCTTTAACTCATTTGTGTCACACTTATGCCCTTTGCCGTGTGGAGCTCGTAAAAAAGTTCCCCGCGAGGGGTTTGACAGTAAGTGTTTTGAATATATTTCCCTTACATCGTCGCCATAGCACTTTCTATATAGACATAACGTCAGAGAGAGCATGAAGTTTATATATTGTTTTCATTTTCGTGTTTACCGTCGACGGCGGGTGCGGCTAGCCAACAGGGGATGCTTACTCCTCCCGGGCACCTGGTCCCACCTCTAGCTTGCTAGGGGTCCGTCGATGCTTAATTTTGTGCTCTATTGTGAGTGCTGTTGAGATTATCGTCAGGATCTTCTTTAACTCATTAACGCTAATATTTGATCCTCTTTCTATCAAAGTTTTGCATCATTTGTGATTACACTGACCGTTCTGAAGATTGACAAAAAAAAACGCAGTTCATAATGAGAACATAAAAATGACAGACATGTAAAAATGAAAATCGTATAAAATTTTTCTACAGTTAAGATATATGAGTATCAAATCCAATTTTTTCCCAAATGTTGTATCATTTGTGGTTATCGTGATTATGAGATTATCAAGACACACCAAGGGATATTGAATTTGAAGACGTTGAACATTTGTACCACTTGGTGACTGTCACTGCTGGTGGACCAAGAGTACCCCGAGGGCACATGTAGGCAAATTGATAGTTTCTTCAACGCATTCTAAAATTTCTGTTATCAAAATTTCTCGAAATTTCTAAAACGTAGGTCATGTAGCATCATTTCCCACCAATCCTGTTAAGTCTTTCGGTACATTTTAGACATACTAATTTTCACACTCTGTGGTCATATTACATTGTTTAGATTGATGATCAGCGACTAGGGTTACGTACCCGAAACGTGCATGTCTTGTCCATGCTTCAAATCTATCTGTTCTTAAGAGATGCTTGTGAATTTGAAGACGTTCTACATAGACCGAACTATGGACCAAAATATGGAGCGAACTCTGGAGCAAAAAGACCAAGCCTATTTATGCAGAGATAGAATGAGAGGTCATAGTAGAATACATAGACTTTTGAAATAAACATCAAAGAAGTACCTAAAAATTATTCAGTCTCAAAGTCGAGAAGACAAGTCCAAATCGTAAGAATTCACATCGGAACGGTAACGAACCCCGGAATGAACAACATTCCGAAGTGAGACCAGGTGTCCGGGGAGAGATAGCGTCTCCTTATTGCATGCAACACCCGTCGCAACAGCTCCATGGAAAGAGAAAGAAAAAAAAAGAAGTTTGTCTTGTTTGGTGATGATGACAGCCATTCAATCACAATGCAGAATGTCACTGATCATTCTGGAAAGGGGGATCTGATATGCTTTTATCATATCCTCGTACCATCCGAAGAATCCCTTCAATGATGATTTCAGCCATTGTGTAATATAATACTGAACAAGTAGCTTACTGGCAAGCTTTAACAATGTTCAATAAATATGTCAACTTTCATCTTATTGGGTTTTTTTTTTTGTCTTCTATATAACCTACTTCTCTTACATAAGTAAAATAATTGAGAACTGAACTTTAAAAAGGTTATTTAACAGAAAAAACTTGAACTGTATTTTAGTTTAAGTTTCTTTCTGTTTGATTAAGAACATGAGTAAACAGAAATGTTCGATTTATTATTATATTTCGTTGAAAAGGGTGATCAGATCATGGGGCTTTCCCCATTTTTTCTCTTTTTTTCTTACAATGTTCTGAAGTCGTGCTCACTCTAGTTATATTATAAAAGACCAGAAACTTAAAGTTTTTAAGAAGAAAGTCCCCTCCTACAGAAGTGACTCAAGGCAAAATTTTTTTGACACTACTAATATGAAATTCTTGTATGTCTTGTTTAAATGTATGATGAATCATTGTACCGCACCAGGTATAAAGCTAATAACTCTATAAAAGGTATAGAGTTTAACAAATATCACATTTCCAATCGATCAAATAAAACCTTATTCCACCTTCTAATGCTTTTGTAAACCCTAAGTATCGTTACGATGTTATATGACAAGGGAGGACAATTACATTCAAATCGATCCAATATTTGTGTACAGTTATGTCCGCACTTTGTACTGCGATAAGTGAAATGTTTATATTTTTCTTATACTTTGCAAAATTCGTATGATAACAGAGTACATTGTACCTATTGGCTGAATGTTTACAACAAATTGCAGTGCGATTCTATTCTTATTTTGAGCAGTATATGATAATTTATACGAACGTATAGAAATATATACTGACGAGAATGACAATAATAACGAATATATTTCAAAGATTAAAATTTTAAAATGTATTGAAATTATATCTTCTTTAAAGATACGATTTAACGCTAATATCTTATCCACTTTCTATCAAAGTTTTGTATCATTCGTGATTACAGTGACCGTTCTGAAGATTGACAAAAAATGCAGAAGAGAAAGAGAACAAAAAATGAGAGACATGAAAAAATTGAAAATCGTATAACATTTATGTAAAGATATACGAGTGTCAAATCAAATCAAATCTTTTCAGAAATTTTGTATCATTGATGGTGACCGTGATTATACAGGTATGAGATTAACAAGACAAACCCAGGGGTATTGAATTTGAAGTCGTTTATCATTTGTACCACTTGGTGACTGTTATTGCTGGTGGACCAGGAGTACCCAAGGGCACATGTTGACAAGTTCGATCAACTTCGGTTGATCGTTTCTTCAACGAATCCGAAAGAAATCCATCGGAATGCTCTAGATCAATTATGATGTCATAATAGGAACGGTGATATTGACGCATTTTACGCAAGAATGTCAGCATAAGGTAACGTAAAAATAAGGGAAAGGGGTTAACAAAATCACTATAACTAAAAACCGACGGTCAAATTTCAATCGGAACTTATTGATGTTTAACATGACACATGAAAAAGATTTTTACGGAGAATAAATAATAGGTCAGATAAACGGACTTTAATATTAACGGAATTTCACAAGCGTTTCAGTAGCCTCCTCGAGACGAGGATTTTAAAGAAATCTCAACACTGAAGATTTCAGATTTCCGTAACTTAACATGTCTTGATGATCTGGCCTTGTAATAATCGCATTATTGGCAAGTTGAATTAATAGCTCAGTGGTAGAGCTCCCACCTAACATGTGTGAGGACCATGGTTCGCGTCTCAACGTGAGGAAATTTAACAGAATTATTCATATTTAAACAGCTACCTTTTTATTTTCTTTGCAAAGTATGGTAAGACCAGCAATAGTCGAATTATTGCTTGAATTGAATTATTTGAAGTTTTTGTTATGACTTTTTTAACCTACATACATATGTATTCTATTTAGAAATAAATTTTGGTCTTGTCTTTTGACAGCGCCAGTTTCAATGCATTCCGTAGTTGCACTGGACACTGGAGATTGTTCATTTGATAGGGTTTTGCTCTATGATGCTATGTTCTATTTTTATACCCCAATTTCGTGAGAGCGCGGGGACATTAAAACCGTCCCGTCTGTCTGTCTGTCCGTCCGTCCGTCTGCCCGTCAGTCAGAAAAAAAGTTTACCCTTGTCCCTAACTTTAGAATGGTAAGTGACAGGACTTTCATATTTCACACGGGTGTTTCTTTTGACAAGACCCTTCCATGAATATCAAAAATTTGACCTTGTGACCTTGACCTTGGAGTTTCATTTACTTTTCAAAAAGCTTAACCTTGACAATAAATTATAAATTGTGAGTGATAAGGCTTTCATATTTCACATGCGTATTTATTGTGACAAGACCTTAAAATGGATACCACAACTTAAGACCTTGAGACTTCGACCTTGACCTTGGAGTTTGACTTACTTTTCAAAAACTTTAAAAATGCCCATAACTTTTGAAAAGTTAGTGATTGGTCATATTTCACTCATGTATTACTTGTGACGAGACCTTTTCGTATGTAACGGCATTCTGACAAGATGACCTCGTCCTACAAGGTTGTCCCATATTTAAAAACTTCAACATCGATCATAACTTTTGGATGGTAAATGATAGGACTTTCATATTTCACATGTGCATTCCTTTTCACAAGACCTTTCCCTGGGTAACAAAAGTTTGGACCTATTGACCTTTTCTTAGGGTTTTTAATCTCCTGATATTTAGAATTTTGATAATACATGATATATATTATGAAAACTTAAGAATAGTGGGGATGTCTGTAAGCAAAAGACAAATAAGACAAACAGCCAAATGCGGGGGTCCACATTTCCTTGAATTTGATTTTCTGTTTAATCGAAGTAATGTTTTTTTCGGGGGGAGGGGGTATCGAGAATGTAACAGCCTTTTGTGTTTTTGGACTCTGATTACTAATTTTGTGAATAAATTCCATTCATTGTTATTATTTATCTATCAATAATCTTTTGTGGTTGGTTAGAATAACAAAAGACAAGTTTTAAAAATCAACAAAAATAAACAAGAAATACAGAGGAAATTAATTAGAACTGAACTTTAAAAACATTATTTACACGTAACAGAAAAACAACTTGAACTGTATTCTTGTTTAAGTTTCTTTCTGTTTTATTAAGAACATGAGACAGAAATGATCGATTAATCATTATATTTTGTTGAAAATGGTTATCAGACCATTTTGATGAGTCAAAACTGGTTTTCCAACTTTTTTTTCCTTTTTTTTTTCGTATTATGTCCTCAAGTCATACTCATCCTAGTTATATATAAAGACCAGAAATTTGAAGTCTTTTAAAGGGAAAGTCCCCTCCTACTGCAGATGACTCAAGGCAAAATTTCTTTGACGCTACTAATATGAAATTCCTGTATGTCTTGTTTAATAAAGCAGTGTACTAGACAAGGTAAAAGAGGATAAAGTTTCAAAAAGATCAGATTGAAAATAACTCTATAAAAGTTGTGTAGTTAAACAAATATAACTTTTCCAATCAATCAAATTAAACATTTTTCCAACTTCTAATGCTTTTTTAAACATTAAGTGCCGTTGAGATGTTATATGATCATTTTTACGAACGGAGAAAAGAAATGCATAGTGACGAGAATGTCAAATATGGATAATGACCATATCCCTGTATACTGAACAAAATCGATAATTCAGAAAATCAGAAACCGAAGGCATACAAAATCAGTATAAAACAGGAACCAAAGCAAACAAATGAGAATGATAGTAATAACGAATATTTTTTTAAGATAAAAAGTTTAAATTTGGGAAAATGTATGCAAATTATATCTTTTAGATTTAACGCTAATACCTAATCCACTTTCTATCAAAGTATTTCTGTATCATTTGTGCTTACAATGACCGTTCTTTTGATTGACCAAAAAACGCCGAATATAAAAACAACAAAAAATGAAAGACATGTTAAAAAAATTGAAAATGTAAATGCAAGGCATGCTGTTTTTCATCTTCTATTTTACAGTCAAGAAAGAATTTGTCATCTAGCGACTATAATGGTGAAATGAAATATGTGCAATTAGACCAGTGAAACAAAAAGAAACGTCATTGAACGTCATGGGCCAGACCCCCCGACCTCTGGATCCGCGCTTGAACGTAAATAATATTTATCGAAGATAGAACTCATTTGCAGGATTTTACTTGTTTTACTGTGATATAAAAAAGCTAATTGCATTTTACATTGTCTAAAAGAATTAAATGTACTTTTATTTGTTTTGTTTTGTTTTTGGTTAAAAAAATAAAATATCCTTGTAAATGTTTTCTGTTTTGAAAACCAGATTTTTATCTCTATAACTACAAGGCGACGTCGTATTGTATACCCTTTTCTCGGCTTTATTCTTAGAAGAAAGCAGATGTCATGCGGAAATAAATATGATTTTTAAAAAATATAGGAATTCAATTTTTTTGTTCATTTCAAAAAGATATTCAGAAGTCACTAGGCCGACTTTAGCCATTCCCGGCTTTTCTCCTTATCCAAAACAATAATGGATAGCAACATACTAATCATATTTCATATATAACGTGTGATTAAAGTATTAGTTATTTTCTTTGCGTATTCATTTGTCTGAATACATTCTATACATTTATAATTCTATTCTTAAGATAAACATCTTGTTTTCATCGCTCTATTTCATTGATGACCGTTTTTTCTTTACCAACGTGACGTTTTGACGTTTAAATAGCCAAATGCATCCCGTGACGTCATTTGCTTAACACTGTTGCAGGCGTAAAATATTACTGATATAATGGGTGAATATTACAAAATGGTTTACAGATTTCACTTTTTTTATCAGTTCTATTTCCAATTGATATATGGATGAAAAATGGAGTAATTTAGATGAACGGTTCAGGAAATATTAATTCAAATAGAGTACGGACGGGATCTCTTGCCGGCATTTTTTAACGAAATCTGAGAGGGGGTAGGTTCATAATTTTGTATCAAACTTGAGATTTTACGCGATGATTGCTACATTTCTTTTATATTTTTGAAAGATATGTTAACTTAGATTAAGATAGCAAATTTTCCTTTCACTGGCATGTTAACAAAGTACTTAAACCCGTTATTTACCAGTTGGACTCTAAAAATAATGATGTCAAGAAAAGAGCCAAAAATTTTACAATATTTACTATTTCATAAAATTTGACGTACCAGCATTGATGTATTTTCTATTTTTTATTTCTTTTAGACCTTCTTTCGTTATTAAAAGAATGGCAATATACATTCATGCATCGAGTTTAAAATAACAGGGGTATATTGATGATATGATGCAAATTTTGGGAAAATTCTTGAAAAAATGGACATGTACTTCTTTGGAAGTCATAAATCCATTGGAAGCTCGTTGACATATACTTTTTTACATCAAAATTTTATACATTACATTGTTTTCTTCCATTAAAAGCAATAAAACTGAACCTGTGATGTTAAACAGTGTTTTGGGGAGTTTTGGAAAGGGTGTAACTATGAACTTTTACAGAGGAATTCGATAAATTGATATAATAAAATTCGGAGTTTTTTAAACAATAAAACCTTTTATATATACATTTAATCACTGTGTTATCGCTTGTGTATTGAAAAAATTCAGTAGAAATTAATGATCTCGAACAAGAAACGCTTGCAGCACCACCCACAGCAAAGCATTAAAACTCCTAAAGTAACAAAAAGAAGGGAGGAGATCTCCAACACACACAAGACATGCACATCAAGAAAGGAGGGGATCTCCAACAACACTAGGTTGCAGCACCCACATCAAAATCCCAAAACACCCATGCAAAAAACACAGAACAGATACCCACAGAAAGAGACGCAAAAGGGACAAGGAACACCAACTCACAACATAGAAACATGAAACATAAAAGACTACACATAAACCAACGAGACTAATGGGCAACCGGTGCCGACTTAGGACGGCCATCTGCCACGTAAATAGCAGACGGTGTGGTTATCCTGGAGACACTTAAAGAGGAAGGAATACCAAATAAGACAACATAACATCATATACACAATACTACACATAAATTAATGAGTCGAATATCTAACAAGACTGCTGCAACACCAATAGCAACATACTATGATACCCAAATAAAAAAACAGAGAAGACACACATACATGTATATAGGGACAGAGAACAGCAAAGAAGACATCAAACATCGAACATTAGAGAGGTTGAGATTTCCTACGTGTAACTTGTACGGGTACGTCTAGTGTACAAGTTGAATTACACGTAACTGTTGTTGAGATTTCTTTTCATAGACCACTACGCGTACTTGTAAAATCTAAGTGAAATTGAGTCGACTTTTGGACAGTATAAATTCAAGAGGAACATTAAGTTCGGTTAAATCTATATTGAAATAGAAAAATCATTATGAATTAAAAGCCATACTTTTTATACTATTTGATAAAATGAAGGGGATGAAATATCTTGAAGTAAAGATCTACGTGTATCTCACACTTTACACGTTCACTGATGACGTGTAACTTGTAAGGCAAATGACGTCAAACGCATTAAATGATGACGTCACAATAGCTGACCAGAATACAAGTACACGTACAAGTTACACGTAGGAAATCTCAACCTCTCTATTATCTGTTAAAATAGTCTGTCAATTTATATTACAATTTTTTAAAGAGCAGCCCTGACGTTCAAGGACCACCATCTGTTCATAGTATTACAGACTTGGATGAAACTTTACTTCCGGTAAGTATTTGTATTGCTTATTTCATTAGTTGGGAAAAGGGGTACTGTAAATAATTGTATGGTTTTGAACTATATGTAGTGGATGAATAAACTCACAGCCCAGGTCCCCAAGGATCACTAGTATTCAATTTAGAGACAACAAGAGACAGTTTTGATTCGGCCGAAACTTTGCCTCCGATGAGTATAATAATTAAAAAGTTGAAAAATATAAAGCATGTGAAACAGTTGAATTATTACTTTCAAATTCCACATCTCATCAGAATGTTTTTTTTTTCTTAACTATTCTATGTTGTAGAAATACAGTGTTTGTTCTCAATTTCTTTTGTAGCCAAGTCCAGTGTTTTACGACAGAAAAGGAAAAGATTTCTACTGGTAAGTCTTCATGTCGAGAAATTATACACCAGTCATGAAATTGTATAGTGCTTCATGGTATATACATATCATATACATATCATATTACAAGGAACATGTATAAACACTACTTTCATGTTGCAGTGTGGAGCACTTTAAATCTTTCCCCGTGACCTGATGTTTGTCAAGTGTATTAATTACTTTCTCCCTGCTCAGTCGCCTAAAGGAAGATTCGTTTTGGCCCATTATCAATAAGACATCATATCTAGATTTTTTGCTATTTCTGAAACTTGCCATTTCATCGAAAAATATCATCGAAATTCAAGGGTTAACATCTTAGCACCTTCCCTCCAATGCTATTTTGAACATAGATTTTATTAGGATATGCTACTGAATCGACCCTACAGGAATTTTGAAACCGCGCAGTCTCTGTTAAGTAAAAACGGAAATTTACATTCTAAACATAACGCAAGTGGGCGCCAGTGAAATTAATTTGGACTGCTTATGAAAAGCACTTTGGCTTGAAGAATTTAATATTCGAAACGAGTATCTGGTGCATGAAAATTCTTTTGAAAATTTTCTTCTAGAAGGTATAGAGTTGGAACCCTTCCGCATTATACATCAGTCTATAATTAAGAAATAAAAAATGACAAGCCGGGCTCTATTGTCTCATAATGCCCGAGCGTCCTCAGCCAATCATATTTATTACCGAGCCAATGATGACACAGACGACAAAATCGATTCTTGGTAAAACCAGTTCCTGCCAGTTTATCTGCTTTTAGAAAATGGGTAGGCGTGGCTTATCGCGATCGGGCCTATATTGGAGAATAGAGCCCGGCTCGCGTCTGTTGTTTTAATAGGGAAAAAGAATCAAGTCATATTAGAATTCCTCATTAATATTATTCATTATTCATCTTTGCACACACATATTAGCTGGACATGTCTGACTATATCTATTTTGGATTTAAAAAATAAATGGCAAAATTACAAAAAAGGGCAAAATATCAATTTTCCGCTTTGAACAATTTAGAATATATTTGTTGACAAATTTTAAGTGCCATATACCGGTATGTTAATGTTTGTGTGCATGCATATATAGCTTGACCTGATATAACATCCTGTGACATACCATATAATACTGCATGTAATTTTTCCTTATAAAGTAATTATTTGATTTTTATGAGGGGGAACTTTGCTCATGTTTTTAAAGAAAAAAATTCTGGCCTGAGGAAGAAAATTTTAAGGATAACATGTATATAGTAGAATGTAATGATTATCTGACCAAGAGGATAACGAAAACAGTTCAGGTTGCCGAAATTATTTATGCCTCCGACCGGCTATAATCAAATGGTTACTCCCTTACATAGCTTATTCTTATATAAAATTATATATAGCAATGCATAATGTAGCTTAAGCTTGAATTGCACTAATGTCTGTGTTCGACATTTCTACTTTTCGTTTATTTCAAGCGGTTAGATCAGATAAATCAGAGGAGAAAACAAACCGTCCTTTCATTAAAGTAAGATTTGCAAACAAAGGTATTGATGAATTGAATCTTGGTCAAATTATGAATCACAAAACTGTCACAGAAAAAAATCCCACCATATTTCAAAGAAAAGAATCTCCTTGTATTTCCTATTGCTACACACCAACAGTTGCATCGTTTTGGCTTTGGCTTCGACACTAACAACTTAGATTTAGATTTGCCATACTTATACTGCATACCTAAAATGCATAAGAATCCGTACAAACAACGCTTCATCGCTGGTTCCTCAAAATGTTCTACCAAATCTGTATCGATCTAACTCACCAAAGTTTTATCTGAAATCTAATCTGGGCTTCAAAAATATTGTTCGACAGTATATTCTCGCAGTGACATCAACCAGATGTGGATTTTAAAGAATTCGAAGGAATTTTAAAACATCTGAAATCCACTCATATTAGTAGAGTCCATTCGATCGAAGCCCTTGATTTTTCGACACTTTACACTACAATTCCACATTCTAAATTGAAAGAAAGACTCGCAAAAATTATAAATTATGCGTTTACAAGTAAGAACGGTAATCGCAAATACAAATTTATTGTTGTTAACTTTGACAAAACCTACTTTGTAAAAGAGAAGTCCGATTCTGAAAAAAGTACCCTGAAACTGATATTATTCAGATGTTAAACTTTCTGATCGACAATATTTTTGTGGTGTTTGGAGGAAAGGTCTTCCAGCAAATTGTCGGAGTTCCAATGGGGACCAATTGTGCCCTACTCCTTGCCGACATTTTCCTTTACTCGTACGAAGCTGATTTCATTCAATCTCTGGTCTCTGAAGGGAAAAATACTTAGCTTCTGATTTCAACTTCACTTACACATACATAGACGATGTGTTGTCCATCAATAATTCAAAATTCGCGGATTACCTGAGCAGTATCTACCCTTCAGAGCTTGAAGTCAAAGAAACTACAGAGACAAATAATTCAGCATCCTATTTGGACATAATGTTGTCCTACGACACTGATGGTCACATGAACACCTCACTCTATGACAAACGTTACGACTTCAATTTCAGCATTACAAACTTTCCTTTTCTGAGTAGCAACATCCCTTTATCACCTGCTTATGGCGTGTTCATATCTCAGTTGAAACGCTATGCCAGAGCAAGTACCAAATATACGGATTTTGTTTCGAGAGCTAGGCGTCTTTCAGATAAGTTTCTCAGTCAGGGATATGTTTGTAACCGACTAACATCGTCACTGAGGAAGTTCTATGGTCGATATGGGGAACTTGTCATACACTATGATGTCCCACTCTCCAGAATGGAGGATGATATTCTGTCATAGACCATTTGAACCATCCAACTAAAGATTGTACTCTATGTCTTCTAAAATGGAAAAAAAAGGGAGGAGATCTCCAACAAGACCCCGTTGCAGCATCAACAGCAAAACACCCGATGCAAAAACACAAAAGACGAGTACAGCACGAGACTGAAAAGAGACACACGACATGTAAACATCAAACACAAAGGACTACACATATACCGACGAGACCAATAGGCAACAGGTGCCGACTTAGGACGGCCATCTGCCACGGAAATAGCAGAAGGTATGGTTATCCTGGATTACGTGCGCACAACCCTCCCATTTGTCCGATTACCCAGAGGTCTCGAAGAACATACAACTGTGGTGTAAAACAACCTCCTTACTGTCAGATGACCACACACAAACAAGACCGCAAAACGCAGGGGCCCAAGCAACACAGATGAATATGTAAATGGATATAAAAAGAGGGCCTACGTAATACAATCCGTGCTCATGTATGTTATCACCCGAGGAGTCCGACTGACATTTAGAGAGGACAGGTGGTCGGGGCCCTGTCTTCTCTAAAGAGGTTTGGACAGGGCCCGTCATGGAGTCCCGTCGTCACAGTCAGTCAGAGTGCAAGTTTTAAGAATGCGCTTGTACAAGACTGTAGATTGGTCAAGTACCAAGCCTAGTGTCCGTCTGGTGACATTATGATCATACCCACGGTATAAAAGGCGTTTGATGATTCTGACGCATTTTCGATAATGATGTTGTCTATCTTTGATCATTCTTATCTTGTTAATAATGTCACCATAAAATGCAGGTTGTGAAATACCCAAAGTAATATACTCTGTTGCCTGTATTGGTCCGAATTTCAGAAGAAGTTGACAATAATGATTTTGTTAATCGATCATAAATAACGATACTGTTTATCATGTTCATGATAAGAAGTCTTGCAGGGCTTTGTTAAGCGCCTATTTTGTCTTTCGTTTCCATTCTGCATTTCTGGTATCTCAGTATTAATTAAACGGGGAATCCCTGACTGCCTTTGAAGTCTTATTTCCCTCTTTTAAAATTGACGCTTAATCAGTTTAAAGACGTAAAATAATTTAATACTTATCTAATAAAAGGTCTATCAATAAGAAATTGAAACACAGTAATAAATGGGGTATCCCTGACTGTCGTTGACTCTAAATCAGTTTAAAGATGTAAAATAAATAAATAATTATTTCATAAAAGGTCAATCAATAAGAAATTGAAACGTGAGTCATTTGAAAATGAATTATTTGTTGAAGGTCGATTTACAAGGGTTCCTATGAATTCAAAACTTTCATTTTAGATCATTAGACCTAAATCTTCAAATGACCAGATCTTTTTTTTCAGACTTCGTTGTAAACTATTCTCTTAATCAGGAGACGCTGACTCTCCCCGGGCTCCTGGTCTCACTTCGGAATTAATTCGTTCCGAGTTTCGCAACCGTTCCTGTTGAAAATCTAATGATTTTGCCTTGCCTTCTTGACTATGAGACTGAATAACTGATGGGTACTTCTGTAATATTTACTCTAGTATTTATTTTTCGATAAATGTACCATAAACCTTTGTGAATATAACTTTTATTGAAACTACCATGTGAGTGTTGTGAGAGGCGTGGGAAGCACTTAAACAGAGGTGGTTCTTCCATAGACTTCGATGAAAAAGACATTTACTTATAAGATTGGACGTCGTATATTTAAGAAAACGAAAATGGAATCTTGAATTTGTGTCGAGGCGAAATTACCCTTACTAAATGAGAAATGTCTCATAAGAATCGCCTAACTTAATTGCTGATGCTTAAAAATTCGGGGATAAGAAAGGGAATATAATACTTATAAACATCAAAGAAGTACCTCACAGTTATTCATTCTCGAAGTCGAAAAGGCAATGCCAAATCGTGAGAATTCCCGTGCAAACAGTTGCACGGCTCCGAACCTTATTATGCAAATTATATGCATACAATCGGAAGAATCTCGAGTCAAGATTTTACCTTACACACGACGGAAAAGAAAGTCCGTTCCTATTCTAATTTTACAGTAGTCTCGTCTAAAATTTCTCTCGTGGACTTCCGTTCGAAATTTGAACACGTAGAAATGCTTCTTTCATGCAAGAAAACAAACTGTTCAAGAATACAGACAAATGGATCATCTTAAGGTATGTTTTTAAATTGATTTATGTATCACGTGGAATACATATGATGGGATTTTAAATTCTTCTTCTTATCAGAAATACTCGACCAGGGAGTGCCCCATGTTTTCGTGTGAATGAGTTTCATGAATTTTATCGGTGTAAGAGAATATCTCACAAATATTTGTTCTTTAAAGCCATTTCTGTCTTTCATTACATCTTCATGATCTTCTAAATTTAAGTACACACAATGAATTTGAATAAATTTGATGTCAGTGTTAGTTATAATCAGTATCAAATATCAGTTCTGTAGCCTAATGCTGTAGTGTTGGTGAAAAAGTATTTGAATGGTTTTAGAATTATTTAAAGGGGATGAATTTCAAATCAATTGAATATTTTATTTATTCTTTACAGTAACATAACCATAATTGCCAGACAAAAGAAGGAATATACTCCGAGAAAAGTCTTCATGCGCATGTGTGCATCAGATCCAATGAAAGAAAGTGCATCAGAATGGTGGAATGCTTATAGTGCTACTAGTACCGTACTTGTTAAGTTGAAGAAATACTGGGGAATATGATATTGCAATTGTACTACCGTATATGATGTTGGCCACCATGGTGTGAAAATAATTCACTTGTGAAAGGAGAATGAAGAAAATTGTTCAAGTGCATATTTCTTCACGAAAAACATATTCAATGTGTACATCGACAACATATTCCTTGTGAAGCTGTGATCCAGTATGAAATGAGAATTTGTGTTATAATGTAGAGGAATTCATCATCAATAGAAGAATAGTGAGATCGACAGATGAAACTGTATCACAGCCTCTTGCAGTAAACATGCTGATATAGCACTGAAGGGTAAGTTGTATATATACATGTATACTAATATACACGTTATAATAATTTTGTAAATCTAATAATACAAGTACAAATAAAATTGTATTTATTTCATATTTTACATGTGTATCCCTTGTGATTCACCTTAAATGGATAATACTTTTTAATGGTAAGTTATATGCTTTCATATCTCATGTGTACATGTATTGTTTGAAACAAGACCTTCTCATGCATACCAAAATTTGTGTCCTTGTGACCTTGACCTTGGAAAATGACCTACTTTTAAAAATCTTACACCATGGCCATAACTTTTGAATGGTGAGTGATATATAGACATGTGCTTTCCTTGTGACATGGATGCAAAATTGTTGTCTTTGTGACCTTGAACTTGAAGATTGACCTACTTCACTATTATTTTTCTAAAGTAATATTATGCTTTTTTAAAAGTGATAGGGCTTTCATATTTCTTATATGTATTCCTTGTGATAAGGTCTTCCTATTTATACCAAATTTTGACCTTGTGACCTTGACCTTGGATATTGATCAATTTTTGAATAACTTTAACCATGTTAACCTTGCACTTGGTCATAACATGAATTGCAAGTGATAGGGCTATCATATTTTACATGTGTATCCCTTGTGGTAAGGCCTTCACATTAATACCTGAATTTTTACCTTGAGTCCTTGACCTTGGAGTATGAAATACCTTTCTTCATTATATCTGCATGTTCCACAAAAAAACATGGGTTTAATTTTTCTTAGTCCTTAGCCTTGACATAAAGTAGGGCTCTTACACGTGACACCCATTTTTAGCTCTACTGGTCACAGTTGGGCTTATGCGGTACCCCCTTGTCCGGCGCTTGTCCGTCCGTCCGTCCGTAAACAATTCTTGTGCTTGCAACTCCTCTGAAAGTATAAGAGACAGAAATGTAACTCCTTTTGCATGATACTTGGTCTGTGGTATAGTTGTGCACCTGACATTTTGTTTGAGCCCCTGACCCCCAGGGTCTTAGAAAATGAGTGTGGTAATTTTCTCCTGTATGTCTCTATGTAATCTTGTATTCGCAACTTCTCTGACACTATAAATGATGGAGACTTGATTCTTTTTGCAATATGTCGTATGATAAGTCTGTGTTCAAGTAGTGCACATGATATTTTGTTTGAGTTCCTGGCCCCCAGTGACTAAGAAAATGGATGTGGCCATATTAGAATTCACTTGTCATTAAGTGAATTAAAAAACAACCAGGAGAGCTACAGTCTCATCAGAGACTTCTGGTTGGGATTGGATTGGGTCTTTCAAATTGGGAAAATTGGCAATATTTTCTTCAAAATTGAATATGATAGATTTGGATGCTTTTTCATTTAAAATTTAGGATTTTTTTACTTTTTTTTTTTCTATGAGGTAAAATTGGTCAATAAATAGGGAAAATGATACTATTTTGCATAATTTGAGAATGGCCGATCGAAAGCCCTGTAATCATGGTAATTATATTTGTATGTTAGTACTACTACAGAAACTTTACATGTCATGTAATTTTATATACATGTACATCATTATGATATATACTACAGCTGCATGTTCTGGTAAAAGTATGCAAAATATGTTCATTTTAAAAATAAAGATATTAATTAATTACATCTTTTACTTTCAGAGTGTGACTGACAGCATCTTCTGTACATACATGATGGACAATAAATTCCTCATTTCTGGGAATCAGATTGAACATCTACCTCGTCCTTAAGTTTTACTATAGACACTGGAGAAATCACTGTTTGATGTCCAGAACATTTGAATTTTGAACATGTTTTGTGTTTACTTTCATGTGCTTACCGGTACATGTACATGTATGTACTAGGTTAAATTGCCTATAAATGCATTGAAAACTTTTTACTTGAGAATAGACCTGCACCTGTTGAATGGGGAAAAAAGATTTATTTATTTCATTATTTTCATAGCAACAATTTATGACTTTGAATTCTAGGTACATACCAGTATAGAAATGTATATGTAATTATATACGTCACTGATATAGACTGGACATGTAAATTCATATAAAATATTAATTTCAAAAAGAAATACTATGATAAATTATAGAGAAAGAAAAATATCCTTATCCTAGTACAAAAATATTATGTTGTAAACTGATGATACTATTACATATTATATATTGCAGTTATAATGATTCATCTTTAATTATTTTCAGAGTTTGAATAAAATTTACAATTAAACTTAATAAATCTTATAACTGATACTTATATTCTTCTTGAGACTAGAACACAAATATTCTTAGAACACTGTGATGAAGAAATCTAGTGAGAACATTATGTCATATATGTATTTTCTCTTGAGTCCCCTATCATGAAGCATAGCAAACTTGGTCGATCATCCTTTCACCAATACTGTTTAGAGTGTCTTATCCCATACTGGTAAGGCCATACCAAATTAATCAAATGTTCTTTGGATTTTCTTGTGAAAAAAGGGTGCGAGCGAGCGAAAATATAATTTTTTTTAAGTATTGCAGCTTTAAAGGTGTGAGCGAGTGAAATAATACATTTTTGATGTTTTCCGTACTCACAAAGAAATCACCATAGGAATCTGGTGACTAGGAAGCCTGGCACATAGCACTACGGAAAAGATTTTCGCACATTTCCCCTCCTTGACTTTCAGTGCCATGTATATCGGACAACAAATTTACTCCCAACGGAATTTTTCAAACACAAAAAAAATCATTTTCTTCGAAATTTGCACAATCTAAGACTTTAAATTTGCAGAAATCAGAACCGACCCTAAAAAACTCTTGATCCAGAAATTTATTGGTGCGGGCGAGCATTTTATTTTTATAATATTATTTTTGAATTTTGAAAAATATGGTGCGGGAAATCCAAAGAACATTTAATTAATTTGGTATGGCCTAAACATGAATAAAAACATTGATATTTTAAGTTCATTACTCCGTCGATGCTTTATTTTGCGCTCTATTGTAAGTGCTGTTGAGATTATCGTCAGGACCTCTACACAGTATACATTTGTGTAAGAATATCTAGTAGCCACCTACATGTACATGTATACATTTGACCTACTTTCCTAATGAAAAGTAATATTTAAATTTTTAGGATTTGCTACAACTCTAGTCAGGCAAATAATGGATAGATGATATGGTATATATGTGCATTGTGTCAAGAAATTACTTAAGATACATTTAGATTCAATATGTGACCTTGAACTTCACGTTTGACCTTCTTTTCTTGGAATTAAAGAATCTGAATTTGGAGAGTGATGTATATATTGAAGGATTTGAAACATGAAGTATCAGAGAATCCTGACCAAACTGAATCATTGGCAGTTGTGAAATGTCTGAGATAGTCTATTAGCACGTCTTTTGCTTAAGGTGATGGAGAAAGACGTTTTTCCTTCCATTCCTCAGTGAATGCCTGATTTTTCCGCCAGTCATGCGGAAGAATATTTTTGCAAAATATTCCGAGATGGATTTACAAAAGCCCCCCCTCTCTAAAAGCCAAATGGTTGCACATGCTTACAAGTGCTTATTGGCACATGGACAAGAGAGAGAAAACCATGCGCATAACCAGGCGTACCGTTAGAACGCAGTTGCTCCCACGTAGTTTTGCAAAAAAAAAAGAATGAAAAAAAGAAACATTAACATAGAAAACTGCCCTGTAAATGAGCAAAATTCATTAGATTCTGAGACTTTGCCCCTTGAATATCCACAAGGGCTTCTACCTGGACCCACTTGAGGCTGCTTACACTTGATAAGTACTCTGGCTAAGCGCCTGAAGATGAATGCATAACATAAAATGTATACACTTCGTATGAGTGAGAGGGAAAAAGATTCCCGGCCGTTATTGTACATGCATGTATTTGTTAAAACGGCCAGAATCTAATGAAATTACATTTATTTATATAAAGTATCGTGATTCTATGAGATGAAAAAAATATGTTAGTTTGCTGTGGTTGGGGGATTCATTTAATATATTGAAATTTATCAAAATTTTGGAAAAATTCAGAATATCATTCCTTTTGGTCGAGACAATTCTGTAGATTACAGGGGGACAGGATTTGAGTTTAGAGGGGGCGTGGAATACCTCAAAGCCCTGTAGCAGGTTCTTGGGGGAACCCCACTCCCCAGCGGAAAATTATCTCACATGATACATGTATATAATGTATATAGCGAGACAGCGAAAATTTTCAATTATCAATTACTTATAGTATATATCGGAAACAGACCGGTAAAGAAAAATAAAGGTTGAGTCGTGGTGTTCGAGCCTCATTTTGACGACTTAAGGGGAGGGGGCGTGCCAATGGATTGGTAGGGAAAAATCAGGATAGAAAGAGTAAACTTGTTAGGGAATTTTAGATGTAGGTGCCGTCGTGTGCAACCCCCCCCCTCCCCGCGCTATGAATCGGATGGGGGCTAATACATTGGAAATTATCCATGTTTTCCTGCTGTTATCGAGAAATATAAAATTAAATCTGATAGGTACATTGTATGCAAAATTGATAAGGTATAGAATCCCTTAGTATTCAATCGAAGCGGGGTAAACGAACCGCAACGATAAACTTTGAAACGAACTATAAAAAGTGAAATTCGTGATTCTTCAATGCAGTAACGAATTATCCATGGCTTGAATATTTAATAGCAATTCTCTGTAAGCATTTAAACAATTTCGGCACGCATGGTCTCCGATTTTCATGAAATTTCACACATAAGTAGGGACCAATGAAAAATGGAATATTTGACAAAGAAATTAATTCTAGGTCATCTGGTTACCATGGCAACGGCCTTTAAAGTTGAAAAATTTGCAAAATTGAGCTAATTTGAAGCTCTATAATTTGGTCTATATGTGACATCAATGGAAGATTTTTTATGCATCCTAAAGATTAGGACATAAAATTTTAAATAAGCTCACTAGTAGTGTCTGGTATTGTAAAAAGGCTGGTTACCATGACAACATAATTAGCTAATTTTGATATATTGATTTCCCAATTTTTCTTCTCTCTTGATGGGTATATAATAAGGAAATAGAATTTATTTTATAAAATGAGCAAATTCTAGATAAATCCACTTGTTGCTATGTACATAAGTTACCTTGGCAACGGTAACTATGGTCTTAAATATTACTTATTTTGCAACTTCGGAGTCATTTAAAAAAATTTTGCATCATGATGAACAGATAAAAATTGTTGGGAAATATCCAACAGAAAGAGCTCTTTCAAAAACCGTGAAAAAGCTATGGGGAACATATGTTACCATGGCAACCATTTTTTATTATTTTCATAAAACAGTAATTATTAATCCCAAGAAGTTCAAATTTAATAACAATAAAGATCAAGTAAGCCTCTATCAAAATATAATAAAAAAAATTTCAAATAATTAATGGTTGCTATAGTAATTCTGCCATTCATTACAAAATTAAGCATTTTTTTGTTGTTTTTCGAAGTCTTTTCCTCAAAAAAAGAAACAGGCTTACACAACCTTTTTTACATATTAGATAAAGCAAAGTCTAAACTTTATTTTAGATTTTAAAAATTTCAGATTACTTAACTTTTGATGCCCGTATCCAAGGACTCAAAGTGGGTCTGTGTGCAATTTTGCACAATCGTTCCCATAGCAACGGGCTATTTCCTGAACATTTTTAAAAAATTTTCTTTCGTGTAATGAAAGATCTACTTGAATACATTAATTAATTTTCATCACTTTGAATTAAAAATCAACGATCTAGTAAAAAAAGGACTCTAAATATTGTCCAAAATTGCTTTCATTTTTGCCATTTGAGGTCATGTTGCCATAGCAACGAACAGAAACTTTGTCCCAATGTAAATGCTTATGTTTTATTTGCATAAAAAACTCAAAAATGTAAGCAATTTATCGTTGAATTTTGAAAAATATGCCAAAAATACTATTTTGATAGGGTACCTGTGTTGTTGCTATGGAAACATATAGATAAGACCATAAACCCAACATTATTATTACTTAATTTGAAAGAGCAATGATAGGGTACTGATAATTCATTAGTGTTTGTTTTAGATTATGCTGCATAAATTATGTATGTGACTTCAAAAACGCCCAAAAATGCATTTTTTCAATATTCAAAGTCCGTTTCCATGGCAACTGGATGTGATTTTAAGAAAACTTTTAATAAATTTTTACTTTTGGGTCAGACCCAACCTTATGTACAAATTTTATCAAAATCTGAGACATGCCGTGCCATACGTCCTTCATAAAAGTGCAAATGCTTACAGAGAATAGCTATTAAATAGCAAAGTTCAAAAAATTTTAAATGACAATAACATTGGGAGCCGTGGGTTGTGAACCCCCGGAATGAACAACATTCTGAAGTGTGACTCAGAAGAAAATAGGAAGTTAATTGTTAGTGTCCGACGCCGGTTTTGAACTTTGGATTATCTAGGATTTATTTTATGAAAAAGGTGAGACATTATTAATGATTAAACATTAATTATACTTGTCAAAATTTCTTAGTTAACATTTTACCAATATTCAAGTAACTGAAGAAGTGGTTAGTCAGAAATTTTGACTGGTTAGTGGTATAGAAAACTTCTTTCTAAACAATTTCAAATTCACATTGTAGTATCATATGCTATATTTTTATAACACACCATTAATCGCTGACCTCTTCGTTTCGTTTCGACGGAGCTTTGTCTAATTCGTGTGATTTTACGGTGACGTACTTTTACTACAAAAGAGGAAAGAGTCATTCGATATTTCTTCATTCAAAATAACAAATCGAATTTGAATGAAAACGACGAAACATTTGAACAAGATACACCAAGACACCGTGAAAATCTTTACATTATCTTTTAAAATGTCTGACAGGTGACGAATCCTTCAAAAATGTAATGAGTACCAATGATACAATTTAAAGGGACTTTTCATTGAGTGTGCTTTCATCTTTGACGGAGAAAAAAACATCTGTTTTAAGATTAAAGACTTGTCGATAGTCAACTATTTGAGTATTGTCTGGTTTGTTATTCCATTCTGTTTTCAGTTTTAATACGAGTATAGGATAAACATTGCATAGAGAAGTCATATTATTTAGATCATTTATCATTCTTTTAATCCTTACATATGAATTAAAACTGGTCATTATATTCGTGGAAGATTTGAAAGATTCTTACACAGAGAGCTATGTAAATACCAGATGTGCTTTTTTATCAGATTTAGATTCTTTCATATTCATAACCCCGCCATAAAATGGTGGGGGTATATAGTGATGCACATATCCGTCTGTGCGTCCGTCCCACATGTGGTTTCCGGACATTTAGAAGAAAACTGTTACAGATAATCAATTCATCTCTTGCATATAGCTTAAACACCAAGAGATACAAGCCAATAAGTTAAAGAAGATCCTGACAATAATCTCAACAGTACTCACAATATAGCACAAAATAAAACATTGACGAACCCCTAGCAAGCTAGAAGTGGGACCAGGTGCCCGGGATGAGTAAGCATCCCATGTTGACTAGCCGCACCCGCCTTCGATGTTTAAGCATGGAATGAAAATATATATAAACTATGCACTGTCTGACGTTATGTCTATATAGAAAGTGCTATGGCGACAATGTCCGGGAAATATATTCAAAACACTTACTGTCAAACCCCTCGCGGGGAACTTTCTTACGAGCTCCACGCGGCAAAGGGCATAAGTGTGACACAAATTAAATTTCCTGAGAAAATCCTGACGATAATCTCAACAGCACTCACAATATAGCACAAAATTAAACATCGACGGACCCCTACCAAGTTCAAATATGGGTCATGTCCCTCAATTACGTGCAGAGTTATGCCCCTTGAAACTTAGAAAAATTTTTTAAAAAATGTGGTTTCTAGACATTTAAAGGAAAGCCGTTACAGATAATTGATTTCTTCGATATAGCTTTTACACCAAGAAATACAGGTCACGTTCGAATATGTGTAACGTCGCTCAATTTTGTACAGAGTTATGCCCGTTGAAACAGAAAAACTCAAAATTTTGTGGTTTCCAGACATTGGAAGGAAAACCGTTACAGAAAATAAATTGATTTCTTGGATATACATATAACATGTATCAAGAAATATGGATCAACTTTAAGTATGGGTCATGTCGCTCAATCATGTGCAGAATTATGGCCCTTGAAACTTATAGCAATTCAATATTCTGAGGCTTCCATACACTTATTCAATATTATGAGGTTTCCATACATTAAAGGAAACCTGTCACAGGGAATCAATTGATTTGCTGGATATAACTCTTACACCAAGAAATACAGGTCCAGTTCAAATATGGATCATGTCACTCAATAATATGCAGAGGTTTGCCCCCAAGAAAAAAAACATTATTTTGTGATTTTTGGTCTATAAAAAATTCCGGGGATGTGATTGACAAGATAAAATCTAGAAATTTTCAAGCCAATAGGATTGCTTCATACGATTTTTCAAATATGTACACCACGCTTCCTCACGACAAGATCAATGATCAATTGTCCAAACTCATTAAATGGTGCTATAATCGAGAGGGGAAACTTTATATTTGTACATCTGAATCAAAGGGTTTCTTTTCCGCTACAGAATACAAATCATACAAATCATGGACATGTAGCGACCTGTGTAGTGCCTTGTCCTTCCTCTTGGACAACATTTATGTAAGATTTGGTGAGAATCTCTACAAGCAGGTTGTAGGGATTCCTATGGGTACAAATTGTGCGCCTCTTGTTGCAGATTTATTTTTATACACATATGAAAAGGAATTTATTCAAAATCTTCAAAAGCAAAGAAAACATGATGATGTGAAATGCTTCATTAGTACTTCAAGGTACCTTGATGATATTCTTACTATCGATAATCCTGTTTTTGAAAAGTATAAAGATGTTATTTATCCACAAGAATTGACTCTAAACAAGGCAAACTTTACAGACACTGAAACACCATTTTTGGACCTAAATATCAAAATTGTCAGTGGAGAAATTCATACAAGTGTATATGACAAACGAGATGATTTTGGATTCAACATAGTAAATTTCCCCTGGCTTGACGGTGATGTCCCTAGATTACCGTCATACCTTATCTATATTTCACAGCTCATCCGGTATGCTAGAGCATGTACTGATGTTTTGGATTTTCATAATACACATGTAGAAATCTGCAAATTACAAAGAAACTTTTAGGTCAAGGTTTTCGCTTTCACAAACTAGTAAAGACTTTCTGGAAATTTTACAAAAATTATGATCAAGTTCTTTTGAAATTCGGACCCATAAAAGCAACGGAGTATATTACTTTAGGTATTTCACAACCTGCATTTTATGGTGACATAATTAACAAAATAAGAAGGATCAAAGGTAGACAGCATATGTATCGAAAATGCGTCAGAGTCATCAAACGCCTTTTATACCGTGGATATGATCCTAATGTCACCAGACGGACACTAAGCTTGGTACTTGACCAATATACAGTCTTGTACGAGCGCATTCTTAAGACTTGCACTCTGACTGACTGTGACGACGGGCCCTGTCCAAACCTCTTTAGAGAAGACAGGGCCCCGACCACCTGTCCTCTCTGAATGTCAGTCGGACTCCTCGGGTGATTACATACATGAGCTCGCTACAGCCGGCAGAGCACGGACTGTATTACGCATGCCCTCTTTTTATATCCATTTACATATTCATCTGTGTCTCTGGGGCCTCTGCGTTTCGCGGTCTTGTTTGTGTGACGTCATCTTACAGTGAGGAGGTTGTTTTACACCACATTTGTACGTTCTTCGAGACCTCTAGGTAACTGGAGAAGTGAGAGGGTTGTGCGCACGTAATCCAGGATAACCACACCGTCTGCTATTTACTTGGCAGATGGCCGTCCTAAGTCGGCACCGGTTGCCCATTGGTCTCGTTGGTTTATGTGTAGTCTTTTATGTTTCTATGTTGTGAGTTGGTGTTCCTTGTCCATTTTGCGTCTCTTTCTGTGGGTATCTGTTCTGTGTTTTTTGCATGGGTGTTTTGGGATTTTGCTGTGGGTGCTGCAACCTAGTGTTGTTGGAGATCCCCTCCTTTCTTCAAAATATCTAAAAGAAAACCCTCAAAGGGAATAAATTGATTTCTAAAATTTAGACCTTATACTCCGAAATTTTGGTCGAGAAGCTTTACAGGCTATGCTGCTCAATTTTGTGAGGTGTTATGTCCCTTAATCAATGTTTTGCGGTTTCCTGACATTTTAACATGTTAAAGGACAACTACCTGAGAAAATCAATGCATTGTTGTAGATTTTACACCATGTTTGAATATTGGTTCTGTCGTTCAATTATGTTTAGACTTATGCCCTTTACAACTACCATACGCCCGGCGGGGGAATCATTGGTCCTTAGATCAACAATAAATTTCAAACATCAAGAAATGTTAATCAACTTTATGTATGGGTCATGTCGCTCAATTATATGCAGAATTATGTCCATGAAACTTTGAAAAATTCAATATTCTGAGGTTTCCTTATTTTTAAAGGAAAAATATCAAAGAAAATCAATTAATTTGTTGGATATAAAACTCTCACAGGGAATACATTTATTTCTTAACTTTCATACTCACAAATTTAGGTCAAGAAGGTATCATGCTATAACTGCTCTTTTGCTCAATTTTGTGAGGTGTTAAGTCCCTTGAATCAACATTTTGTGTTTTTTGACAATTAAACATGTTAAAGGAAAACTACCTCAGAAAATCAATTCATTGTTATAGATTATACACTATGTGAAGCAGGACAATTCTAAATATGGGTTATGTCGCTCATTTATGTGCAGACGTATTCATATGCACACCGGGGGTATCATTGATTCTTAGGTCAACAATAAATGTAATTTTAAAAGTATTGCAAATGGCTATTCGAGAAAGAATATCTTTACTCATATACCATTTTTGCAAATATATTTGATATATTATCATCTGTTAGCTTATATTACGGCATTTAACATAATAATGAATGGAAACGACGGGACTTTGGAACAAGATCAATAGTTGTCTTATAAAGATATAGGCACCCAAATTCCTAAGACGTCAGAGTGTCCGTGTTAGATTTTTCGATTTTCTTTTATTTCGCATCCTTCTTCAGTCCGAAGAAGGTACGAAAAGGGTTGCTAGATGTTTTGGCCTTTTCCTTGTTCAGAGCCGAGAGGTTTCGGCCCAGAGGTTTTGACCTTTTTCTTGTTCAGCCTCCACTTTCTTTTAAACTCTTTTACTGTAAATTATGAAAAAGAAATAAGTTCTCAATTTGACTGACATTATGTTTCTCAATTCCCTAAACAAGGACCTTTACAGGGAGAAGACCGAGGCAATATAAAGTTTGCATGTTCTTGATTTAGAAGTTACCCTCAAGCAATACTTATATTACTATATTAATTCAAGTTAATTTGAGGCGCGAAACAACGAGGCCGAGTTAGATGCGGGGGGGGGGGGGGGCTGTTATAAAATGGAACAATCTTAGGCTGATTTCATCGTGTTCTACGATAAATATTACTTGAAATACTAGTATTTTCGGATAAAAAACATGTATGAATATGGAGCAATCTAACTCTGAATTGCCATTCTTTCACATAAAAAACAACTTACATGCAAAATTTGATTACCACCAGGTAAAAGACGTATTTTCTTGTACCTCTTGAATATATTGTGATGCTCCCCCCTCCTCCCCTCTGTTTTTCTTTTGTATTTTTTTATTTATTTATTTATTTTTTTTTTTTTTGAAAATGAGAGCAATTAAAGTTGGCGAGCAGTAGCAAGACTGCGATTTTTTTTAATACTGACATTAATATTAAGGATTTCCATTGTAATTCATATAACTTTCAGAACGATGAAGGGAGAAAATTTACTATGCTTGTTCCGAACGTTTCAACGTGGAGGGGCTATGGATGCTCCCTTTCTCATACGCATTTACACTTGCCTCAAATATTTCTAATCAATTCAAAGACTGCTCGAGCGCACATTTATGTCTATATAAATATATTAGTTAATTTACAGTTTTGGTCTCAGCGAGTATCAAATTTTTTCTGTTTTTTTTTTTTTTTCATCTTTTAAGGACAGGCAAGGTGAAAGAGAGAGGAGGGGTGTTACCCACAAAACAGAGAAGAAATAAAATGCATAAGTTTAGAAAGAATTCTACGAATTGTATAACATTTCCTAAAAAATTCCGCCGCCATCCCTTCCCCTCCTCTTTATAGTGATGCCCTAGAAAATTCCTGAGACAATACTTTGGTGTATACTGGTAGTAATAAAACTTAGATAATTATATACATTTATATATATTTATTGAATCAGCACAAGAGGCATTGAGGAACTAGCATTTAATGTAAATAGACTTATGAAAATAAAGGATTTTCATTCAATCTGCGGGTGGTGTGTTCAATATCACTCATCGGCATTAAGTGCACTGAGATTTAGGAAAGGTAACTCTTACTTGTGATGGTTATTTTTTTCGTTATTTTTTCTTGAAATAATCAATTAACCACCTTTTTCCAAAAACAAAAGCGTGGATACCTGCAAATTTCTGTATGAAATCAAGTTTAGTTTTTCATTTACAAAGCAAGAAAACCATTCAAAATATTTTTATAACCTTCTTACAATTTCCACATATTAGAATGTAAACTTCATATGGCTATATATCAATGATTTTGGTGGTTACATATAACTTTCTCATCGATTCTAGAAAGAGAAAAGAATATGCAAGCTGATGAAAGCCGTTCATAAGTCGTAGTAACCTCCATTGAACTTTTACAAACTTGAAACCTGTAGGAACCTCTGCATATACATTATTTAAAGGGACTGTTGAATGAGCGTGCTTTCAACTACATGTTTACTTACAAAAATGTTTTAAATTAAAGCTCAGTCCTTAACCTTGTTATTCTAATCTGTTTTCAGTTAAACACGACAAGACAGAATGGTCAGATTATTTTGGCTGCTCCTTCCTTTCATTCTAGTGCTCCTCAGAGGTATGTATTTAGTTGTTTTTTTTTTAATACACAAAAAAGTAAGTAGAAATAAATCATTCATTTGGAATATTCAATGTGCGTACTTAATTTGATGAAACAGCATACATGTACATTTGCATCTGTTTATTCTATTAAAATATATGCGATTGTAAAAATATCTTTAAGGTAAAAAAAAGCTCAAATACAAGCGTTAAGGGAAAGCGAAATTCCGTTTATAATTTATGTGCAATATATTATTCCAATTTAAACGCATCCTGACAAATCAAATACATGTAAGGCACGGTCCATTTGATATTCGGGGGGGGGGGGGGGGGGGTCTTGGGGTTTTTTTTCGAAAAAAATAATTCTGCTCTCAATTTTGATGAAAAATAAAATTTGTTTATGGTGTTAAAGAAAAGATTAATCTTGCTCTTAGAAATAATCTGAATTTGAAGAATTACCTTAAAATTTTGCTAAAATTCTTAAAAATTTTCCGGCTCGCTTCGCTCGCCGTAGTTTTCAATTTGTATCAAATATTTTTGGCTCGCTTCGCTCGCATAGTTTTAATGATGCTACTGAATTTAAAGACGTTTAACATTTGAACTACTTGGTGAGTGTCACTGCTGGTGGACCAAGAGTCCCCGAGGGCACATGTAGCCAAGTTCGATCAACTTCGGTTGATCGTCTGTCTCTTTCACGCATTTGAAATTTTCTGTTACAAAATTTATTGAAATTTCTAAAACGTGGGTCCTGTAGCATCATATCCCACCACTTCTGCTTCATCTTTTGGTACATTTTCGGACAATTATAATAATGTTCATACTTTTTGGCCATATTACATTGTTTAGACTGAGGATCACTGACGAGGGTTTAGTACCCGAAACGTGCATGTCTGGTCCATGCTGTAAGTTTATCAGGTTTTAAATGATGCTATTGAATTTAAAGACGTTTAACATTTCTATCAAAACATTAATTACTAATGCCTAAGCTCATATATTTGAAGATATTAAAGGTTAAAGTTGTATGTGAATGGAAAAAGGGCTTCCTTAAAAGCTGAAATATATTATCAAATTATCAATTTTATGTATTGCTATTAATACATGTTGCATGTATCCCAAAGTGTCTAATTTTATGTTCTTGTAAGCTTGGAAGGAGAAATTCAATTATTCACCAATTTACAATTCTACATTTAAAAATTTGTTTTGGAGAGCTAATCCCTCAAACCCCCTTATAGATGTTATATACATGTATCTTATACAAGATATAAAATATTGAGAATTGTATTGTAAAAATCTTTTATCTCTCTGTGTAAAAGTAAATTGAATACTTGAATGAAAATAAACAAACATTTTAATATTTAGAATTTGGAGTAAAAATATAAATAATTTCTATTGATAACACAACCATCACTTTGTTAAAAAAATTTCCTTGCTCCAACTTTGCAAGAAAAAAATAATTTTGCCCCGATCCAGGTCGAAAAAAATAATCTTGCTCCGACAGAAAAACCCAAGCCCCCCCCCCCCCCCAGAATATCAAATGGACCGTGCCTAAACATGGTAAATTGACAAACCATGCCCCCTCCTTTCATGTTATTTATTCCGAGGTTTGCAACCGTTCCTATGGGAATTACTTGGTGGGTGTAACTGCTGGTGGACCAAGAGTCCCCGAGGGCGCATGTAGCCAAGTTCGATCAACTTTGGTTGATCGTCTGTCTCTTCAACGCATTTGAAATTTTCTGTTACAAAATTTATTGAAAATTCTAAAACGTGGGTCCTGTAGCATCATATCCCACCCATTCTGCTACGTCTTTTGGTACATTTTTGGACATAATTTTCATACTTTTTAGCCATATTACACTATTTAGACTGAGGATCACTGACGAGGGTTTTGTACCCGAAGCGTGCATGTCTGGTCCATGCTGTAAATTTATCAGGTTTTAAATGATGCTATTGAATTTAAAGACGTTTAACATTCTAATGATTCTGACTTGCCTTCTTGACTCTGAGACTGGATAACTAATAGGTACTTCTTTGTTGTTTATCCTAAGAATTTAGTAATTTGTTGTGTCTCGTTGTTCCCTGTTTGATGTTGGTTTATTTTTTGTATCCAATGGATGTGTTCCGCTGTGGTCTTGACAGGGAGGTCTTGATGTAAAGAAATAAAAAAAAACAAGAACTATAGGAAGGGTATTGTTAGAAACTTAATTTACGGATAGCTTGACAGCAAAATGGCATTTGTTTTATGAAATAATGCAACCACGTAGTATATTTACATTATCTTCCTTTTATGACATAAATATAAGGGTAATGTAACAAAGAGAATACATTTGATATGTTAACATCTGTTAGCAAATATAAAGGATTTTTTTATATTTTAGTAATAAGATCATAGCCTTTCAAATGGACTTCAACATTTTAAAAAGAATAGACCTATCGTCTACACTTACATTGTTCTGATCTGTCATCTCCCTCTGTTTGTTCAACAAGTGTTCTGAGTCCTCATTTTCACATTTAAGGATGCTTTCTTCTAAGATCGCGATTTCAAAAGCATCAAACTTTTTTTCTTACCATTATATTTCAATAGTACTTGACCCGATAAGTAATAAAACAAACAGAAAAGGATACCAATGAGTTAAAGAAGATCCTGACGATAATCTCAACAGCACTCACAACAGAGCGCAAAATTAAACATCGACAGACCCCTAGCAAGCTAGAGGTGGGACCAGGTGCCCGGGAGGAGTAAGCATCCCCTGTTGGCTAGCCGCACCCGCCGTCGATTTTTATGAAGCATTGAAATGAAAATATATAAAATTCATGCACTGTCTGACGTTATGTCTATATAGAAAGTGCTATGGCGACAATGTCAGGGAAGTATATTCAAAACACTTACTGTCAAACCCCTCGCGGGGAACTTTTTTACGAGCTCCACAAGATATGGATTTTATGTCAGATAATTGCCATCAAATATACCCATCTTCAACCGTCTCAGAATATTGTGGTGAAATTGCAAATTGGCGAAATATTACTCATAAAATCTAAAATATATATATTCTTACGGAATTGTTGAATTGGATTACTCAAATATATTAGAATACATTACTTCACTACTGTTGAATACAATTTTTATGACATAAGATGTAACGGAATGAATTTTTTAGCAAATTCTTACCTCATATGGCAAATTTTAAAGTAACGTAAGAAACAGATTTTTGGCACTAAAATGCTGATAAAAAATGTAATTCCATCAAACTTTTTTTAAAACTTCACATAGTGTATCTAGGGACATTATAGCATGTTTTTATGAAAGAAAATGTAGGGGGGGTTATGCATTGGGAAAAAGTTTTGGCCCATTTTGCTACCCTACCCCCGTTCTTTCAAAATGATACAGCAAATAGAAAAAACACCATATTGCCAACAGTACGTACAGGTTTTATTGATTATGTTTGGTTTTATTTAGCTGTTCCATGTACTTTCATGTGAATATTTATATACATTCTAATAATCTGACATTAAACATATTTCTTTTTTGCATAGCTAGAGGAAAGGGAGGGGGGGTTCAGCCCCCCCCCCCCCCCCCCCCTCCCGTCTTGAACTCACCGGCACATTTTTTGTTTTTGCATATTAATTGATAAATATGTTTTAAATTTCCACAAACATGGCAGATATTTCACACGTAAATTAATCGTTAACAGACCTTTCATTATGGACCTTGACTTTTGATGTAGTGACCTTGACCTTTGAGATTGACCTATTTTTAACAAACCCGGCAATATTTCGCTACTGTATAAACCTTCACTTTTTCTACAAAAACCTATACACAGCGCGCGGCACTGTCTTCTGACTATTTCTCTGTTTTTTTTCTTTGTCTGTTTTTTTTTCTTTGTCTGTTTTGTTCTTTCCTGTGTTTAATGTACAATGTAAACAGCAAATAAAGAACAAGGATACGTATGTAGACGAGGGAACTCTCCGACCGCAGAATATATTTGATAACCTAAGACAATAAAAAAAGTATGATTGTTTCTGAATTTTTAAATCCACATTCAACGTTATCGATAAATATGTCTAAAGAACATGTAGATGTAATATACCCTCTCTCTCTCACACACACTCCATGACACACGTTTAGTTTGTCGGGAGACGCTGTACGATGTACGCCGTGCAAGTTTATTTTTATCTTTCATAGCATTTTTTTCTTTCATTTGCGGAGCCAACCCCCCCCCCCCCCCCCAACCGGATTATCAATATTTTTGTTTCAGTCCGTGGGGTTACATGATTCGGATTTTTTTTGGATGAAAAATGAGTGCCTTATCTTTTCTTTTATAAAGTCTTCCTCTCTTATGACGCATGTACGTCTTCAATGCGACAGTCGCACGAAAAAGTCTGTTATCTAACACTACGAACTCTTTTAAAATATTTAGTGCCGCAGTCTTACGGCGGTCTCGAACAGTTATGATGCAGCCGTACGGCGTGCAGGATCGCAGAGACCGTATGACTGCGGAAAGGCTGATGTGAAAGGGCCTTATTTAAGTTTCCTTTAAAAGATTAATTATTTGTCGGGAAAAATGTATGAAATAAGATGAAAGCTGATGATTAATGTAAAGTCCCTGTATTGTATCCATTTTTCAAATAAATGACAGAATTGATGAAATTGGATCATGTAAACAGGAAAATTTAGAATTGTCTGATAGAGTTCAAAATTTCAAATTTTTGCAGACATAATGCTGATAAAAGAAATAAAGGAAATAGATTAGAAAAAAGAATAAAGATAAAGCGAAGCGGGAGAAATAAAAAAAAAGTACGTGGCGATTTATTATTGTTATATATTTTTTAATAAATAGAAATCCAGAGACGAATCGCCATTAATACATGTTTCTTTGACACAATGACAGTGCAGAGTTCAATTACTGGTAAAGTTCTATTTTCCATGTTTCGGTGTATTTTACTTGCTTTTGTTGTGTGTCTGATTTGTTTCACACTGAAAATACAAATCTATTTCTTAAAAGTATTGCTTTTATTTAATTATTCTTTTCAATTGATGTAATTTAAAGGCAAATATAAGTAATCAAACATTACATCCCTTTCCTGCAGCGTTATTTATCTGTTTTATTCATGGCGGGAAGACGAACGTCATTTTTGCTGCGTGACGTCAAAGATTCTCGCAGTGACGTAATGTTATTTGAACAAGGTTGTTTTAAAGCAAAAAGATAACATAAAATGTTTATACTTGTGAAAATAACAAATTTATCCTCAAACAACTCCATTTAACCATGCTATTGAATTTGATGCAGTGAACAGAAAAAAACAAAGGTCGTACATCTGTCTTTTACGACATTAGGAGTTATCTCCCGTCGTCTAGAACGTTTTCTGTTCAGCTCGCCAGGAGAAAGCATCCTTAATGTATGACAAATATCGATAATGAACATTAACAAAAATGGATAATGAACATATGGATAATCAACATATAACATGCACAGTACAAAATCGATAATTCAGAAATCATAAACCGAAGGCATACGAAATCAGGACAAAACAGGAACCAAAGCAAACAAAGAAAAAACTCCACCATATGAAAAGAAGCGAACTCCCAATATGGGAGTGAGACTAGGTGCCCAGGAAGAGTCAACATCTCCTGCTTGCATGCAATACTCATCGCTTCAATTCGGTTAAATTGTCACATCCGGTTACTTCCATTTCGGAAGATAAAAGTATATTCTGTGGTTGGATGGTTCAAATGGTCTAAGACAGAATATCACCCACCATTTTAGAGAGTTGGGCATCAAAGTCTATGACGAGTTCCCTATATCGACCATAGAATTTCCTCAGTGACGATGTTAGTCGGTCACAAACGTATGCCTGACTGAGAAGTCTATCTCAAAGACGCCTTGCTCTGCTGGCGAGGATTTAACCCTCTGGCTGCGACAACCTTGTTCAAATATCGTTACGTCACTGCGAGAAATTTTGACGTCACGCAGCAAAAACGACGTTCGTCCTTCCCGCCAGGTTTAAAAGAAGTGTTATGATGCAGGACAGGGATGCAGCATTAACAAATCGATTTTTTCTTTTAAGTTCCATAAATTCAGAGGATAAATTTGAAACACACAATGTTGTTTACGAATTTATTTGGATTTACAATGGGAAATGAAACGGGAAAAGATTTCACGAGAGATGTCAAAAGCATCTGAAACGCAACGAAATATGTAAAAAGGAACTGTATCTGCAATCTCAAATTAAGCCGAGTCAAATAATTCATCTTTGAATCATAATATAGTAACATGTATTTCATATCTTTCTCACAGAAGACGATGGCAGAATTTTGCTACAAGTAATCTCTGAAACTTTTCATTGAAATTATCACTAGATTTTGTAAAAAAAAAAATTCTCACATTTTTCATCACTTCGTCCTTTTAATATTATTAAAACTTCAATTCACGACAATTCATCTCTAGATTTCCGTTTATTATGTGCATGCTGTGTTTATGTCTTTTTTTTTTTTTTAAATAATTTGTTAACAGGAAAAAAAAACAAAGAAAAAAAGGGGGAGGGGGGAGAGAAAATACAAAATGACAGACAGAAGACTTTATACATTGTGTCTTTAAGGTTTTAGTAACAAAACTTCCTGGAATTTTTTACAGTTTGTGTGAAGTTCTATCTAATACACACAATTTCAATGATAAATAAATTACACTCTTTTTTTTTTTAGAAAAACTAGATCGTTTGTATGCTATCATTTGCCTAATTACCATTTGTGTCGAAATGAAAGTGAAGGGAAAATCGTCTCGTACTTCTTAATCTTTATAGTTCCGCTTTATCTTTGTCTAATAAATTTCAGTTTGGGAAATGTTTTAAGCTCTACCTGCTCAATTTTGAATTAGCCTGTTTGTATGATCCTATTATGCTTTGAATCACTGACACAATTAGTGTCAAATCGTACACACTTTTATCGTCTCTTTTATGGATACACTGATACTCGATTAAATAATGGAACATTTTTTAAGTCGTCATATATGTATACCGTTGTTTTCTAGTATCCTATGGTTTTTTTTTTTTATTTTCGACAAATCTTTTCGAAAGAACGTCTGAAATTACCTTTTTTCTTGCTGATTTTATCTAGTGCAAAAACGTAAATAGCGAACTGAAATGCAAAGAAGGGGCCAGGAATCTTAAAAAAAAAAAATTCAAATGATGAATACATGTACATTAATACCTATTACGGACTAGTTCGGACTAGTTCACAGCCCTGTCCAGCCACTTTGTATGTATAAATCATCTACTATACAATATGCAAACTCTTCTATCATTTCAAAATGAAACAAAATTGAAAATTTGATGCAGACAAAATTTATTGGTACCCAAACATAATTTGCAAAACTTATTACAATGTACATAAATTGTACAGTGTATGATTTAAGATTGCATAATTGAATTGCATTATTTTTATCTTTTTTTTAATTACACTCACTCAGAACCACAGGAGCTAGACACCAACATAGGACAACATTGTAAACTAGTTAATTTTGTAGCTAAATATTAATGTACTATCTTGTATAGATAAAGGAAATAAATAAATACTAGTAAAACAACCCTCAATTATGTACGCTTCTTCGAGCTCCTTTAAGTAAAAGAAGATGCGATTGTAGACCCGTGACATCGAGCACAGGACTGTGATTTAGAAACACTATCATGTCGATTTTTCGTCTTGTTTTTAATCATTAATGTGTACTGAAACATTTTTTTTTTACATTTTTAAACGCTTTCCCTTCCCCTCTCTTAATGTTTTTCATGTCATGCTGTTATCAGTAAACCATTGCAGATACCAACTGTCAGACTTAGAATTAAGATGTAAGGTTTTTGATCCGGGGATTTTTTATTTTTATTTATTTTTTTTTTTTTGTTGAGGGAGGGGACATGGTTCTCAATGATGTTTCAAAAGGGGGACCTTCTGAAAGAAGTTACAAAGAAGGTGACATCTCTAGATATAGGGATTTTTAATGCTTTACAACGGGAAATAAGCGGCGTTTTTTCAAAGCCGCCTGTTGTCGGCTAATAATGGGGCGGGGGGTTAATCAAATACGTTTCAGAATTAGGAAAACACTTTTCTATGACTAAACTGGAGAATCAGGAACATGTCCAAGTCAGATTCAAGAGCATATCCAGAGACTCAACTATCGAGTGCACGTGCAACTTTTGCTGGGATGACTTGCGAGACCAGAAGTGATGAGGATATGGACGTGTATTGATATTATCCATGTATATTCGACTCCTGCTACAATATATGACTCAAAAAATCAAAACAAAATTCGAAGACAATTCTAAAGGTCAAGGGAGAAGGAATACTATTACACATTCGCGTATAAGCAATATTTCGAAAAAAGTAAATAGAAAAGATAAACAGCAAAATGATTGTGATCGTCAAAAACTCTTTTCAGAGAGGGAGAGAGAGAGAGAGTTTTCTGACTTGCTCTAATTCTAAACATGATAACCTTATTCTTTATACATCTAATGGGGAAAAAGTTATCGTTCTTGCTGACCCGGATTAGGAGGTATTTTATCTAAAGATCCCTTTCCTCCTTTTGCCTTATTTTCCCTGATCCTATATGTTATCTGTACAAGATTTCTCCAAAGTCTCCGTCTTCACAAATTCATATAAATTCGCAAATAAACGGACTGACAATGTTATTCATGTTGATTTTTTCATCACATGGAATGTAAATTAATTAAAACAATAATGTCAGTATAAACATGATGAACAATTATATTTGTTACAATTATCTTTAGTTTGAATATCACCCATTTTCGTGCGTTATTTGGTATTCGGTTATCAAAGATAGTCATGATAGTAGAGCTCCTTCATCTAAATATGCATGATTGTATTACATGCACAAATGTAGTTTAACCATTTTATTTCCAAAAGAAATTGACATTGGAAAGCAAAAAAGGAAAACATACCACAGAGAATTGAGAGAGTCTTGATCTGTCCCCATGCATTTCTCATAAATTCTGAATTTCTGATTTACATGTATGTAAACTAAGAAAATGTTAACGGTTGCATGACAACCCCCCCCCCCCCTCCCAATTGACTTTGAGTGGAGATTATTCTTTCCGCCTAAGATTCGGCGGAAGTTTCTTAACTCTGGTACAAGGAAGAATACTCTCATGAATGAAGAATGATTTTCTCCCTTACACAACTATGTTCATTTTACAGATCATCATGGAAATAAAATCAAAATAAACAAGTGTAAAATATGTTGAAAAAATAAACAAGTAACACGTGTTATTCTAAATATCCCTGGCCAATCATTATTCTCCCTTTTCCTCATCTGTCATAGTTTTGCAAAAAAATGTTCAAGTTCAAGTCAAAGTTTAAAAAGATATCATGTTTTGTGCAAAATTTCATATCTGGTTCCATAAATATATTTAGAGATACGGAAATATGAATAAGAGAAAAGGAAAAAAGTATGCGTAAACGTTTTTAAACATTTTGACGTTCCAGTCAATAAATGGACGTCATTCACCTCCCTCGTTCTCGATAATGCGTGCAGTTATTTATAAAATAGATATATCTTTGAACAAAGGAGGGTTAAAACTAAAATTCATTCGCTCAAAGTTTTCAAATAGAGAAACTTCATTCGATAAAATTTCGTTGCAAAGTACGATAGTTGACAAAATTGTAGAAAAATTCGTATTACCTAAGATAATTAGAGATAGCAAACTTGAAACATTTTATCTATTATATCGCTTAAATCTCAAAGAAATATCCTGTTTGATCATTTAACTAAAGTATTTGTACTTGATTTTATTCCAAAGCAACACGCGGTTGAATTTGCGATGATGACGTTAAAAATACGAAACGTTTACGGCGGTAGTCAGGGTGTCCTATTTATGGGATATTTTTGCACATATAAATTTAACGATAAATCTCACTAGGTATTTATTATCATCAGATTGTAGATGATAGTTTTCTGCTTCCATTGATACCAAATTTGTCAAAATCCGTCAAGAAACAAGCGAATTAGAGGAGTTTTAATGCCGAAAACTAAAGAAGGACACATATGACCCCTACCGCAGCGAGCGGTAAAAGGACACATATGACCCCTACCGCAGCCAGAGGGTTAATATCCGAAACACGTGTCTAGTAATTGTTACTATAGAACATGTACTTCAATATTGACAATTTCCACCACTTTAGGTTGGTAACACTGCTGGTGGACTACAAGTCATCGAAGATTTCACTCGCCTAGTTTTAGTGTAAAAACTTACGCACTGCATTGAAATATATTCTAAATTTTTCTTTCATCAAAATAGATCAAAATTTCTAAAACTAAGAGGTATCTCCCTCAATGCATAGCTCTGTCGTTAGCTGGGCTTCGGCATAATTTTATTTTATCGGTCATGTTAAGAATTGACCTCCTTGCGACATCCCTCCAACGATTTTTTTGCCATATTCATCACATCAATACGCTTCAGAATACAACCTACATAAAAATTGCAGCCGCTTATTTTTGGCAAGAGGAAATTAAAACTTTATATTGTAGATGGCGCTAGGGAAATTCACTTTGGCTTTATTCAAATTGTTTGACGAGGATTCAATATCCGAAACACGTGTCTAGTACAATAAAATTGGTACTATAGAACATACATTTCAATAATTACAATCTCAGAACAATATCTGTATATTTGGTAATTGTTTTGGCATAGCGTATCAACTGAGATATGAACACGCCATAAGAAGGCGATGAAGGGATGTTGCTGCTCATAAAAGGAAAGTTTGTGATGCTGAAATTGAAGTCGTCATGTTTGTCATAGAGTGAGGTGTTCATGCGGCCATCAGTGTCTTAGAGCAACATATGTTCATCTGTCTTTATTAAACGTTGTCATATTGGAGCTTGAAAAAAGGCTCCCATATCAGAAGTTCGCTTCTTTTCATATGGTGGAGGTTTTTGTTTGTTGCTTTGGTTCTTGTTTTATCCTGATTTTGTATGCCTTCGGTTTCTGATTTTCTGAATTAATATACAGGGATATTGTCCTTTTTTGTCATTTGAGATAGAGATAAGATTTTTTGTATTTTGTTCAATGTAATGTATGATCTATCATTTAATTTCTCCCCCCTTTTTACTGATAGGGAGTCTCAAAACGATAGAAAAAACGTCATTACTTTTTGGGAGAGGGAGATTCCAGATTCATCATACGGTTGCAGAATATTCGAAATAGCCATATTTTCTTTTTCAACATTTCTAAAGGTCTTTGAGATGCATTCGAATCGAAATGTCATTACATTTTTAAAAGCGTTTAACTTCAGCTTCACTCAAATGTTTGCGGTGCTGAAAGTAAGGGAAGGTCATTTTTGAACTACCGCAGTAGAACAATGACGTTGTAGCAAACCGAAATTAGAGTTGCAAACATACGTTTGGGTGTTTTAATGTATAAAAAAAATTTAATCAAATAAATTTTCTCGTATTTCAAGAAGATGACTTCTTACAGAGTTTTATTTTTTCTTCGATGGGGCCTATATCATATGGAAGAATCATATAACAAAACGTAGCGACATGTAAATTAAAGTAAACACGTCTGTCGATCAAATGAGTGAGACATGAGCGTAATAGATACACATCATTTTGCTCCTATTACCAAGATGGTGTGTTGATACAAAAGAAATTGAAAGATTTACACAGATTGTGCAAATGGATTTCGAATATCTAAAGGGAGATAATTTCGTTAGCGAGAACAACTGATTAGTTGAGGTTTTGCAAATGATAGAGAATTGAGTTCTGTTATTTTCGTGGCAGATGGCCGTCCTAAGTCGGCACCGGTTCCCATTGGTCTCGTTGGTTTATGTAAAGTCCTTTGTGTTTGATGTTTCTGTGTTGTGCGTTTGTGTTTCTTGTCCCTTTGCGTCTCTTTCTGTGGTTGTCTGCTCTGTAAAAAAAAGTTTCCCGCGAGGGGTTTAACAGTAAGTGTTTTGAATATATTTCCCTGACATTGCCGTCATAGCACTTTCTATATAGACAGTGCATGAGTTTCATATATTGTTTTCATTTTCGCGCTTAAACGTCGACGGCGGGTGCGGCTAGCCAACAGGGGATGCTTACTCCTCCCGGGCACCTGGTCCCACCTCTAGCTTGCTAGAGGTCTGTCGATGCTTAATTTTGTGCTCTATTGTGAGTGCTAATGAGATTGTCATCAGGATCTACTTTACCTCTTTTGTGTCACACTTATGCCCTTTGCCGTGTGGAACTCGTAAAAAGGTCCCCGCGAGGGGTTTGACTGTAAGTGTTTTGAATATATTTCCCTGACATTGTCACTATAGCACTTTCTATGTGGACAACGTCAGACAGTGCATAAGTTCCATATGTTCCTTCATTTTCGCGCATAAATGACAAATATGGATAATGACCATATCCCTGTATATAGCACAAAATCGATAATTCATAAAATCAGAAACCGAAGGCATAAAAAATCAGGATAAAACAGGAACCAAAGCAAACAAACAAAAACCTCAACCACATGAAAAGAAGCGAACTCCTGATATGGGAGTGAGACCAGGTGCCCAGGAAGAGTAAACATCTCCTGCTTGCATTCAACATCCGCCGCTTCCATTCGGTAGAACTGTCAAATCCGGTTACTTCCATTTCGGAAGACATAGAGTACAATCTTTGGTTGGATGGTTCAAATGGTCTATGACAGAATATCATCCACCATTCTGGAGAGTGGAACATTTTAGTGTATGACGAGTTCCCCATATAGACCGTAGAACTTCCTCAGTAACGATGTTAGTCGGTCACAAACATATCCTTGACTGAGAAGCTTATCTGAAAGACGCCTAGCTCTCAGAACAAATTCCGTATATTTAGTACTTGCTCTGGCATAGCGTATCAGTATCAACTGAGATATGAGCACGCCATAAGCAGGCGATGAAGGGATGTTGTTACTCAGAAAAAGAAAGTTTGTGATGCTGAAATTGAAGTCGTCACGTTTGTCATAGAGTGAGGTGTTAATGTGACCATCAGTGTCGTAGGACAACATTATGTTCAAATAGGATGCTGAATTATTTGTCTCTGTAGTTTCTTTGACTTCAAGCTCCGAAGGATAGATACTGCTCGGGTAATCCGCGAAATTTGGATTATTGATGGACAACACATCGTCTATGTATCTGTAAGTGAAGTTGAAGTCAGAAGACTAGAAGACATTTCCTCCATCGACGGCGGATGCGGCTAGCCAACAGGGGATGCAAACTCCTCTCGGGCACCTGGTCCCACCTCTAGCTAGGGGTCCATCGATGCTTAATTTTGTGCTCTATTATGAGTGCTGTTGAGATTGTCGTCAGGATCTTTTTTTAACTCATTTGCATTGGGTGTTCTGCGCTGTGGGTGCTGCAACCTGGTGTTGTTGGAGATCCCCTCTTTTGTTTCGATAGATATTTATTGATTCCCATTTGATCTGAAATTTTAATTTTGTGATGTATGGAAGTTAAATGATTTGCTGAAGTGAGAACTGCTAGATTTCTTTCATGTATAATGTATTCTAATTATTCAAAAATCGTTTCTTACTTTTTATCGGTGTTATTGTCTTTAGTGTTTGCTGCGTTTTGATTTTGAAATAGCAGATTCCTCTAGTATTCATTATGTTTTGCTGGCTTTTAGATCAAAAGAACCGCATTTTTGAATTATACAACACATCTATTTTTTTCAAGCGACGCCACTTATAATGTTTTGAGGTTATTATCCTATTGAAAATTCTGAAACCGGGGCCAATGTGCGAGTCCTTACCCTTGTTTTTGAATCATACAGTGGGGGAAATTAAAATAAACTTTGAACTTTATTTTAGGTCCTTGTCTGTTTGTCACTTTTTCTTTTCTCCTGAAGATTTCTCTTTTGTATAAATATAATTTTATTTTCTTTTAATAGTGATTTTTGGATTCCGATTTCGGGTCTAATGACTTTCATTCACAGATCGATCGGTTTAGAGAATGTGATGCCCTTATTTTTTATGAAAAGATTTGCATAATCTCACACCAGATTAGGTGCTGCAGCCTGGTGTTGGTGGGGATCCCCTCCTTTGTGCTTTTATATATTTCTATTTTCATAAAATATACTCGTCGGGTACATATTATCGCGGGACACATATTATCGCCACCTCATTTATATCTCTGCATATTCTTGATGAAGTAATTTAACTTTTTCACCATAATTACATCTTTAATCATCGATAATATGTGCCCGACCAGTACAGTATGTTAAACGTCTTTAAATTCAAAAGCAGCATTTAAAACCTGATAAATTTACAGCATGGACCTGACATGCACGTTTCGGGTACTCAGTGATCCTAAGTCTAAAGAATGTAATATGGCCAAAAAGTATGAAAATTATTATGTCCAAAAATGTACCAAAAGACGTAGCAGAATGAGTAGGATATGATGCTACAGGACCCACGTTTTAGAAATTTCAAGCAATTTTGTAACAGAAAATTTCAAATGCGTTGAAGAGACAGACGATCAACCGAAGTTGATCGGACTTGCCTACATGTGCCCTCGGGGACTCTTGGTCCACCAGCAGTGACACTCACCAAGTAGTTCAAATGTTAAACGTCTTTAAATTCAATAGCATCATTTAAAACCTGATAAATTTACAGCATGGACCAGACATGCACGTCTCGGGTACTAAACCCTCGTCAGTGATCCTTAGTCTAAACAATGTTATATGGCCTAAAAGTATGAAAATTCTCTATCATAGCATTTATGTGGCTATGAAAAAATATACCACTAAAATAAAAAAAAATCAATTGAATTAGGGATTGGTGATGGTATTTAATAACGTGCGGAAAACCCTCCCACTTTTCAGATTATCCAGAGTTCTCGAAGAACGCACAATTGTAGTGAAAAACTACCTCCTCACTGTCAGATGACCACACACAAACAAGGCCGCAAACGCAGTGGCCCAAGCAACACGGATGAATATATAAATGGATATCAAAAGAGGGCGTACACAATACAATTCGCGCTCTACCACCGCCAGCTCATGTATGTTATCACCCGAGGAGTCAGACTGATATTCAGAGAGTCCAGGTGGTCGGGGCCCTGTCTTATCAAAAGAGGTTTGGACAGGGCCCGTAACGGAGTGACGTCATCACAGTCAGTCAGAGTGCAAGTTTTTAGAATGCGCTGGTACAAGACTGAAGATTGATCAAGTACCAAGCCCAGTGTCCGTCTAGTGTCATTAGGATCATATCCACGGTATAAAAGGCGCTTGATGATTCTGACGCATTTTCGAGCGTTATGTTGTCTATCCCTCTTATCTTGTTAATTATGTCATCATTAAATGCAGGTTGTGAAATACCTAAAGTAATATACTCTGTTGCCTGTATTGATCCGAGTTTCAAAAGAAGTTGACAATAATTTTTGTAAAATTTCCAGAAGGTCTTACTAGTTTGTAAAAGCGAAAACCTTGTCCTTAAAGTTTCTCGGTAATTTGTAAATTTCTACTATGAAAATCCAAAACATCAGTACATGCTCTAGCATACCGGATGAGCAGTAAAATCTTAATACCATAGGACGGTAATCTAGGAACATCACCGTCAAGTCAAGGGAAATTTACTATGTTGAATCCAAAATCATCTCTTTTGTCATACACACTTGTATGAATCTCTCCATTAACAATTTTGATATTTAGGTCCAAAAATGCTGTTTCTGCGTTTGTAGCGTTTGCCTTGGTTAGAATTAATTCTTGTGGATAAATATCATTTTTATGCTTTTCAAAAACAGGATTGTCGATAGTAAGAATATCATCCAGGTACCTAGAAGTACCAATGAAACATTTCACATCATTTTCTCTTTGCTTTTGAAGATTTTGGATAAATTCCTTTTCATACGTGTATAAAAATAAATCTGACGCTCAATTAGTACTCATAGAAATCCCTACAACCTGCTTGTAGAGTTTCTCACCAAATCTTACATTAATGTTGTCCAGAATAAAGGCCATGGCAATACACAGATCACCACATGTTGATGATTTGTATGATTTATAATCTGTGGCGGAAAAGAAACCCTTCGATTCAGATGTACAAATATAAGTTTTACCCTCTCGATCAAAACACCATTTAATGAGTTTGGACAATCGATCATTTATTTTGTCGTGAGGAAGCGTGGTGTACATATTAGAAAAGTCGAATGAAGAAATCGTATTTGCTTGAAAATTTCTTGATTTCATTTGTCAATGACATGCCCTGAATTTTTAAAAGACCAAAAGAAGTTTACACCATTTCTGTTCATGACAGTTGCACAGTATTTTGCCATGTGTTCCTTTACAGCCGTGAGTGCTGACGTCAGATTTCTAGACAAAATTGTAGTTGAGCAGTTGCTACAATTGGCAATGTATCGAAATTTGTAAGGAGACTTGTAAGGTTTTTGTATGCAGTATATTGTAGGGAGATCCAATTTAGAAATAGGGATGTTAAATGAAGAAATTTCACTGTGATGTTTGCTAAAAATGTTGGGAACACTTTCATTGCTATCGATATAAGTATTAGTAGAGGAAAAACTAAAGTTGATTTGTAGCATGCAACATGTGTTAATAGCAATATATTTGTACATAAATATTGATAATATATTCAAGCTTTTAAGGAAGCCCTTTCTCATTCACATACATAATAAAGTAACATGTATAACTTTTGACATCTTCAATTATATGAACTTTGCCATTAGTAAATAATGTTTTGATAGAAAACTATGGCGAGCGAAGCAAGCCACAAATTTCTGATACAATTTGAAAACTGCGGCGAGCGAAGCGAGCCAGAAAATTTTCAAGAAATTTAGCAAAATTTTATGGTAAATCTTCAAATTCAGATTATTTGTACGAGCAAGATTATTTTTTTCTGTCACACCATAAGCAAATTAATTTTTTCATTAAAATTGAGTGCAAAATTATTTTTTTCGAAAAAAAACCCAAGCCCCCCCCCCCCCACCCCAGAATATCAAATGGACCGTGCCTAAATTCAATTCAGTAGCGCCATCTACATTCAAGTACACATGAACTCTGTGATAGATGGACTGTTACAACGTTTTCACAATACAAATACCAGTTGTAAATATCTGCTTAAACGTTTGGATGATGAATTTTAACTTTTTAAAAAAAATGAAAGAGAATATTTGAAGTCTTATCTATAATATCAGAGTAGTCAGCGCTGGATAAATTCATTCAGTAGCGCCATCTACATTGAAGTGCACACAAACTCTGTAGAAACTGTACATATAGACGAACATAGAGTTGTTATACATATTTCAATGGTTTTAAGAATTTATTTTGGTTGTCCCCGTCTGTTTCTATTCTTTTATATCGTCTCATTGCCCGTACACATGTTGGGAATCTCCTCCTGCTCGTTAATTCAGCATCAGTAAACCCCGCCCACTCGCGAAATGTGATTGGGGCCTTGGTTCATCGTGAAATGAACGTCAAAATTGAATAGTGTAGTGGTTCTAGAAATGTAGGTAGGTCGAGCCCACCCCACCGGAAGTAGTGTCAGTTGGAAGCAGACGAGAGGATAATGGCGGCCGCCCGTACAGCACAGACAGTGGAGACGTAAGGTAAGATTATACGTAGCTTACTCCCTCCAGTGATAGGTACTCCTAGGCCACTCATTCCCATACCCCTCAGGTCCACCTCACTGGCGACGAGGATTAAAAAGGGTATCCTCATGTAAATATAAAAACTCGTGCCAGTTGGGGAGCCTCTCAAGGCAAATTCCCGCCAGTTGGGTCATGTGACTCGACCTTCCTCTTCCCGAGTAATTCCGCCATTTTGTTTTGTTTACATTGGTTTCGTTACACGCGAGTTGGTTACGGGTCAGAGAAAACGAGCGCCCAACCAGCCCAGCGTAATTTTCTTGTGTACATGAGAATTTTGTATATATTGTTCATATCGTATTTGTAATCCCCTTGTGATGATGGAGATGGAGCGTGGTATACCTGATGATCAGATCAGATGGTTAAGAATCGAGCTTAACGAGTGTTGTTCCCGTTGGGTGGATAGGATCGATAGGTTGGTTGACAAGGCCTTCAACAGGATTTTATATAACCCTGTCAGTGTACCCCTCTCAGGGAATGTAGGTCACAGTTTCCCTACTAACCCCGTAGAAGGACAAGGTCAATTCCTGGTAGCCCAACCACAGGGGCTTGGAACATACCTACCACAGGGGCTTGAAACAGTCCAATCACAGGGTCAATGTACTCCCCTTTGTCAAGGTCAAGGTATTCCCCTACCACAAGGTCACGGTACTCCCCTATCACAAGGTCACAGTACTCTACCACAGGGTTATTGTACACCCCCATCACAGGTTTATGATACACCCCTATCACAGGGTTATGGTACACCCCAATCACAGGTTTATGAGACAACCCACCAAAGGGGTTTGTCCCAGTTACTAGTGCTGAGTATGTTGGAGACCCCATGTGTTCTAGGCAAGTGCTAGCAACACCACCTAGTTATTACATATCTCTCCATCAAGGTCATGGATACACAATGCCCATGGTGCAAGGGCAGGGCCAAGTGGGCCTAGAAGGATGTGTTAGTGACAATGGATTATGGGGGCCCGGAGTGCCCCACGCGTATGAAGTTGTACATGGTATAGGAAATTTCCCCACCCTAACTAGCCCCACCCCTAACAATGTTCATACACAGTATGGGTGTGACCTAGTATGGATGGTTATGGACCACAGGGACCTGAAGCTGGTCAGGTGTTAGTCTCTGGACAAGAGAGACGATGGTATTGTGATGTACCCCAAGGAGGGTTTGAAGTATATTATCCCAGGGGGCGAAGCCCTGGGCCCAGCTATCCCCCGTCCTCCTATCGTGAGAGGAGGAGGAGGAGGCCTTATCGTGCACCGGATCCCTATTCCCGCCGCTCTGACAGAAATCGGAGCCCTATGAATAGTCCTGGTTCTAGACGAGCGAACAAGAGGCCTAAGGAGGGCAGTTCGCTAGAAGTTTGCGAATTTTGTTACAAGGAAGGACATGTAGGTAGAAATTGTCCTGGTAAGCGTAGTCCTGATCTAGAATCCGGAGGGTACTCACCCCTCTCAGTGAACACATCTCCCAGAGTTTGTACGATGGAAAGTGAAGATGAAATACCTTGTACTCGCGTCAAGGTCAACGAAGAAATAGAGGTCAACACAGGGTCAAGTGTAACCCAGGAACCCTGTGACCCTGGAATTGACAAAGATGTGGGTGAAAGCATCCCACTCAGTGTGCCAGATACTGGTCAGGCTGACGAGGTCAAAAAGGTCATCGAGGAGGAAGAACCTCCTGCTTTTAACCATCCCCCAGTTGACACTCAGCAAGGTCACAATGAGACCCAAGATTCCTCTTATGTGTCCGATGTAGTGAAATTCAAGAATTTCAAGGTCAGAGGCAAAGGTAAGAAAGGTCCCCCACCTTGGATAGGCCCCGGGGTCATAACTGCCATAAGAGGCCCTAGGCATGAAGAGGTCATGTCATCAAAGTTTGACGTCAAGGTCATGAACCGTGACAATATTAAGCCCTTTCAGGGTAGGACCTACCCACCTTGGGTCAGAGCCTTACGCTATGCCCTCCAAGGGGCACCGCCCCAACCAAGGTCAAAATCAACCCTTAGTCTCGCCAAAGGTACTGGTAGGGTACCACAATCAGATAATGTCAAGAAGAAATTCTTGCGTCCAGACAGGGACAAAGATTACCTTTCGGTTCAGTCTATAGAGGTCGACGTGGTTTCTTGCAAGACTCACAACGACTGGTTCCATCCCAAACGAATGGGAACCACCAGGGAGTACGCAGAATCACTTCGCACCAACAAGTGCAGTCAGTGTACCCTGAACACACATACTATGTAAGTTGTGTTTAGACCGACCCTTTCTGGGTCACTAACCCACTATATTCTGGGTTTCTGGGTCACTAACCCACTATTTCTGGGTTACCCCCATCCCAACCCCTACACCACCAAATCTCCCCTTTAGCAACCCCCTCCCATTCCTTGTCCCGAAGTCACCAATCCATCAGCCCCCCCCCCCCCCTCTCCTTGTCCCATCTCCTGAAGGGACTCACCCTTTATTTCCATCTACAGTACAAATTTACTTCCTTGTTTTTATTGGGTCAAAGACCCAATCCCCCTCTATCCTTTCCATATCTCCCCTTGGTCTATTATGGGTAAATACCCATTTCCCCTTCATCCACACCCTTTGTCCATTATGGGTTTATACCCATATGTATCCCCCATCCCTTTAGCAATTCCCTCCTACCCAACCTTCTCCCCACCCACAACGTCCTTTTTTTCTAAAAGGGGGAAGGGAGATGGGAATTGTTTGACCTTAATTTCTGAGGTCATCCCTTGCCCCTCTATTATATGTAAATATTACAACAGAAGGTACTGTTAGAACTTAGATGTTTCAGGGGCTGTAAATATGTTGTGTTTGTGTTGTTACATTAATTCTTTATTTGTGTGTTCCTTGACCCATAGTAAGTAACAAGGGTATATCTTTGGCTTTAGTCCTCCTTTTGAGGGCAATCTAAAATCTGTTATTCCAATCTGCAACTTTCCACACTCCCCCTACCAACAGATAATCAAGTCCTTTTCAACAAAAGGGGGAAGGATGTAGTGGTTCTAGAAATGTAGGTAGGTCGAACCCACCCCACCGGAAGTAGTGTCAGTTGGAAGCAGACGAGAGGATAATGGCGGCCGCCCGTACAGCACAGACAGTGGAGACGTAAGGTAAGATTATACGTAGCTTACTCCCTCCAGTGAAAGGTACTCCTAGGCCACTCATTCCCATACCCCTCAGGTCCACCTCAATAGGAATCAACTAGCACATGATGATAATGACAAGTAAACTGTGACCACCGATTTTAGCTCACCTGAGCGAAGCTCACGTGAGCTAGAGTCATAGCGCACCGTCCGTCCGGCGTTAACTTTCTTTATTTTCAACATTTCCTCTTCAATCTTTGCAGAGAATTTTGCGAAAACTACTCATGGACCTCTGTCAATTTTGTGTTTTTCGTGCAGATTGGCCAACAAATATGGCGGACGTTTGTTATTTACTCTATTTTTGAGATGGAATGCGAAGTTAATGTCCACATTATACTTAACTCTACATTTTATCTTACCCTTTTAGAAGTCTGAGAATTAATTGAAACCTCGACATTGGACAAATTATTTCATTTCAGCTGGATGAGATTCTCTGGTTATATAAGATACATAATATTTTTATATCAACAGGTTCGACATTAGAATTTCAAACATAATCTACTTATGGAAGAAAGGAGGGGATCTCCAACAACACCTAGTTGCAGCACCAACAGCAACCTCCCAAAACACCCACTGTAAAACACAAAAAAAAAACACGCACAGAAAGAGACGCAGTAGTACAAGGAACGTCAAATCACAGAAAAACATAAAACACAAATGACTACACATAACAAACCAAAATAAACCAACGAAACAAATGAGTAAACGGTGCCGACTTAGGACGGCCATCTGCCACGTCAGTAGCAGACGGTGTGGTTATCCTGGATTACGTGCGCACAACCCTCCCACTATTCCGATTACCCAGAGGTCTCGAAGAACGTACAATTGTGGTGTAAAACAACCTCCTCACTGTCAGATGACCACACACAAACAAGACCGCAAAACGCAGGGGCCCAAGCAAATATGTAAATGGATATAAAAAGAGGGCATGCGTAATAGAACCTGTGCTCTGCCGGCTGTAGCGAGCTAATGTATGTTATCACCCTAAAATGACTTGCATAAGTTTAACCTTTTCAACCATGAGATATAAAAAGAAATATTTTTCATTGCAGTTCCTCCTGGCTCAGCAATGGAGAAGCCTAAAATTAAACAATCGTCCTGTCATGGTGGTTCTGTTGAGTTCAGTTGTTGCCGAAGGAATGCTACAGGCTTAATAGAAATAGTGGATGACACAAACCATTCAACCATCGGAAGTATTCATCTGAAAAACTGCAATACTCCATTTACGAATCCAGAATACAATCTTTTTAGACCGCTAAAACCAAATAAACCTTGTACATGCATAAACTATACTGTCGAGGGCATTACTACCGAAATGTCCTTATTGTGCAAAATACTTATTGATAGTGTCCATAATGAAACAGTTCCATTCACTATAAAAGGTTGTTCTAATTTTAACAACAACTCAACACACAACGAATTATCAAGAAACAGTCAGAATTCTGAAATACATTGTGATAACCATTGTGATACGTTTTGTTTTATGTTTATTATTTCATTCGTTATAAATTTGGTATTCATTGGGGTATTTGTATATGTAACTAAATATGTGTGTAGGAGACGTAGTGAAGAACGTACCGAATCACTAGATTGTCTTGATACGCTTAATGGGAAAACATGATAAAAGAAAGAAGATTATTTCCGTCTCCTGAACTTAGTTATTTCTTATCCATCAAAAATCCTGCTTTTACTCTTGAAGTACCATATCACATTTTTACATGTTCCACGGCAACCAAGTGATTAAGATGACAAAGAAATTAGAGATAATTTTATTAATTTCAGTTTCGTACTTGGATACCAGTATCTTCATGACCATGTTACCTAACGACGTTAATGGTGATATGAACACCTCATACACTTTGTTTTGAAAAGCGTGACGATTTCACTTTCCGTATCAGACGCTCTCATTTCTATGTAGCAACAATCCATTATTCGTTGTTTATAGTGTATTCATCTTTCTGATTAAAAAACGCTTATAATGATTAGATTGGTGATGGATATATAGATCTTCAAATTTTAGTATTAGACATTATTCAAGTTGATGGACTTCGTACTCCTGACCTCGTACTTAAAGGGTCATAAAAAGAAATCAGGTGTTTTCCGAGTTCATTGGAATTAAATGAACATTTTGCTTTAGTGACACAAAGTGCGAAGTTTGAGAACATGAAAAATGTACATTTAAAACCCACTCACGGGAAAACTTCGTTGTCGACAGACGAATCCTTGTGAGACCACATTTAATTTTAAATCGTCGGGATCGACTGCACATTTATGTTTTTACATTCAAAATGGAACTCTTTAGTCAAGGAAGAGATGTTTATTTTCGTAACTAATTCTTAGAGTTATGTTTTTTAACAAATCATTAACGTCCAAAGGTTCTTCACAGTTACGTTTGTACAGGTAATGCCAGAGCTATGGTACTTGACTTTCTTGTATTTTCATTAATTAGTGGCTAGAAAAATAAGTTAGAAGTTAATTGACTTTCATTGCATATTATTATTGGTTACCTTGACCAATATATATAGGATCTCAAATGAATTTTCATTTCATACGATGTATTATGAAACGAGTTGTGAGTTTTATATTCCCGAGCCTTGGCGAAGGGATATAAAACGCACAACGAGTTTCATAATACATCGTATGAAATGAAAATTTATTTGAGATTCTTTTTATCACATGATATTGCCAAAACATGTGTATTTCTAACGTGAAATCAACGTTTCCGAGAACTACAGAGGCGAATCACGCTGTGATCTAGAGGTCGTCTGCTACGCCATGAGAAGTAGTTTCCCCACCGTATAGATATTCTGTGCGTAAGAGAAAAATATTTCAATTTTGAATAGTATTTTAATGCAAGAATTAATTCAACAACAACAATTTTAATCATTGATATTGACTCCGGGTCTGAATTTAACAGTTGACCGATATTTGAAAGGTCACATTTGTCTAGGTTCATGTGATTAGGTTCCAAACTCGACCAATCGCATTCAAGCAGAGCGATATGTAACGTGTTATCACATCATATATTTATGAAATGGCTTTATGAAACTGCATAACGGGTGTTTCATGTGATAAAACCAGATAGATCGCTCTTAACCTCGACCTTAGAGCAAGTTTGACCTTTAAACTATTATTTGTGAAAAGAGTTACTTGACCTAATCTTATAGTATTGTCATCATCATTTTGACTATAATGTACTGATTCGGTGTAAAATCATCCAAATTCATGATTTCTCCACGTTTTTGTGAATTCCACAATATTAAGTGAAATTGTTGTTTTAATGTGAACAGTTATTCGACAGTCTAGTTAAAGAGTTGGGTTTAAATTCGACACCTGGAAATCCCACTTACACCCCAACAAACCTTTCTGCCTCTGAAATAATAGATAACCACAAATCAGCTCTTACTTCCTTTGGCTTCGACACTACCAAATTAGATTTAGATTTACCATACTTGTACTGCATACCTAAAATGCATAAGAATCCGTACAAACAACGTTTCATCGCTGGTTCCTCAAAATGTTCTACCAAATCTGTATCGATCTTACTCACCAAAGTTTTATCTGAAATCAAATCTGGGCTTCAAAAATATTGTTCGACAGTGTATTCTCGCAGTGGTATCAACCAGATGTGGATTTTAAAGAATTCGAAGGAACTTTTAGAACATCTGAAATCCACTCATTTTAGTAGAGTCCATTCGATCAAAGCCTTTGATTTTTCGACACTTTACACTACAATTCCACATTCTAAATTGAAAGAAAGACTCGCAAAAATTATAAGTAATGCGTTTACAAGTAAGAACGGTAATCGCAAATACAAATTTATTGTTGTTAACTATGACAAAACCTACTTTGTAAAAGAAAAGTCCGATTCTGAAAATAAGTACACTGAAACAGACATTATTCAGATGTTAAACTTTCTGATCGACAACATTTTTGTGGTGTTTGGAGGAAAGGTCTTCCAGCAAATTGTCGGAATTCCAATGGGGACCAATTGTGCCCCACTCCTTGCCGACATTTTCCTTTACTCGTACGAAGCTGAATTCATTCAATCTTTGGTCTCTGAAGGGAAAAGATACTTAGCTTCTGACTTTAACTTCACTTACAGATACATAGACGATGTGTTGTCCATCAATAATCCAAAATTCGCGGATTACCTGAGCAGTATCTACCCTTCGGAGCTTGAAGTCAAAGAAACCACAGAGACAAATAATTCAGCATCCTATTTGGACATAATGTTGTCCTACGACACTGATGGTCACATGAACACCTCACTCTATGACAAACGTGACGACTTCAATTTCAGCATTACAAACTTTCCTTTTCTGAGTAGCAACATCCCTTCATCGCCTGCTTATGGCGTGTTCATATCTCAGTTGATACGCTATGCCAGAGCAAGTACCAAATATACGGATTTTGTTCTGAGAGCTAGGCGTCTTTCAGATAAGCTTCTCAGTCAGGGATATGTTTGTGACCGACTAACATCGTCACTGAGGAAGTTCTACGGTCGATATGGGGAACTCGTCATACACTATGATGTTCCACTCTCAAGAATGGTGGATGATATTCTGTCATAGACCATTTGAACCATCCAACCAAAGATTGTACTCTATATCTTCCAAAATGGAAGTAACCGGATGTGACAGTTCTACCGAATTGAAGCGACGGGTGTTGCATGCAAGCAGGAGATGCTTACTCTTCCTGGGCACCTGGTCTCACTCCCATATCGGGAGTTCGCTTCTTTTCATATGGTGGAGGTTTTTGTTTGTTTGCTTTGGTTCCTGTTTTGTCCTGATTTTGTATGCCTTCGGTTTCTGATTTTTGAATTATCGATTTTGTGCTGTATACAGGGATATGGTCATTATCCATATTTGTCATTGTATACATTTTGATCAAAATTGACCCATTTTTTATTTTATTTGATTTTAATGTGACTATAACTCATCATCTAAATACATGACTGTTTATAATATGCCATTATTATTATGATGATCATGATATACATGCTTGTGTTGCAAGATACTTATGATTTACGACAGTATGACATTCTAGAAGTGAGTTTTATGAATAAAGATCAGGAGCTATTGTTATATTGAATCTTCATTACTCACAACCCAAATCCAAGAAGTGTTTTGGCAATAGACATATACATTACAATCTACCTTTGATTCTCATATTTCATTGTTTAAGTCATAATAAATGATAGGTTCTAAAAATCCTGAAGAAGTTAAAGCTGAAGCAGGTGTAGACGTTAAGCGTCTTCAAATTCATTAGCATCATTTAATTTTTTTTTAATGTTCAGGATGGACCAGACATGCACCTTTCGGGTATTTAACCCTCGTCAGTGATCCGCAATCCAAACAATGAAATATATCCAAAATCTGTGCAAGTTATGTCCAAAATATACCGAAAGACGTACATGTTGCAATATGGCTGGGATATGATGCTACATGACTAAGCCAAGAGGCTATCGTATATCACAGCAATTTCTTTTCACTCCTTTCAGATTTGTAGACACTTCCTATATTAGGATATTAGGATTCGGAATCTCTTTGTCTTTGTTTTGTTTACGTTGATTACAAATCAGAAAAAGGAGAATCAAACTAATATAAACTATCAAGGATTTTTTGCAGCAGACTGCCCCTGTACTTGATTGTCCTGGTTGTGATTTTAAGGGACACGGAACATCAAATACAACGTCAAACACTTACATGTACATGTACTGCGAAATACTACATATAAACTAACAAGACAAATGGACAATCGGTGCCAAATTAGAACGGAAATCTGCTACTTTAGTAGTAAATGATGTGATTCTCCGTAGTACGTGCGCACAACCCTCCTTTTTTTCTGTTACCAAGAGGTCTCGTTGAACGCGTTATATTTTGAGAAAGGCTACTTTTCGTAGTTTATTCTAGTAGAATACACCATTTTCGGGGCGTTTTATTCGAATATCGCAAAATTTGTGCGATTAGATCAACTTAATTTTTTTTCAGAATTCGTCTCTTACAGATTTTCATTTTTGGCCGTTAGATGTGAGCGAAAAATAGTATTTCATGTTCTTCTAAGGTATACATCGTTTCCACCCTCGGGGTCTCAACATTTTGCAAAACACCTCTGGTTTTACACGAATTTGAGACCCCTCAGATGGAACTAATGTATCTTTCATAGAAGACCATGATAGAATCCTTTAGTATAAAAAAATCAGTATCATAGAAGAATTTTCAAGTTTTATCAATCTCAGCATGAAATCAACTGACACTTGGATCTATGGACCATATCGACCATTAATGTGGGCGGCTGGGTAACAGTATGGTGCACATAATGATTATAATGTGAGTGTTGATTATAATGACGCTTTCCAACCTTCACTCTACATAATGAATATCGATAGCGATAGCCAGGTCCGCAATGTTTGTTACATGTTGTCCAAACACTCCACGGTCCGCAGTTTGATGGATCTGAAATACATAAAGCCTATAGTTGACGCTTACATTGAAATGATGTTAACATCAGTGAATAAAAGTCGAACAGAAAACCCGAAATTAGAACAAAAGATCACAAAATGACACTGATAAGAAACATGAAGTGCTCCGACTTGTTACCTTTTTTGAACTTCAAACTAGTGTTTAATGCACCAGTCAAGTATATAGATGGTAAGCCCTCATTAGTGGTTCGTCAAGTCAAGATGATTTTAAGACAAAGCCAAATTTATTTAGTGGCACCCTTAGTTTAAATTATGTGTTTCTGCTTTGTGAAGAGTTCACATCTCCAAATTTTCTGTAGGTCAATTCAGTGGCATAGTAATATAAAATATATGACCAAAAGATCATTAGAGGGAGAGATCGAAAGCAGTTTGACATGAAAATGATTTACCCACATATCTGTTTTATATCTTACTATAACCAGGAATGGACCCTCGAAAGCGCGGGAAAGATTGTCATAGATACGTTCACATATTTAGATGCGTTGGACTCATTTCACAGAAATTTTGTTCTGATTTACATTGTTTGGCACTGATGTTAATAAATTTACCACATGAAATTGAAGTAAATATAATTTTCATTGTCACTGGTAAGCGGGTGGCCCACATGGATATATTGCGCTTCCCGTATGCTTGAATTTAAATAACCCACAGTACATCAAGCAACTTGAAGCGCGATAAATCCCTGTGGGACGACCGTAACCTGTTACGTTAATCTCAATATGTCAGTATCAAAATCCAACGAATTTACAATTGAACAAGGTCTCATGATTGAATTTCATCAATTTCATATATTTTTGCATGATAAAATCGCGTTGATCCAGTTTCCGAAGTGAGTTGAGCGAAAAGTACATATAGTCACGAACCCTTTCCTTCATTTTAATATTGTAAGAACATAAGGCTCATCACAAATTACACAGTATTTGTATACAAAAAAGTGTCAAAAATGAAATAATATAAGAAAGTGTACACATCTGAATTTTACATTGAGCCAATGGAAAACAGCATGGGAAGTTAAATTGGGGGAGGAGGCTGTTTTAACTTTTTAGTGTTTCTACTCACCGTAACATGCAGGCATGGTACAACGGGAAGTTTCCGTTGTAAATCCATTACACCTCTTTCCTCCACCAGACGGTGCAGGTTGATTGCAGTTTCGAATCCTCTGTTTACTATCAGATCCACATGTTACACTACATTTAGACCATTTGCCCCAGTTACTCCAATTTCCATGAACTGTGGAATAATAGATAAATATTAACCAGTTATGACCAACAATTATCATTTACCATTTTAATTGTCTTTATTGATTTAAAAATCCCTTCAATTCAAGTTGTCTGTCATGTTTTACATTTCAACGTAAAATATAATACTTGTATGTATAAGAAGGGAAGAGATCTCCAACAAGACCCCGTTGCAGCATCAACAGTAAAACACCAAAACAACCGATGCAAAAACACAAAAGACGAGTACAGCACGAGACGGAAAAGAGACACACGACATGTAAACATCAAACACAAAAGAATACACATAAACCGACGAGACCAATATGTGTGTGGTGTGACATTGTTGTAAAAAGTTTTATTTTTTCACTCTACGTAACACGGCTCCGAACCTTATTATGCAAATTATATGCATACAGTCGGAAGAATCTCGAGTCTTTTTTATAGAGGTCTCGTCTAAAATTTTCTCTCGTGGACTTCCGTTCGAAATTTGAACACATAGAAATGCCTCTTTCATGAAAGTAAACCAACTGTTCAAGAATACAGACACATGGCTCATCTTGAGGTATGTTTTTAAATTGATTTATGTATCACGTGGAATACATATGATGGTATTTTAAATTCTTCTTCTTATCAGAAATTTTCGACCAGTGAGTGCTCCATGTTTTCATGTGAACGAGTTTCATGATTATATATCGATGTAAGTGAATATCTCACAAATATTTGTTCTTTGAAGCCATTCCTGTCTTTCATTACATCTTCATGAACTTCTAAATTTAAGTACACACCATGAATTTGAATAAATTTGATGTCAGTGTTAGTTATAATCAGTATAAAATATCAGTTCTGTAGCCTAGTGCTGCAGTGTTGGTGAAAAAGTATCTGAATGGTTTTGAAATTATTTAAAGGGGATGAATTTCAAATCAATTGAATGTTTTATTTATTCTTTACAGTAACATAACCATAACTCCCAGACAAAAGAAGGAATATACTCTGAGAAAAGTCTTCATGCGCATGTGTGTATCAGATCCAATGAAAGAAAGTTCATCAGAATTGTGGAATGCTTAGTGCTACTAGTACCGTACTTGTAAAGTCGAAGAAATACTGTGGAATATAATATTACAATTGATGTTGGCCATCATGGTATGAAAATAATTTACTTGTGAAAGCCAGAAAGGAAAATGAAGAAAATTGTTCAAGTACATATTTCTACACGAAAATTATATTCAATGTGTACATCGACAACATATTCCTTGTGAAACTGTGATCCAGTATAAAATGACAATTTGTGTTATAATGTAGAGGAATTCATCATCAATAGAAGAATAGTGAGATCGACAGATGAAACTGTATCACAGCCTCTTGCAGTAAACATGCTGATATAGCACTGAAGGGTAAGTTTTACATATACATGTATACTAATATACATGTTACAATAATTGTGTAAATTTAATAATACAAGTACAAATAACATTGTATTTATTTTATATTTTACATGTGTATCCATTGTGATTCACCTTAAATGGATAATATTTTTATGGTAAGTTACATGCTTTCATATTTCATGTGTACATGTATTGTTTGAAACAAGACCTTCTCATGCATACCAAAATTTGTGTCCTTGTGACATTGGAGAATGACCTACTTTTGAAAAACTTACACCATGGCCATAACTTTGAATGGTGAGTGATATATAGACACGTGCTTTCCTTGTGACAATTTCCATGGATACCAGATTGTCATCTTTGTGACCTTGAACTTGGAGATTGACCTACTTAGCAATTATTTTTCTAAAGTAATATTATGCTTTTATGTGATAAGGCTTTCATTTTTCTTATATGTATTCCTTGTGATAAGGTCTTCCCATTAATACCAAAATTTTGACATTGTGACCTTGACCTTGGATATTGATCAATGTTTAATAACTTTAACCATGTTAACCTTGCCCTTAGTCATAACATGAATTGCAAGTGATAGGGCTATCATATTTTACATTTGTATCCCTTGTGGTAAGGCCTTCACATTAATTCCTGAATTTTTACCTTGAGTCCTTGACCTTGGAGTATGAAATACTTTTCTACATTACATCTGACAACAAGGGCATTCATGTTCCTAAAAAACATAGATTTAATTTTTCTTAGTCCCAAGCCTTGACCTAAAGTAGGGCTCTTACACGTGACACCCATTTTTTAGCATATGCAGTACCCCCTCGTCCGGCGCCTGTCCGTCCGTCCGTCCGTAAACAATGCTTGTGCTTGCACCTCCTCTAAAAGTATAAGAGACAGAAATGTAACTCTTTTTGCATAAGACTTGGTCTGTGGTCTAATTGTGCACCTGACATTTTGTTTGAGCCCCTGACCCCAGGGTCTTAGAAAATGGGTGTGGTCATTTTCTCCTCTATGACTCTATGAAATCTTGTACTCGCAACTTCTCTGACACTATAAATGATGGAGACTTGATTCTTTTTGCAATAAGATGAATCTGTGTTCAAGTAGTGCAACTGATATTTTGTTTGGAAAATGGATGTGGCCATATTAGAATTAACTTGTCATTAAGTGAATTAAAAAACAACCAGGAGAGCTACAGTCTTGTCAGAGACTTCTGGTTTGGATTGGATCGGGCCTTTCAAATTTGGAAAATTGGCTATATTTTCTTCAAAATTGAATATGATAGATTTGGATGCCTTTTCATTTTAAATTTAGCATTTTTTACTCTTTTTTTATTTTTACAATTTTCTATGAGGTACATGTATGTATCAAATTGGGAAAAATTGGTCAATAAATAGTGAAAATGAAACTTAAATTCCTCATTTCTGGGTGTCAGGTTGAACATCTACCTCGTCCTTAAGTTTTACTATAGACACTGGATAAATCACTGTTTGCTGTCCAGAATATTTGAATATTGAACATAATTTGTGTTTGCTTTCATGTGCTTACATGTACACATGTATGTACTAGGTTGAATTGCCTATAAATGCATTGAAAACTTTTTACTTGAGAATAGACCTGCACCTGTTGAATGGGGAAAAAAGATTTATTTATTTCTTTATTTTCATAGCAACAATTTATGACTTTCTAGGTACATATAGACAGGGACGTTTATAAAATTATATACGTCCCTTATATAGACTAGACATGTAAATTCATATAAAATATTAATTTCAAAAAGAAATAAGCATATAATAAATTAAAGAGAAAGAAAAAATCCTTTTGCAAGTACAAAACATTATGTTGTAAATTGATGATACTATTACATTATTTGACATATATCATATATTGCAGTTATAGTGATTCTTCTTTAATGACTTTAATTGAGTTTTGAATGAAATTTACAATTAAACTTAATAAATCTTATAATTGATACTTTTATTATTCTTGAGACTAGGACACAAATATTCTTAGAACACTTTGATGAAGAAATCTAGTGAGAACATTATGTCATATATGCATTTTCCCTTGAGTCCCCTATCATGACGCATAGCAAACTTGGTCGATCATCCTTCCACCAATACTGTTTAGAGTGTCTTACCCCATACAGGTAATCATGAATAAAAACATTGATATTTTAAGTTCATTACTCTTCTACACAGTATACATTTGTGTAAGAATATCTAGTAGCCTTGACATACATGTATGCATTTGACCTACCTCCCTTATATTTAGGATTTGCTACAACACTGGTCGGGCAAATGATAGTTGTATGATATGGTATATATGTATATTGTGTCAAGAAATTACTTAAGATAGATCTTTGGTCTCTGAAGGGAAAAGATACTTAGCTTCTGACTTCAACTTCACTTACAGATACATAGACGATGTGTTGTCCATCAATAATCCAAAATTCGCGGATTACCTGAGCAGTATCTATCCTTCGGAGCTTGAAGTCAAAGAAACTACAGAGACAAATAATTCAGCATCCTATTTGGACATAATGTTGTCCTACGACACTGATGGTCACATGAACACCTCACTCTATGACAAACGTGACGACTTCAATTTCAGCATTACAAACTTTCCTTTTCTGAGTAGCAACATCCCTTCATCGCTTATGGCGTGTTCATATCTCAGTTGATACGCTATGCCAGAGCAAGTACCAAATATACGGATTTTGTTCTGAGAGCTAGGCGTCTTTCAGATAAGCTTCTCAGTCAGGGATATGTTTGTGACCGACTAACATCGTCACTGAGGAAGTTCTACGGCCGATATGGGGAACTCGTCATACACTATGATGTCCCACTTTCCAGAATGGTGGATGATATTCTGTCATAGACCGTTTGAACCATCCAACCAAAGATTGTACTCTATATCTTCCATAATGGAAGTAACCGGATGTGACAGTTCTATCGAATTGAAGCGACGGGTGTTGCATGCAAGCAGGAGATGCTTACTCTTCCTGGGTACCTGGTCTCACTCTCATATCGGGAGTTCGCTTCTTTTCATATGGTGGATGTTTTTGTTTTTTTGCTTTGGTTTCTGTTTTATCCTGATTTTGTATGCCTTCGGTTTCTGATTTTCTGGGTTATCGATTTTGTGCTGTAAACAGGGATATGGTTATTATCCATATTTGTCACTTAAATTGAATACGTGACCTTGAACTACACGTTTGACCTTCTTTTCTTGGAATTAAAGAATCTGAACTTGGAAAGTGATGTATATATTGAAGAATTTGAAACATGAAGTATCAGAGAATCCTGACCAAACTGAATCATTGGCAGTTGTGAAATGTCTGAGATAGTCTATAAGCACGCTTAATGCGCTGTAGAAAGGTGTTTTTCCTTTCATTCAGTGAATACAGGATTTGAGTTTAGAGGGGGCGTGGAATACCCCCAAAGCCCTGTAGCAGGTTCTTGGGGGAACCCCACTCCCCAGCGGAAAATTATCTCACATGATATATAATGTATATAGCGAGCCAGCGAAATCTTTCAATTATCAATCACTTATAGTCAGAAACAGACCGGTAAAAGAAAATAGAAATAAAGGTTGAGTCATGGAAGGGGAAACATTGCTTCATTGGCTATTGAGCATGGAATGGATATATGATTATATCATGCTTATACCTTCGGAATTTTATTGCAAACCATCATCTAAATAAAGATACAGCGAAAACTTCTGAAATTCGACTTCAAACTACCAGAAATTATGTCTTCACATACTTGTTTGAGCCCAAGTAATTCCTTATTTTGACGACTTTAGGGGAGAGGGGGTGGGCGTGCCAATGGATTGGTAGGGAAAAATCAGGATAGAAAGAGTAAACCTGTTGGAGATTTTAGATGTAGGTGCCGCCGTGTGCAACTCCCCCCCTCCCCGCGCTATTGAATCGGATGGGCGCTAATACATTAGAAAGTATCAGTGTTTTCCTGCTGTTATCGAGAAATGTTGATTGATAAATATAAAATTAAATTCTTATGGGTACAAATGTATGCAAAATGGATCATGTATAGAATCTTTCAGTATTCAATCGAGGCGGGGTAAACGAACCGCAACGATAAACTTTGAAACGAACTATAAAAAGTGAAATTCGTGATTCTTCAGTGCAGTAACGAATTATCCATGGCTTGAATTTTTAAATAGCTAAGTTAAGAAAAAATTAAATGACAATAACATTGGGAGCCGTGCGTAATTACGTCTTGTAAGATATTTTTTCCTTTATATTCTAATTGTTCAATACATTATAAACCTTCTGTCCATCTTCTCTACGACAAGGTAATATCGCGAGCATCATGTATTCCCCTTCCTTCTCTCATGCGTTTTGACTTCATCGATAAGGGTTATTCTTTGAGGAAGTCACAATGGCTTCATAAGGACACTTGTATAGAAAAGCAATAATAATAATACATCAGACACATTGGAATAAAGCTCCCTTTACACTTTCACAGTACTCCGCTACGACACCAAAAAAAATGTCTATCCGTGGCGAGTCGGGACGTAAAATGTTCGATAAACCTACGGCTCCAGTACGGATTGCTACGGGTTGATACGAATCGAGCACAGATAGCTAAGGATTGCTACTGATATTATCCCGACATTGCTTCGGATTGCTACGACACGTGTACGGATAGATACGTATAGGTACGGATTGCTAAGGATGACCACGACTTGAGTACGGATAGCCACCACGATTCGCACAAGGATAGCTACGACTTCAGTACGGATTGGTAAGACTGGCTTGAATTTCCTATGTATTTTTAAACCATAATTATTTACTAAAACACCGAATGTTTTACAATTGAGATGGCCCCACTTGTACTGAGGTTTCATACATGCCTTTATATCATTACCTGAAATTGAATAGATGAAGTATTAACTCATATATTGACCGAAAAACGCACAGAAACATAATAAAATTGAAGTTAATATTGGCAATCCGTAGGTGAGTCGTAGCAATCAGTAGGAGAGTCGTAGCAATCCGTAGCAGAGTCGTAGCAATCCATAGCAGAGTCGTAGCAATCCGTAGCAGAGTCATATTTCTATTTTATCACAAAAATGGTCCCGGATGGCTACGGATGAGCTACTGGTTACTGCGACTCCCCTACGGATAGGTACGACTCCACTACGGGTTGCTAAGTCTCCCCTACGACAAATCTATCCGTAGCGGAGTCGTGGAAAATTTTAAACATGTTCAAAAATTTTCTGTCTCTTCCCGGATAGCTAAGGATTGCCAAGGATAGCTCCGACTTCTCACGACTAGTGTCGGATCGAGCTACGGATTGCTACGGATGTAAAAATTTTCTCGATCCGTAGCTATCCGTGGCCCGATCCGTGACAGTGTGAAGGGGGCTTAATCGTAAATAACCACAAAGCAAAGCATCTACAAATAATAACAGAATAATATATTCAAGTCTACCGGTATGGTATTGCGATTTCAGTCCAAAAAAACCCCTAAGAATTCTTCAACAGTTGAAGAGATAAAAAATGATGACATGACTAAGCAAAAAGAGAGGTCAAATGCAGTGTATTTTAACCAAAACATTCCCTATGTTTATTCGAGTAACGACAAAGTAAACAGCTCGTAACATATCGATGCGCCTATTTCCTCAGAATTTTCCCTCCCCCAAAACCCCTAAATTACCTTACAAGGAGATAAAAGAGTGTGTTTCTCCATACATGCATTAAGTTTGTACGATAAAATTACGATAATTTTATCAATTTGAATTAAAATTGTCTTATAGTTAGTTACAGCCATTTTTCCAAATTTGTCCCTAAATAGGGAGAAAAACGGCCAACCAAATGTATAGTGATAAAATCCCAGACTCCTCGAACGGAAATTTATCATCCTACATGACAAACACATGGCTGATAGTTATTGACTTTCCCCTTAAGGTAAAGGTAACATTTTCACGTGCCTTTTAAATGTGTATATGACAAAAGGGATGATTTTGGATTCAACATAGTAAATTTCCCCTGGCCTGACGGTGATGTTCCAAGATTACCGTCATACGGCATTTACATATCACAGCTCATCCGGTACGCTAGAGCATGTACTGATATTTTGGATTTTCACAGTAGAAATTTACAAATTACCAAATAACTTTTAGGTCAAGGTTTCCGCTTTCATAAACTAGTTAAGACTTTCTGGAAATTTCACAAAAATTCTTTTAAAATTCGGATCTATACATGCAACAGAGTACATTACTTTGGGTATTACACAACCTGTCTTTTATGGTGATATGATAAACAAAATAAAAAGGACCAAAGGTAGGCAGCATAACCATCGAAAATGCGTCAGAATCATCAAACGCCTTTTATACCGTGGATATGATCCTAATGTCACCAGACGGACACTAGGCTTGGTACTTGACCAATCTACAGTCTTGTACAAGCGCATCCTTGAGACTTGCACTCTGAATAATTGTGACGACGGGACTCCATGACGGGCCCTATCCAAACCTCTTTAGAGAAGACAGGGCCCCGACCACCTGTCCTCTCTGAATGTCAGTCGGACTCCTCGGTTGATTACATACATGAGCTCGCTACAGCCGGCAGAGCACGGACTGTATTACGCATGCCCTCTTTTTATATCCATTTACATATTCATCTGTGTCTCTGGGGCCTCTGCGTTTCGCGGTCTTGTTTGTGTGATGTCATCTTACAGTGAGGAGGTTGTTTTACACCACAATTGTACGTTCTTTGAGACCTCTGGTTAATTGGAGAAGTGAGAGGGTTGTGCGCACGTAATCCAGGATAACCACACCATTTGCTACTTGCGTGACAGATGGCAGTCCAAAGTCGGCACCGGTTACCCATTGGTCTCGTCGGTTTATGTGTAGTCTTTTGTGTTTGATGTTTACATGTCGTGTGTCTCTTTTCCGTATCGTGCTGTGCTCGTCTTTTGTGTTTTTGCATCGGGTGTTTTGGTGTTTTACTGTTGATGCAACGGGGTCTTGTTGGATATCTCCTCCCTTCTTTTTAAATGTAACCGCAATGGTAACTCCATATATGATTGCTGCGAAAGCCGACCAAAATATGAAAAATAGTACATCAGATCTCATCAGACAGTGGTAACAAAAATAACCTATCACCAGATGTGTCTTGCAAATCCTAGGGTTGTATTTTCCTGTCCCTGTTCACATCTCGCTATATATCTTATGAGCATTTTCATGTACGTAAAACGTATCATTAGTAGACTTTTTTCACCATGACGAACTTCGCACTTCGAACTTCGAACTTTAATTTCATAAGTGGGTTGCCGAAAAAAGCACGCCATTTGTACAGGAAGTCCAATATACAATTCCATTGAGTTTACTAATCAAAATGTAGATGACTCTGCTTATGAGTTTATACACGAACGGCAGATACGCCACTTATTCTTCAATGTTCGAAGTGCGAAGTACGAAGTTCGAAATGCAAAGTTCGTCACGATGAACAATGTCTATTATGTGTTTTATATGTCCGTCGATGCTCAATTTTGTGCTCTATTGTGAGTGCTGTTGAGATTATCGTCAGGAACTTCTTTAACTCATTTGAAGTAAAAAGCGTGCTTTAATATAATTATTCCTCAATATTTTGAAAATTTAGAACCTCCTCTTAAAGCGTGTCTTAAATATTTATTATTCCTCAATATTTTGAAAATTTAGAACCTCCTCTTATTTGTTACAAATATAAAAGACCTATTCGAAATTTCGTTTTTAACTACAACAAAGTTACATCAGATCCTAAAATACTTGAATCATGTCCTGCTTCTTGAGAATGCGCAACGTCTGAATATCTATATAAACCAGCTGGTCATATTATTACAGGTGACTTTTCAATTATCAAAGACAGGCAGCACCGTTGTCTTCTCAAAAAAGGGCCTAAGTATAGAATCCCATCCAAGACAGATTTTATCAAATGTCGCGAGGTGCTTAAGGAAGCTCTAGATTACAATACCAAACGATGGTGTAAATCGGAAGGAGTCGAATCGCATGCTCTGTTTGACTGGAAAAACCTCATTTTGGATATTACCGATATTCGTATAGATAACTACCACAAAAATCCTCATCTTTTTGAAAATCCAAGTTCTAAATCTGAAAGATATTTTAAATTCAAGCTACGTAATTTACATGAAAAATATGTCTTCGCGCCTGCTGACAAAGCAGCCAACAACACCATAATTATTTGAAACCGCTACCACATATCAATTTTAGTTTCGGAACTTTCCTCTACTAATACTTATATCGAAAGCAATGATAGTATTCCGAATATTTTGAACAAACATAACAGTGAAATTTCTTCTTTTAACATCCCTATTTTTAAATTGGATCTCCCTACAATATACTGTATACCAAAACTTCACAAGTCTCCTTACAAGTTTCGATACATTGCTAATTCTAGCAACTGCTCAACTACAATTTTGTCTAGAAATCTGACGTCAGCTTTCACGGCTATACAGGAACAAGTGGCAAAATACTGTGAAACTGTCATGAACAGGAATGGTGTAAACTTCTTTTGATCTATTAAAAATTCTGGGGATAAGATTGACAAAATAAAATCAAGAAATTTTGAAGCAAATACTATATCTCGTGGGTCCTGTAGCATCATATCCCACTCATTCTGCTACGTCTTTTGGTACATTTTTGGACATAATAATTTTCATACTTTTTTTACATATTGCATTGTTTAGACTGAGGATCACTGACGAGGGTTTAGTACCCGAAACGTGCATGTCTAGTCCATGCTGTAAATTTATCCGGTTTTAAATGATGCTATTGAATTTAGAGAGGTTTAACATTTGAACTACTTCGTGAGTGTCAATGCTGGTGGACCAAGAGTCCCCGAGGGCACATGTAGCCAAGTTCGATCAACTTCGGTTGATCGTCTGTCTCTTCAACGCATTTTAGAATTTCTGTTTCAAAATTTCTTGAAATTTCTAAAACGTGGGTCCTGTAGCATCATATCCCATCTATTCTGCTACGTCTTTTTGTACATTTTTGGACATAATAATTTTCATATTTTTTTAACATATTACATTGTTTAGACTGAGGATCACTGACAAGGGTTTAGTACCCGAAACGTGCATGTCTGGTCCATGCTGTAAATTTATCCGGTTTTAAATGATGCTATTGAATATAAAGACGTTTAACATTTGAACTACTTGGTGAGTGTCACTGCTGGTGGACCAAGAGTCCCCGAGGGCACATGTAGCCAAGTTCGATCAACTTCGGTTGAACGTCTGTCTCTTCAACGCATTTTAGAATTTCTGTTTCAAAATTTCTTGAAATTTCTAAAACGTGGGTCCTGTAGCATCATATCCGAAACATTCTGCTACGTCTTTTGGTACATTTTTGGACACAATAATTTTCATACTTTTTTACATATTACATTGTTTAGACTGAGGATCACTGACGAGGGTTTAGTACCCGAAACGTGCATGTCTGGCCCATGCTGTAAATTTATCCGGTTTTAAATGATGCTATTGAATTTAAAGACGCAGATTTATTTTTATACACGTATGAAAGGGAATTTATCCAAAATCTTCAAAAGCAAAGAAAATAGGTAGGTTACTAAATGAAAATTCAGATCGGACACGCTACCCGCGCTGCATTTGCGATCTTGCGTGATCGGACAAATACAGGCAACAGAGTATATCAGTTTGGATATTTCAAAACCTGCATTTTATGGTGACATAATTAACAAGATAAAAAGGATCAAAGATAGACAACATCACTATCGAAAATGCGTCAGAATCATCAACCGCTTTTATACCGTGGATATGATCCTATTGTCACCAGACGGACACTAGGCTTGGTACTTGACCAATCTACAGTCTTGTACCAGCGCATTCTTAAAAATTGCACTCTGACTGACTGTGACGACGGGACTCCATGTCGGGCCCTGTCCAAACCTCTTTAGAGAAGACAGGGCCCCGACCACCTGTCCTCGCTGAATGTCAGTCTGACTCCTCGCGGGTGATACCATACATGAGCTCGCTACAGCCGGCAGAGCACGGACTGTATTACTTAGGGCCTCTTTTGATATCAATTTACATATTTATCTATGTTGCTTGGGCCCCTGCGTTTTGCTGTCTTGTTTGTGTGTGGTATTTTGGTACTCTCAAGATTAATGAGTCAACCGCGTCTTATATCACCCAATTAAGGGTGAAAAAAATCGAAGTCTACAATTCGATCTCCAGTCTTAAGGGCGATTGAAAGAGATGCCTACAGAGTTGATACCGCCTTGAAAGTAGGTTTTCGCCACTTTGTCCAAGCACAAGTGGCCTTGACAGAATTGAAGAATATGTCTCTAGGAGATTCACCAACTGGGATGCCTGTCCTTACTGAAACATGAAGCGGCGGGTGTTGCATACAAGCAGGAGATGCTTACTCTTCCTGGTCTCTATCCCATATCGGGAGTTCGCTTCTTTCATGTGGTTGAGGTTTTTGTTTGTTTGCTTTGGTTCCTGTTTTATCCTGATTTTGTATGCCTGATTCTGCTTTTTTTTAATTATCGATTTTGTGCTATATACAGGGATGTGGTCATTATCCATATTTGTCAAAAAACAAGAAGTCAGTGCGGCTTTTGCATGTAATAATGATGAAAGCGCCGTTTACAAACATTCACAAGATCAGACAAAAACAGCATTCTCTTTTTGGCTTATATAAATTCGTGAAGATATAAAGGAGAAGTGATCTAGGTGGTTGCGTGGTCAAGGAGTTAATCTCTCACACAGACGACCGGTGTTCGAGTCCCGGTGCAGTCGTATGCGGAACGTTCGTTGGAATATTTTATTTCGTTTACATTACATGCGGTCACTTTCTCATTTTAATTTTCAGCAACGTGGGAGTACATCGTGGCAAGTTGCAAACATGAGAAAGCACGGCTCCCAATGTTATTGTCATTTAAATTTTTTTGAACTTTGCTATTTAAATATTCAAGCCATGGATAATTCGTTACTGCACTGAAGAATCACGAATTTCACTTTTTATAGTTCGTTTCAAAGTTTATCGTTGCGGTTCGTTTACCCCGCTTCGATTGAATACTGAGCGATTCTATACATTATCAATTTTGCATACATTTGTACCCATAAGATTTTAATTCTATATTTCTCGATAACAGCAGGAAAACACTGATACTTTCTAATGTATTAGCCCCCATCCGATTCAATAGCGCGGAGGGGGAGGGGGAGAGGGGAGGTTGCATACGGCGGCAGCTACATCTAAAATTCTCTAACAAGTTTACTCTTTCTATCCTAATTTTTCCCTACCAATCCATTGGCACGCCCCCCCCCCCCTAAATCGTCAAAATAAGGAATTACTTGGGATCAAACAAGTATGTGTAGACATAATTTCTGGTAGTTTGAAGTCGAACTTTAGAAGTTTTCGCTGGCTCGCTACCGCTTGCCATGTTTCTTTATTTAGATTATTAACCGATATCATGGTTTGAAATAAAATTCCGAAGGTATAAGCATGATATAATCATATATCCATTCCATGCTCAATAGCCAATGAAGCAATGTTTCCCCTTCCACGACTCAACCTTTGTTTTTATTTTTTCCGGTCTGTTTTTGATATATACTATAAGTAATTGATAATTGAAAAATTTCGCTGGCTCGCTATATACATTATATATCATGTGAGATAATTTCCGCTGGGGAGTGGGGTTCCCCCAAGAACCTGCTACAGGACTTTGAGGTATTCCACGCCCCCTCTAAACTCAAATCCTGTCCCCTGTAATCTACAGAATTGTCTCAACCAAATGGAATGATATTCTGAATTTTTCCAAAATTTGGATAAATTTCAATATTTTAAATGAATCCCCCTACCACAGCAAACTGACATTTTCTTTTTCATCTCATAGAATCACGATACTATATATAAATAAATGTAATTTCATTTGATTCTGGCCGTTTTAACAAATACGTGCATGTACAATAACGGCCGGGAATCTTTTTCCCTCTCACTCATACGAAGTGTATACATTTTATGTATATGCATTCATCTTCAGGCGCTTAGCCAGAGTACTTATCAAGTGTAAGCAGCCTCAAGTGGGTCCAGGTAGAAGCCCTTGTGGATATTCAAGGGGCAAAGTCTCAGAATCTAATGAATTTTGCTCATTAACAGGGCAGTTTTCTATGTTAATGTTTCTTTCATTCTCTTTTTTTGGCAAAACGACGTGGGAGCTCATGCGCATGATTTTCTCTCTCTAGGGGGGGGGGGCTTTTGTAAATCCAGCTCGGAATATTTTGCAAAAATATTCTTCCGCATGACTGGCGAAAAAACCCAGCGCCTTAAGCATAAGACGTGCTAATATACTATCTCAGACATTTCACAACTGCCAATGATTCAGTTTGATCAGAATTCTCTGATACTTCATGTTTCAAATTCTTCAATATATACATCACTCTCCAAGTTCAATTTCTTTAATTCCAAGAAAAGAAGGTCAAACGTGTAGTTCAAGGTCACATATTGAATCTGTAAGTAATTTCTTGACACAATGCACATATATACCATATCATCTATCTATCATTTGCCCGACCACTGTTGTAACAAATCCTAAATATTAGGAAAGTAGGTCAAATGTATACATGTAGGTCAAGGCTACTAGATATTCTTACACAAATGTATACTGTGTAGAAGAGTAATGAACTTAAAATATCAATGTTTTTATTCATGATTACCAGTATGGGGTAAGACACTCTAAACAGTATTGGTGAAAGGATGATCGACCAAGTTTGCTATTCTTTATGATAGGGGACTCAAGAGAAAATACATAATTGACATAATGTTCTCACTAGATTTCTTCATCACATTGTTTTAAGAATATTTGTGTTCTAGTCTCAAGAAGAATATAAGTATCAGGTATACGATTTGTTAAGTCTACAATGTAATTGTAAATTTTATTCAAACTCTGATAATCATTAAAGAAGAATCATTAGTATCATCAACAATATTTTTGTACTTGTGAAAGGATATTTTTCTTTCTCTATACTTTATCATAGTATTTCTTTTTGAAATTAATATTTTATATGAATTTACATGTCTCGTCTATCATGTCTATATCAGGGACGTATTTAATTTTATATACATCCCTGTCTATACTGGTATGTACCTAGAATCTAAAGTCATAAAATTTGATAAATTCTTGCTATGAAAATAATGAAATTAATAAATCTTTTTCCCCATTCAAAGGGTGCAGGTCTATTCTCAAGTAAAACGTTTTCAATGCATTTATAGGCAATTTAACCTAGTACATACATGTACCGGTAAGCACATGAAAGTAAACACAAAACATGTTCAAAATTCAAATGTTATGGACATCAAACAGTGATTTCTCCAGTGTCTATAGTAAAACTTGAGGACGAGGTAGATGTTCAATCTGATACCCAGAAATGAGGAATTTATTGTCCAGCCATCATGTATGTACAGAAGATGCTGTCAGTCTCACTCTGAAAGTAAAAGATGTAATGAATTAATATTTTCATTTTGATATTAAATAAGCTCTAAAATAAATGAATTTTGCATACATGTACATTTACCAGAACATGCAGCAGTAGTATATATCATAATGATGTACATGTATATAAAAGTACATGACATGTTAAGTTTCTGTAGTAGTACTAACATACATTTTGTACAAATACATGTATAATTACAGGGCTTTCGATCGGCCATTCTCAAATTATGCAAAATAGTATCATTTTCCCTATTTATTGACCAATTTAACCTCATAAAAATTTTAAAAAAGAAAATAAAAAATGCTAAATTTAAAATGAAAAGGCATCCAAATCTATCATATTCAATTTTGAAGAAAATATTGCCAATTTTCCCAATTTGAAAGACCCAATCCAATCCCAACCAGAAGTCTCTGACGAGACTGTAGCTCTCCTGGTTGTTTTTTAATTCACTTAATGACAAGTGAATTCTAATATGGCCACATCCATTTTCTTAGTCACTGGGGGCCAGGAACTCAAACAAAATATTAGGTGCACTACTTGAACACAGACTCATCGTATTGCAAAAAGAATCAAGTCTCCATCATTTATAGTGTCAGAGAAGTTGCGAATACAAGATTACATAGAGTCATACAGGAAAAAATGACCACACCTATTTTCTAAGACCCTGGGGGTCAGGAGCTCAAATAAAATGTCAGGTGCACATATAGACCACAGACCAAGTCTTATGCAAAAAGAGTTATTATTATGCTCTTATACTTTCAGAGGAGTTGCAAGCACAAGAATTGTTTAAGTACGGACGGACAGACGCCGGAGAAGGGGGGTACCACATAAGCTCGACTATGACCAGTAGAGCTAAAAATGGGTGTCATGTGTAAGATACCTACTTTATGTCAAGGCTTAGAACTATGAAAAATTAAACCCATGTTTTTTGGGGGAACATGAATGCCCTTGTTGTCAGATATAATGTAGAAAAGTATATCATACTTTTATATCATAAGGTCAAGGACTCAAGGTAAAAATTCAGGTATTAATGTGAAGGCCTTACCAGAAGGGATACACATGTAAAATATGATAGCCCTATCACTTGCAATTCATGTTATGACAAAGGGCAAGGTTAACGTGGTTAAAGTTATTCAAAATTGATCAATATCCAAGGTCAAGGTCACACAAGGTCAAAATTTTGGTATTAATAGGAAGACCTTATCACAAGGAATACATATAAGAAATATGAAAGCCCTATCACTTAAAAGCATAATATTACTTTAGAAAAATAATAGTGAAGTAGGTCAATCTCTATGTTCAAGGTCACAAAGACAACAATTTGGATCCATGGAAATTTTCACAAGGAAAGCACATGTCTATATATCACCATGTTTCATGTTTCTATGTTGTAAGTTGGTGTTCCTTGTCCCTTTTGCGTCTCTTTCTGTGGGTATCTGTTCTGTGTTTTTTGCATGGGTGTTTTGGGATTTTGCTGTGGGTGCTGCAACCTAGTGTTGTTGGAGATCTCCTCCTTTCTCACCATTCAAAAGTAATGGCCATGGTGTAAGATTTTAAAAAGTAGGTCATTTTCCAAGGTCAAGGTCACAAGGACCCAAATTTTGGTATGCATGAGAAGGTCTTGTTTCAAACAATACATGTACACACGAAATATGAAAGCATGTAACTTACCATTAAAAGTATTATCCATTTAAGGTGAATAACAAGGGATACACATGTAAAATATGAAATACAATGTTATTTGTACTTGTATTATTAAATTTACAAAATTATTATAACCTGTATATTACTGTCCTATTCACAAAATCCAGAGCACCCTGTTTTCCCGGTTTTCTCTGAAATATGATATTGTCAACTTCTAAAAAGATATCAATTTTATAGTACTCCTTTGGTCGTAACAGAAAATACCATTGTTTTGGCTGTGCGTTAGCTAAGTCAGAAATAGGACGGAAAATAAAAAGTCTACGGGGATTTTCTATAGTAAAATCGCTACAAATATGTGACGTCGGAGGCTTTGACGTCACTGTTTACTATTGTTGACACGGAGAACAATATGGTGGCGGCTTGAAATTAACATGGAAATTTACCGTAGACATTTCATTTTTTCATATTGCGGTTTACAGGCAGCTGTTAAGGTGAGTTGAAGTTAATATCCAGTTACGACTAAAGGAGGTCAATTCTCGGAAACTATAACTTATGGGAAAATTCCGCAGATGACAGAATAAATTGCCAAAACAGGGTGCTCTGGATTTAGTGAACAGGACAGTAGTATACATGTATATGTACAACTTACCCTTCAGTGCTATATCAGCATGTTTACTGCAAGATGCTGTGATACAGTTTCATCTGTCGATCTCACTTTTCTTCTATTGATGATGAATTCCTCTACATTATAACACAAATTCTCATTTCATACTGGATCACAGTTTCACAAGGAATGAATTGTTGATGTACACATTGAATATGTTTTTCGTGTAGAAATATGCGCTTGAACAATTTTCTTCATTCTTCTTTCACAAGTGAATAACTTTCACACCATGGTGGCCAACATCATACACGGTAGTACAATTGCAATATCATATTCCACAGTATTTCTTCAACTTTACAAGTACGGTACAACTAGCACTGTAAGCATTCCACTATTCTGATGCACTTTCTTTCATTGGATCTGATGCACACATGCGCATGAAGACTTTTCTCAGAGTATATTCTTTCTTTTGTCTGGCAGTTATGGTTGTGTTACTATTAAGAGTAAATAAAATATTCAATTGATTTGAAATTCATCCCCTTTAAATAATTTTAAAACCATTCAAATACTTTTTCACCAACACTACACTACAGCACTAGGCTACAGAACGGATATTTGATACTGATTAAAACTAACACTGACATCAAATTGATTCAACTTCATGGTGTGTACTTAAATTTAGAAGTTCATGAAGATGTAATGAAAGACAGGAATGGCTTTAAAGAACAAACATTTGTGAGATATTCGCTTACACCGATAAATAATCATGAAACTCATTCACACGAAAACATGGAGCACTCCCTGGTCGAGTATTTCTGATAAGAAGAAGAATTTAAAATTCCATCATGTGTTCCACGTGATACATAAATCAATTTAAAAACATACCTTAAGATAAGTCATGTGTCTGTATTCTTGAACAGTTGGTTTACTTGCATGAAAGAAGCATTTCTACGTGTTCAAATTTCGAACGGAAGTCCACGAGTGAAATTTCTAGACGAGACTACTATAAAATTAGAATAGGAACGGATTTTCTTTTCCGTCGTGTGTAAGGTAAAATCTTGACTCGAGATTCTTCCGATTGTATGCATATAATTTGCGTAATAAGGTTCGGAGCCGTGGAAAGTGTTGTGCCTTATGGTGGATGTAGTACATGTTTATTGCACACGATAGCGGACCACTTGACAAATCAGAAGCCCTCATTTTGTTTACATGATGCACGTGTTTTTGTTTTTATTGGTGGTGGGGGGACTTCTGTACATTACTACGGAGTTATCAGAATTGAATACTATACTGAGTTATAGATTCATTTCAACGTGTTCCTGTTTGTTTTATTTTCCAAAGGTCCATCAAGTCAAGACCACGGGGTGTGGAGGGTCGCTGTTATTTTGTTAAGCTAAGGCAAGCTTTTTTGAAAAGCTTACACTTGTCTCCTTTACAATTACAATATGAATAGGTAAACCTACAATCTACAGGAATGCTCGATTCGTGAAATTGAAAAAAAAAACCGACGGATTTGTTCGAATTTTCATTTCAAATCCGGACGCATATGCGACCTCGCGTCAGTACGTCATTTCCCTTCACTTTCACTCGAAACAAAATTAAGGTACCATGGTGTACAGTAATGGTGGTACGTAGAGGGGGTAGATGCGGGGGGTTTTATCTATTATCCTTTTTGGAGACATTTCTATGTTAAACGTCTTTAAATTCAATAGCATCATTTAAAACCTGAAAAATGTTCAGCATGGACCAGACATGCACGTTTCGGGTACTAAACCCTCGTCAATGATCCTTAGTCTAAACAATGTAATATGGGCAAAAAGTATGAAAATTATGTCCAAAAATGTACCAAAAGACATAGCAGAATGGGTGGGATATGATGCTACAGGACCCACGTTTTAGAAATTTCAAGAAATTTTGTAACAGAAAATTTCAAATGCGTTGAAGAGACAGACGATCAACCGAAGTTGATCAAACTTGGCTACATGTGCCCTCGGGGACTCTTGGTCCACCAGCAGTAACACTCACCGAGTAGTTCAAATGTTAAACGTCTTTAAATTCAATAGCATCATTTAAAACCTGATAAATTTTCAGCATGGACCAGACATGCACGTTTCGGGTACTAAACCCTCGTCAGTGATCCTTAGTCTAAACAATGTAATATGGGCAAAAAGTATGAAAATTATGTCCAAAAATGTACCAAAAGACATAGCAGAATGGGTGGAATATGATGCTACAGGACCCACGTTTTAGAAATTTCAAGAAATTTTGTAACAGAAAATTTCAAATGCGTTGAAGAGACAAACGATCAACCGAAGTTGATCAAACTTGGCTACATGTGCCCTCGGGGACTCTTGGTCCACCAGCAGTGACACTCACCAAGTAGTTCAAATGTTAAACGTCTTTAAATTCAATAGCATCATTTAAAACCTGATAAATTTTCAGCATGGACCAGACATGCACGTTTCGGGTACTAAACCCTCGTCAGTGATCCTTAGTCTAAACAATGTAATATGGGCAAAAAGTATGAAAATTATGTCCAAAAATGTACCAAAAGACATAGCAGAATGGGTGGGATATGATGCTACAGGACCCACGTTTTAGAAATTTCAAGAAATTTTGTAACAGAAAATTTCAAATGCGTTGAAGAGACAGACGATCAACCGAAGTTGATCAAACTTGGCTACATGTGCCCTCGGGGACTCTTGGTCCACCGGCAGTGACACTCACCAAGTAGTTCAAATGTTAAACGTCTTTAAATTCAATAGCATCATTTAAAACCTGATAAATTTTCAGCATGGACCAGACATGCACGTTTCGGGTACTAAACCCTCGTCAGTGATCCTTAGTCTAAACAATGTAATATGGGCAAAAAGTATGAAAATTATGTCCAAAAATGTACCAAAAGACATAGCAGAATGTCTATGAATTCGCTTCGTGAACGTCTGTTTCTGTATCATAAACTTCAATGAAATATTTTTTCAATAAATCGTTTATCTTTTTCCAGAGGAAGTAGGATTAAATTAAGCACCTTGAAATCCAACATATACACTTACAAACTTATCTGTATCTGAAATACTTGACAACCACCAATCTTTTCTTGAGTCCATCGGTATTCGTCTTGTTGGAGATCTCCTCCCTTCTTCCATACTGATGACTCTGATTTTAAACTACCTTATATCTACTGGACTCAAAAAATGCTCAAAAGTTCTTCCACGCTCTACCCTACCATTCCGCAGCTCAAAAACAGACTGACCAATATTATTCGCAATACCTTTCTTTCAAAAAATGGGAACAGGAGATACAAATACCTTGACATAGGGTGGGAGGATACTTATTTCGTGAAGGAACACTCTCATTCAAACAAAAAGTATACCGAAGACGATTTCATCCGGACGCTTGAGTTTTTGATTCACAACATTTTTGTGGCGTTTGGAGGCACTGTATTCCAGCAAATAGTTGGCATCCCCTTGGGTACCAATTGCGCATCACTGCTTGCGGACTTATTTTTATATTCATACAGAGCTGACTTCATCCAGACCTTGCTCAGGGTTTTATTGCACAACAACTGAAATCATCTTTGAGGACGTTCTTCGGTAGCTACGGGGATATAATAAAAGCATATCAGGTTCCCCATTCCAGAATGATTAGTGACATTCTAGATTGTGATTGAATAGCTGTCATGATCACCAAACAAGTCGTACCTGATGTTTACACCAATGTGTACATCGAGACAATCACCGAAATTGATATTTTGAATAACTGTTCGGTACTTCTTTGATGTTTATTCGGAATTTCATTCATTCCGAAGTTCGCAAACGTTCTTATGGAAAATATCATAATTTTGCCTGCCTTCTCGACTTTGAGACTGAATAACTGATCAGTTCTTCTTTAATGTTTTGTCCATTTAACTTTGTACCACTTGGTAAGTTCACTGCTGGTGGATCATTTATTCATCGCATTTGAAAATATCTGTTATCAAAATTTCTTGAAATTTCTAAAACGTCGGTCCTGTAGCCTCATATCCAACCCATCCTGCTACGTCTTTTGTTACACTATTGGACATAATAATTTTCACACTTTTCGTTCTTTTTATTGCATTGTTTAGATCGGGGATCACTGACGAGGTTTAAGTACCCGAAACGTGCTTGTCTGGTCCATGTTGCAAATTTATCTGTTCTTAACTGATGCTATTGAATTTGAAGACGCTTAAGATTCGTAAATAATTGGTTTATTGGTCAAATTTGAAATTGAGCTCTACTAATTGTCATCCATTGAGTATGACTTGAATCTACTTCACTATTCTTGTTGAATATATCTACCTAATATTAATCATCTACATACCAGAGCACTGCCTGTTGCAGGAAGCAATCATCCATGAATATCCAGTACAGTTTTTGCCACCGTTTAATGGTGTCGGTTGGTCACAAATCCTATTTCTGGATACATAGCCTGATCAACATGTCACGTTGCACTCAGACCATTTCCCCCATTTACTCCAGGGCCCATCGACTGTTCAATATAAACTACAATATAGAGTGACATTGTGACTTCATGAAAATGGTATGGTAAAATCGATTTTATACCGTCATTTCCAAGACATTTAGGACTGTTTCCATAGAGTTTGATTACGTCATAATCAGTCTACGTGAGATACCGTCTCAAATGGGGAGTAACTCTGGTTTTCCAATTTAGCGAATATACTATCTTTCTAGTTTTTAGTAAAAGTGAAATATAGGTCCATCACAAGAACACACAAAACCACAGACTTATACGTATAACAAACACAAAAAATATTCCCAAAAGAGGATCTCACATAGCTTTGCACTTTAGGATGGATAAGGAAGTTTCTTCAAACACAAGAATTCATATTGAAAATCTAAGCTTTTTTCAACATAACAAACAGATACCTTATTCTATGGATGTCATAAATGAATATGGAAACAGAAGTATAATGTAGAACTGATTTCATCTCCGTTATGGATGTTTAACGTCTTCAAATTCATAAGCATCATTTTAGGAATAGAGCAGATAAATTTACAGCATGGGCCAGACATGCACGTTTCAGGTATTTAACCCTCGTCAGTGATCCTCAATCTTAACAATATAATATGGCCAGAGTCTGTGAAAATTATGTCCTAAATATACCGAAAGACGTAGCAATATGGCTGGGATATAATGCTACAGGACCTAGGTTTTAGATGTTTTGTTTTGTTTTGTTTTGTTTTTTTTTGTTTTTTTTTTTTATTTGTATTTTTATTTTTTTTTTTTTTTTTTGTATTATTATTTTTTTCTATTCTATATAGTATGTTGTAATATTTACTTTTTGTTTGCCTTAACGTTTGCTGCAATTGTATTGTTTATTGCTCTTGTATCACCTTTGTGTGCCTGAGTTAGTAAATAAACATTGTATTGTATTGTATTGTATTGAAGAAATTTGATACTATTTATATACAAAAATGTTTAAATGAAGAAACGACCAACCGAAACTGATCAAACTTGGCTAAATGTGCCCTTGGGAACTCCTGGTCCACCAGCAAGTCACCAAGTTGTACAAATGTTTAACGTCTTCAATTCATTAGCATCGTTTTAGAGCAGATACATTTGTAAATTTACAGCATGGACCAGACATGCACGTTTCATGTATTTAACCCTAGTACTTCTTACTTCTGCTTTCCAGAATATATAGTTTTCGTTTGGCTTTACGTTTTATCTGATTTCGTATTTCCAAAGATTTAACTTTTGGCTTTGTAATAGACTTGCACTCGCTCATCGCTCAATGTTCATACGGAGAGTGATGTTACTGTCTCTTTCCGTTGGTTCCTGTTAATATGTCATCGTAGAACATTCTGCTTTTGTCACTGAAGCGTCATCAGTTGCGAATATTCTTAACTCAAAATGCCTTGGACACTTAAGCATAGAAATATGCGAATTTACATCAAAAAACGGTCAATTTACCTGGACACGGCGTAGTGCAAGCTTCAACCATAACAGAATTTCCTAAGCATATCCCCCCCCCCCCCTTAGACGGTGTCGGATGATTGCAACTTCGATGTCTAAGCTTATGCCCACTACCACATGTGGAATTACACTTTGACCATTGCTCCCATGAACCCCAACTACCATCCACTGTGGGGCATATTGTTCATTTGAGATGCAGGCGAATTGTTGACTAAGGGAAATTTGAGGTAAGTAAGCTAGAGGTGGGACCAGGTGCCCGGGAGGAGTAAGCATCCCCTGTTGGCTAGCCGCACCCGCCGTCGATGTTTATGAAGCATGGAAATGAAAATATATAAAATTTATGCACTGTCTGACGTAATGTCTATATAGATAGTGCTATGGCGACAATGTCAGGGAAGTATATTAAAAACACTTACTGTCAAACCCCTCGCGGGGAACTTTTTTACGAGCTCCACACGGCAAAGGGCATAAGAAGTCTCACTTTTGATATCTAATTTCAATTCCAAATATCTTTTTTTTCACTTTTGTATACTTAAAAAGTGTAGCCCCTCCCGCAGGTGGGGGTATGTGGGAGGGGGGTTCCCCGAAAAATTGTGAAATGCTGCATTTTTTAAATATATTTTACAATCTTATTTGCTATGAAGATTGGCGTAAAAATGTGCATATAAATCTACATAATACACTTTTCCCGAAAAGTTGATGGTGTTTTATGATTAAGAAGTCTCACTTTTGATATTTAAGTTATTCCATCCTGGATTTCTTAAAAATGTAAGAAGCGTTACGAATATTTCAAGTAATACAAAATATATACACTTTTAAAGACTGACAATTGTCTTAAAATATTGACGATTTTTATGCGATTCCACGGGGCGAAGCCCCAGAAAAAAATAGTTTAAAGGAGAAGATTTTTAAGGCAAAATTATCAACCTTTTGGAAACTTGAGATGGGGCGGGAGGGTGTTGGATAAGCTCCTTTTAAATCCACGGATGCTATTAGTAGACAGTGTTTTGGTTCACGATCTATCCGGAAAATTTATGTGTAGGCTGGAGTCTAATATACGCCTCTGAATTGACAATTTCATCCGCGCTTGCGAGGGTCCTTTTCTATCGGCAAGAAATATATTAATTTAAGGAGACCTTCGGTACATACTTCCATTAAGACTTCAGATAACTCTGTCCATCGAATGATGCAAAGGAAATGCGTCAAACAATAAGTGCCCTTGGCTGACTTAATTAGACCAAAAGGTGGCAGATGGTCGTCCTAAGTCAACCAATTGCCCATTGGTCTCGTTTGTTTATAAGTAGTCATTTATCTTTGATGTTTCTATGTGATTTGGCGTTCATTTTACCCGTCTCATTCTGTGCATGTCTACTTTGTGGTTTTGCAGTGGGTGTTTTGCTGTTGGTGCTGTTACCTAGTTTTGTGGGAGATCCCCTCCTGCTTCTTTGTACGGTTTCGTACATTTCTATGAAGCGGCTGCAGAGGAGATGTCGAATTTATCGTCAGGATATTCTTTAACTCATTTGTATCACACTTATGCCCTCTGTCGTGTAGAGCTCGTAAAAAACTTTGTTGCGAGGGGTATGTCAGTAAGTGTTTTGAATAAATTTCCCTGACATGGTCACCATTGCGCTTTCTATATAGACATTACCTCAGACAGTGCATGTATTTCAGATTGTTTTCATTTACGTGCGTGAACATCAACGGCGGGTGTGGCTAGCCAAACAGGGGATGCTTACTCCTCCCGGGCACCTGGTCCCACCTCTAGCTTGCTAAGGGTCCATCGATGCCCATTTTGTGCTTTATTGTGAGTGCTGTTGAGATTATCGTCAGGAGTTTTTTGTCTCATTTAATTTAAAAGCCAATTTTAATCCTTAGCGCCCATATTTGCTGACTAATCAGCTCGTTTAACACAACTTTGACAAAATGAGTGAATGAAATTGTTAAACGTCTTAAAATTCAATTAGTCAATCAATAAAGCCGAAACCAGATCCCAAAAAACCACAATCGAAAGAATACAGCGCGGACAATTAGTACTTATTCCTTTAAAGTTACGTGAAATTTCATACAGCGATTGCAGAAGAGATGTCGAAAATATTAAGAAATTACGTCGATCGCACGGACGGCGCGCAATGACAATAACAAAAAGGAAACGTTGCGGGAAAAAACATCAAAACCTCTACTTTTTGCAACAACGTTTTTAATTTAAAAAGAAACTTCAAAGTTATCAATTTGATATATCTCTTCTGCTTTTAGATAATACCAATATCACAAAGTACCTTGACAGGCATTTCTCATGCATTGTGATGCAATCAAAGCACTTCCAGAGCAATTTCTCCCACCGTGACTTGGTGCGGGATTGTTACATTGTCTGTGTCTGAACTGTAACCCATCTCCACATGTTTTAGTGCATGCTGACAACTCAGACCAAGTATTCCAAGCTCCATCAACTTTTAAACAAATGAAGAAGATAGTGTAAGTCAATAACATATATTACTTGAAATCTAAAAGCCGGGCTTCCACTGTCGCGAATGTAGAGGAGAATGAGCTACGATCAGAGGCGAATGAACAATCGTGTCACATTCTTGTCTGTTCTCATAGGCACACGATAGCGCCGCGAATGCAACAAGAATATGCTGCGCCTCCGCTACGATAGTGAGGCGATTGTGATAAGAATAGAGACGAATGCGCCACGATGAAAAGACACTGAGGCGAATGCAGGAGATTGAGACACGACTTTAACCCGATAGCGCTGCGATGCAGGAGATTGAGACACGACTTTAACCCGATAGCGCTGCGATCATGACAAGAATGTGACATTAGCAAAATCAAAATCATTTGACATATCCGGGAGCATCAATACTCTTTGTTGACTTTGACCTCTTTCCAGGTTGATTTCTCTTGAAAGGCATTGTCAAAGTTTTTAAAATATTGATCCGCAAATTTTTACATCAACTCTGAGATAATTATTACTGTCAATGTCGTGTGTGTATGTAGTACTATCGTGGCAATATCGTGTCAAGATCGTGGCTGATTCGCGTTGATTTTTTCATTCGCGTCACATTCTCGGCGCATTCGCATCACATTCGTGTCAGATTCTTTCTTGTCGGGGCTCTATCGTGGCTCATTCTCCTCCACCTTGGGAACAAGAATGTACACGAATGTGAGGAGAACGCGCTGCGAATGGAGGAGAATGCAAGGCGAATGCGCTGCGCATGTGCCGCGAGTGTGAGGCGAATAAGAATTCAGACGCGAATGTTATAAACAGTTTAAAGCATTTGCGTCGGTGCCGCGATCAGAGGAGAATGCAGGAGAACATGACACGATGAAATGAGAATGCCCGCGATTGAGAGGAGAATGCGCTACGATTTAACAAAATCACCTAATCGTAGCTCTTTCGCCTCTGCATTCGCGACAGTGGAAGCCCGGCTTAAGGGACAATAGCTGCTACATGTACACCTTGTTCTTGAACATAGTAGATTTTGAATGTTTCAAAATAGATCTCCTTCAGGACAGCGTCTCTTTAGCGACGACAGAACATTCAAACAATAGTTTGAGGACGACATATACTTATAGTGTGAAAGGTAGTTTTAGTTTCGTACTTTCTAAACGATGAAAAGGTTATACATATCCAGCAAATTGAAATTATGCTGTGATTGAAAAGTTAAGTTACAAAAGATAATGTTACATTTCGAGATCGAAGTACCAAAACCCTGCTGCAAGCTAGTAACCTTCTGGGAAAAAATCAAATACTGCGTCAGAGACATCACACGTTTTACATTTAATATCGTCATCGATGTTTTCTTTATCAGTGTTTGTAAAGCAAAGATATAACAAGTATTTTTTGCTTCTTATAGTTTACGCAAAATAATACAGCGGCTTTTACCATAATGATTGATACAAGATTGATACATCTATGAACATAAGATGGCAATACTTTTTGTATACAATTATAGATAATAAAGAACGTACTTGATGCTTAATCGGTTCGTTCTAAAACAATAGCGACTAAAGTAAATAGGAGGGATGGTTTTTTGTCCTCGATTTTTTGTGTATGTCCTGGATTTGTTTGTGTCATAAAAGTGTTTCAAATGCTAAACGTCTTCAAATTCAATAGCATCATTTATGAACAGCTTGTTTGCAGCATGGATCTGACATGAACGTTTCGGGAACTTAATCCTGATATATATCCTAAAGTCTTAAAAAAAACCCCACTGGACATGGTACTTGTCCAGTCTACGGTAGTGTGCCAGTGTCTTTCCAAACGTTGCACAATTGCTGGCCAACTGTTAAGACGGGACTCCATGACATATCTTGAGCTCTTGTTATACGCTGGCCATAGTTTTTATTAAAGATCCAGTCACATAATATCTATGGAACAATCGGCCGCTGCCTTTAACTATCTTGTTTGTGATTCAGTGGGAAGTTTTAAGTTTATACGACAATTTTACGTGTATGGAGACCTCTGTGTATCCGGATAAGTGGGAGTATTGTATTTAACGTCTTCAGATTCATTAGCATCATTTTAGATCAGATAAATTAACAGCATGGACCAGACATGCACGTTTTGGGTATTTAACCCTCGTCAGTGATCCTAAATCAAAACAATGTAATATGACCCATATCTGTCAAAATTATGTCCTAACTATACCGAAATACGTACATGTAGCAAAATGGCTGGGATATGATGGACCAAGGTTTTAGAAATTTGACAAAATTTTGTACACAGAAATTTTCAAATGCGTTTGAATAAACGACCAACCGAAATTGATCGAACTTGGCTACATGTGCCCTCGGGGACTCTTGGTCCACCAGCAGTGACACTCACAGTGCTCGTAATCCGGATAACCACACCATTTGCTTATAGCAGAAGGCCGTCGTAAGTCGGCACCGGGTGCACATTGGTCTCCTTCCTTTTATGTGTTGCCATTAATGTTTGATGTTTCTTTACGTCTTTTTCAATTGCCATGTACAGTACCGACAACGTTATCTTACATGCAATAAACGAACGAAAACGATTAACGACCCAGACGTAACGAACGCATAACGCATAACGATTAAGGAAAAACGAACGGTAACGTTTAACGTTGTGGGAATCGTTTCGTTTTAATCGTTATCCGTTATTCGTTTTCCGTTTTCCGTTAATCGTTATTCGTTTTCCGTTATCCGTTATTCGTTATTCGTTTATCGTTTTCTATTATGCGTTATGCGTTATTCGATTTTTTAAATGTTCTTTGTTCGTTATAGACGAGATTTATTAGATCAGCAACGTACATGTAAAATGTATAGCATTAATGTACGATTTTTAAATTATAGTGCGATTTTTTTTTTGCATGTTAGTTTTTATATTTATGTTCGAATATTTATAACTTTTTTTCATTGGCGGATCCAGTACCGCCTTTTTGTCGATCCCAATCAGAACTTGCTGAAAATTTGACAAAATATACATGGAAGTCGGACGCCGCCTCTGTACCCTGTGAATCCATATTTCTATTATTATTAGTTTTTATATGCACCGTATGGTTAGAAGGTGTGCAAGTGTACAGTGTACGAATTTCATACTTGTTATTATCAATACAGTGTACGTATAGGGATGTTCGCCGTGACGTCACGGATCTCGCAAAAACGGTTGGCAGTGAAGGGAAATATACGTGATACCCGGGGATAAATCGACAATTGATTCTCTAATATACACTTCTTTCCTACTATTATTTTATTGATAAGTCCTGCTTTGACACTGACCATTCTAATCACAACAATAAAGAAATCCCGCTGAGTTTAGTATATCAGACTGCCGTTCGATTGGGGGGAGAGGGGGGGGGGGGGGGGGGGGCAAGAATCAATAAAACTGCCGATATTTAATTTTTTCTTCAAATTTTGCTTTTCAAAGAAGCCGGTGTAATTCATAGTGTCCCATATCTATGCTCCTGTATTAGGTGTAACATGACCGACTAATTACCTATTGTTTTGACAAGTACACACCTATCCCTCAAACATGCAACGTTCCTATATTAGTTGTAATTTAATTAAGGCGGAGCATGTGAACGTGGTGGAAAGAGGGAAATAGTTTGACCAAAATTAATGTCGAACTGTTTGAAAACGCAAAACGGAAAAAAATAATTTAGCTCACAAAATAAGGAGTACTAATTTTCTTAGCTTATTTTTTTTTTTCTCACGACTGTCTCAAATTTAATTATAGATAAAGCCGATCATAGTATTAACAATGAAAACACGCACAAATCCTTCAGTAATTTTCTTACTTTAGATATGGAAATTACGCAAGGTGTTATCTACCGCCAGGGTCACTTCAAAGTCTTTAAGACCTGTCCCTTATTTAGACAGAGCATATTGTGAAAAGTAGAATTATTATCAAATATATTTTGATAGAAAATTTAACTGAAGAAAGAAATAAAAAGATAAAATAGAAAGAAAAATGAAAGCGATTTCCATGATTTTCAACTTATCGAAACTTTGCAGTTCAGATTTCTTGTCTCCTCGCTATCTTTTATATCTAAAATCTTTTGCATGTATGTCTATTTTTGTCGGAGTCCGTAGACGTAGATATTTACAGAGTATTTGTGATATGTATTATGAAATAATTGTAATTGTATTGCAGAAAGGAACAAAAAAAAAAGAATAAATAATAAATAAATTACAAGGTACAAAATGAAGTTCAATAGCCCCAAAGCATTGGATAATCTTCTATTGTATACATACAGGGAGGAGAAAATATGCGATATCCATAGCACAATGTACGAGTGTACAATTTTCGCTTGATTGATCACACAGTTTACCGGTTGACTGTCAATTGTGGTCCGTGTGATAGATAATTATGATTGACAGTTGGTCACTCAGTATCAGATATCTATAGGCGTGGCATAGATCTCGAGTTGGGAATTTTCTGAGATCAAATGCATGTACATTGCAAGTGTTTATTACAAAAAAAAAAGTTCGGGCCAAACTGGTCTTAATTAAATTATTTTTATTTTTACATTTCGGCTACGATACGACTTTTTTCTAGTTTATTTTTTCATCTTTTAGACTCGATACTTTTTATTAAAATCCTAGACTTTTTAATTAATGTCCGTCAGATGATATATAGTAAAATAAACATCAAAGAAGTACCTAACAGTTATTCAGTCTCAAAGTCGAGAAGGCAAGGCCAAATCGTTAGATAAATAAAAATTATTTATATAGCAAACTCCCCGGTCGAGCTCCCTCTCCCGTATGGATAAGCTTAATTAAAAGTACGGTGTCCCTGAACATTAATTAATTTTACAAAATCTTATAATGCAAAATCTTTCTTTTCATATTAAAGTTTACATTCTTATTTGTATTTGTAATTTTCAGGTGAATTTAACCCATATATTCGTAGTTATAGCCGTTTGAAAACGTCATTTTTAATTTGGGGTGCGCAGCTTTAATTCATTACACTAGCGCCACCTACAATGCTTTGCGTTTTTACAATAGAGGTATACATTTTAACGGAGATTTAAATTTATAAACTCGACAATATTATGGTGACTACTGCATATTTTCAAATATATAAAACTTTTTTTATGGCTCCTTTTTATTTTCAATCTAGACCCTTCGGAATAAATTTTACGTTTTCAATAAAATTTATTTTCAGCGACACTGTATCTTTAATTTTTTCATAATTTGAGTTATTGTTAAATCTAATGTAATCAAAGCTGATTAAATAAACAACGTTTCAATCTCCAACATAAAAAATGCACGTATGGCCATTGAGTACAGGTACGTACAGTTGTACAACGTCTATAACGACTAACTTCAGCCAACATCGGAAACACGCATTTTCACAGTTAGAACAAACCGGCCTTTATCGAAAATAAATTCAGTTCTCTCTCTCTCTCTCTACGGACGCACACATATACATCTCTCTCTCTCCGGACGCACACATATACATATTGGCAGAAGATTTTTATTGGTCCGCGAGAGCGAGGAAGACAGGTTAACTCTTGAATATAACAACATTTCCCACTAATTTAGATAGTATATTATTTTATAAAATGTTCGTGTGTTCATTAATTAGTTTCTTTTTTCCCAATTCTTTTTTTTTTCTTTTACACGCCTTCCTTCTTTCAAACAAACGAACAAACCAAATATAGTCTCAGGTAAACACTTCAATAAAAGCTCCTAAAACTAAATATGGCTTCTTGTATAGTATCTTGCCTATGAAGTCTTCTGATAGGAAAAAATAATTGTTATTTACGATAAGATTTTCAGAAAAACCAAAAGCATCCAATAATTAAAAAAAAACAAAAACAAAAACAAAAAAAAAAAACAAAAAAAACAAAAACAAAAACCACACACACACACATACACAAAACAAAACAAAAATGCTAGCGCCTTGTTCTGGTACATGTACTTCAAACGACTCCAAACAAGTTCGTAAAAAATTGATTTTTCATGAATGATGAATCATGTAAATAAATAAATAAAAAAAAACCCGCATTTTTTCAGAATCGGAATAAAACGGTTAGACAATAATGCCGTTTATATAAATATTCTTTTCAGTTCCATTGCTCTTAGTGCCCTTGTTTATTGACCAAGGTGTAATGTATATGGGTGTATAGGAAAGCTGTAATAAATTCTGACAAGCGGAAGCGAGCTAGAGAAATTTTCTGAAATTCTATAATCAAAATGAAAGATTTCTAATACAAATTCATCGCGAATTTACATGTTTCATAGAATAAGCGGCGCTTATTCTATGAAATATGTACATTTATACAAAAAAAAAAATAAAATTCCAGGGGCGTTCCGGACCCTCGACACCCCCCCTCCCTCTGGATCCGCGCTTGCACAGAAATCAAAACAAATAAACAAAGACAAAAAACACAAGATAAACTAGAAACATGGCTTTTATGAAGGTAGTATTAAAATTTGAATAGCTTTTAATAAACCAAATGCTGTGTCACTGGTTTTTCCGTCTTTATCAAACTCCGCTATAGGTTTTCCGAAGAGCTATATATTAGGCACGGTCCATATGATATTCTAGAGATAGGAGAAGGGGGGGGGGACTTGGGTTGATTCCGGGCTATATTGTTTTTTTTTCGCCCCAAACCGGGGGGGGGGGTTTCGTAGCAACAATCTTAATTTTGATATACAAGAATGTCTTAGTTTTATCATAGCACTCAAAATTGTGAATACGACTTTTTTAAATGAAAAATTGCAATCATGCAAATAAATATCAGCAATATGTAAGCCGGAGTCCGGTGGAGGCCCCAAAGAATGTATAACTTATTATCTCTCTGAATCTTGAACGAATCAGAAAAGTGTAAGGAAATTTCTGTAAAATAAGTAAAATATTCCCTTTTTCTTAATTTCGGACGGGACACGCGCTCGAAGAGGTTTCGATTTTATACTAGGGTGCATCAATGTACTTGCACACCATATCCCGATTGTTATACTGTAGGATTAATTTTCATCTCCTTATATGGTCCATATATCATTAAATACGAAAATCTATTTGCAATGGTTTTTTTTTTGGGGGGGGGGGGGGGTTATAGGTTTTCTTTCTTTCTTTTTTTATTGGATTTCTAATTTAATTTCTAGGTATTATTTCTAGGTATAATTTTCTTCTCCTTATATGGTCCATATATCATTAAATACGAAAATCTATTTGCAATGTTTTTTTTTTTTGGGGGGGGGGGGGTTATAGGTTTTCTTTCTTTCTTTTTTTTTTTGGATTTCTAACAATATTTTTTACTTTGTTTCTTGTCCCATTTACATGTACAACATAATTCATAAAAACAAGATTGCTGTGACTCTTTGACATGCATATCGTCTATAAGGCATTTATCCCTGTCCCGTACAATATTGTTGAATAAACATCCCGAAAGTGTCACGTTTCCTGGTAAACTACGCGATATAAAATACCCTGAACCTTGTTACTATAGTTACCAGGTACGATTAAATGGGGCCCTCTACGGGAAACGTATTTGCCAATAAGTACATTGTAAATAAAGCGATAAGTTATTAAAACGAATGTATGTTGTGTATGTGAATATGTCCAGCAAAGAAACTTTTCTATTTCGGCGTATATTTCTCTAGATTCACATACCTATATCAAATTTTGATTAAAAAAGAAAGAAACTAAGTTTTTGATATGTCCATAATTATACATAAAATAAACGATTAATTTGTAAAAATGATTTTTTTTTGGCGCGCACTAGAGGGAGATTTCTTTAAGTTTGTGCCGAAATTTGACCCCATCCCGGCAATGAATTACGCTCGGAGTCTACCCCTCAAACCTTTTGGCAATTTTTTGGGTCAATACATGTCAATAAATCGTCAAATATAGTCTCCTATCACCTGCAAAAGGGACGCTGGATCCACCAGTCTGGTGAGCGTTGTTTTTTTTTATTTATTTATTCTTTTTTCTTGGTACATGATTAAAATTGTTTGGTAGCCGGCAGGGATTGGCAAAGCTGCGACCTGCATCATAGTCTCATTCCTATCAAAAATTGTCCATTACATCTGCAAATCGCTGCGCCCTGGTGCGCTTTATTCTGCGGTATCCATTTTAAAATTAGTATTTATTTATTTATTTATTTATTTATTTATTTATTTATTTATTTATTTATTTATTTATTTATTTATTTATTTATTTATTTATTTATTTATTTATTTACTTTTTGGTCTATTTAAGTTTAGTACTAATATATACTACTTGACGTAGATCTGATTTTATTCAGAAATATATTGAATTTTCTCCGACATTCTTTTTTATCCTTGTTCTGCGCCTGAGATATAAATCTCCAACTTCCACTTTCGTACCTTATCTGTGTATGCGTTCGTCTGTAAAATTATCATGTCATTTTGAAGTGGTCATGCAATCAATGGGTACAAATTGAAGTAATAAAAATGTACAGAAATGTCAATCACAGTCGAGTCCCTCTTCCTCAACGCACCGACATAAAATTGGACTTGGCTGTTAAAAAATGTACTGTGAATTAAACATTGGAAATGGTAAAATTTGGAATTTCAACCCCCTCCCCCCAAATAATGATAATAAATAAAAATAAAACGTGCTGAAGAAAAAAAATGAATTTCTATTCATTGTTAAACAGATTTGTCCGATGTATTGAAGCTTTTCGAAAATTGATTATTTTTGGAATTGCTCTTTCGTGAGGAAAGATGGCCCATAGTTTTTAAGAATAGCCCATTGTTTTTGAGAATGCGTGGCTCATTTAAGTTCAAGTGGAAGGGGCTATAGTCCCATTAAACAAGTTTGCCTTCCCGATCACCTTTAAACTGTATCTGTTCATAAAAAAAAACATGCATGCTTGAAATCAATATATACTTGTAATAATATATTAAGAGCGAAATTCAGTATGCAAAAGATTTACTGGTATATATTATGTATGGATGGCTATAGAAACTCTTCCACGGGGGGAGAGGGGGCAAAGCCGTCAAGAGGGGGGGGGGGGGTTCCAATCCTGCTTTGAAAAGAATATACGTGTACTAAAAAAGCGAAAATAAGTGATTGCAGCAAATTCTTCGAAAAGGGAGCCCTTGTTCTCCCACTTGATCCTAAATCTGTTCAGTGTTAGATTTTGGATTTTTGGTGTGATCGGATGATGAAGATCCATATCGTCCAAAGAAAAAAAAAAGTGATTTATTATGGTTCGTTTCCTTACGACGCTTACGCTCTTACTTTTTATGTATCCCTCCATCCATGTGTTCTCATCACTCAACTGTCGATCAACATTAAATAAATTTCGTCACTATTGCATGTTCAAATTTTAATTGGCAATATCCATATGATCATATCATGTCTATAAATGTTGACACAAGGATGTCTGATTATTTTTTTTAAGCACCACAGACATGTATACAATACATTGACAAGGACAAGAATATATGTCAGCCGACCCGTGGTCCTAGCAAGGCTTGAACCAGCAATCTTAGAATCCCTATCCGCTAGACCACGGCGCCACAGGAAGTCTGTTTATAAGTCCTTGGTTGACAGTGTTGTAGAACTGATCAAGTCAACAAGTTTTTCACTACATATACGTATTTCTCTTTCGAATGTGAGGTTATATCAGTGGCGGATTCAAGGGGGGGGGGGGGGGCGTAGGGCGCGTACGCTCCCCCTAAAATTTCCCGATCATGGATAAAACGATCATTTTCAATCAAAAAATAGTAAATATTAGTGAATATTAAGTACATGTACTTGTACCTGTTAGTAAATATTATTGTTAAATGCATCAATTTTCACTCTTTAATCAATTACAGTCACGAAAATGGGTCCTAAAATGCAGATATTCAAGAGCTTCCGGGGGGCTTTGCCCCCCCCCCCCCCTGGTCCCCCTACCAGGGCTCTGCCCTGGACCCGCTGCGGACCCCAGACCCCTCGCCAATTCTTTACGCCCCCCCCCCCCCAAACTGAAAATGCTGGATCCGCCACTGTATATGTTCAAAATTCTTAAACGTACTTGCACACTATTTACCTATTAATGCCCGTTTGTGTGGGTACTATTCTCTCATAGTGTTGCTTTTGGAAGGAATAGTGCCCGAGCGTCAGCGAGGGCACTATTTACCTTCTAAAAGCAACACTATGAGAGATTAGTACCCACACACAGGGGCATTAATGGGTTTAGTGCATCACATGACTGTAGAATCAATTAATTAATTAATCAATTGCAATTTACTCGAGATATCAAAGAAAAGTGTTCTTTATTTCCCCCTACTTCGCTTATTGCTGTTTACATTTATGCATTGTTCATGACGTCATAATACTTCCTAAGGGACGTAACTCTGTAAAGCAAAAAGCAATAGTGCCCGGGTGCCGGGCACTATTCTCTCATCGTTCCCGCCGCGTGCTTAACCAATGAAACTCCTAGGATTTATCATGTGATGCACTAATTTGCAATAAACATGTGTATAACACTTTCGTAACAAATGTCAAAATATTGCAGTTTTAAAATAAAACTGAAGCGGTACTTTGATCGGTGAAATCAAAGAGGCGGCATAATTTTTGAAGCGCACGGGCATTGAACTGAGGCTAATAAGCGAAACTTGATATTTAAGTTGATTATTTACATGTACGGTACTTATAACTGATTCATCATATTGATCTTATTGTTTCAGCAATAATGTACTGGCTTCGTTTTCTGCACTTTACCTATATGTAGCTAAGATGCATATTAGCCGGGTTGTGTACGCTATGCAATTTCTTGGAGGGGGGGGGGTATTCCATGTATTAATTTTTATGTATATGTACTAAATATACTTCGACTAAATAAATAAATAAATAAATAAATAAATAAATAAATGTAGTCCAGTGGCGGATCCAGCGCCCCCTTTGCCGGGGGGGGGGGGTCAAGGGGCGAATTTTGCCGATTTATACCGAAAATGGGCCAAAATATACCTGTTTTTTGAAAATTTTGGGTCAGTGCCGGGGGAGGCGCCCCCTCCGCACCCCCTAAATCCGCCACTGACTGTACATCTTATCTTAAATCAACACCGTCTGCTATTTAAATCGCTCAGCAAGCGAGGGTTGTTAAAGAGGCTGTGCTATGTATATTAAATCCATGTATATTATGCAGAACGTGACAGGTGGTAAATAAAGAAGCAAGAAGTGGTAGACAAATATTTATTTACGACGGACATGCGCCCGGTGTTTTATTTATTTTTTTTTTCAATAAAGTTTTTTTAAGTAACGTTAATTCCCCTCTTGACACTTTCATTCGTTGATCATTTATTAAATGTCCGGACTCCCTCAGCTTGATCACAAGAACTTTATTTTCAGTATACTAAAATTTCATCAATTAAGAAACATTAGAAATTCTTGAACAGCGATTTGTCATCTTTCTAAGCTATCATGAGTATACGTTATATATGGGAACGGTACTAACGATTAACGGATAACTTAAAACGGATTACGATTAACGAATAACGAATAACGGATAAAGCATAACGCAAAACGAAAAACGGATAACGATTAACGGATAACGATTAACGATCCAGAGCACCCCTAAACGAACGGAAACGATTAACGATTCAGAGCAAACGAACGCATAACGCAAAACGATTAAGAAAAAACGAACGAAAACGATTAACGCATGTAAGATAACGTTGTCGATACTGTATGATGTTCCAGTGAAAATTGCTGTCTTTTGCGGTTTGTGCTTTTGTCTGATGTCACTGATGTGTCACTTTCTTGTGGGTTTGCTCGGTGAGTGAAGGGTTGTCGTGCTGGATATCCTTCCCTTTTCCCTCGTCAGTGATCCTCAATCTACAATATAATATGGCCTAGAAGTGTGAAAATTATTATGTCCAAAAAAAAATGTACCGAAAGACGTATCAGAATTATGGGATATGATGCTACGGGACCCACGTTTTAGAAATTTCGATAAATTTTGATAACACTGATTTTCGAATGAGTTGAAGAGACAATCAACCGAAGTTGATCGAACTAGATTTTAAATGCTTTTGAATTTGAAGACGTTTAACATTGACTACATGTGCATGCGGGGACTCCTGGTTCACCAGCAGTGACACTCACTAAGTGGTATAAATGTAAACGTCTTCATAACTCAATAGCTTCATTTCAGAACAGATACATTTGCAGCATGGAGAAGACAATCACGTTTTGGGTACTGACTATGTTAAACGGCTTCAAATTCAATAGCATCATTTATGAACAGATAAATTTGCAGCATGGACCAGACATGCACGTTTCGGGTACTCAACCCTCGTCGTGATCCTCAATCTAAATAATGTAATACGGCCTAAAAGAGTGAAAATTATAATGTCCAAAAATGTACCGAAAGACGAAGCAGAATGGGTAAGATATGATGCAACAGGCCCCACATTTTAGAAGTTTCAAGAAATTTTGTAACAGGAAATTTCACATGCGTTGTTCTATTGTGAGTGCTGTTGAGATTATCGTCAGGATCTTCTTTAACTCATTTGTGTCATACTTATGCACTTTGCCGTGTGGAGCTCGTAAAAAAGTTCCCCGCGAGGGGTTTGACAGTAAGTGTTTTGAATATTTTCCCCCGACATTGTCGCCATAGCACTTTCTATATAGACGTGGCCTCAGACAGCGCATGCATTTTATATACTTTAATTTCGTGCATGAACATCGACGGCGGGTGCGGCTAGCCAACAGGGGATGCTTACTCTTCCCGGGCACCTGATCCCACCTCTAGCTTGCTAGGGGTCCGTCGATGCTCAATTTGGTGCTCTATTGTGAGTGCTGTTGAGATTATCGTCAGGATCTTCATTAACTCATTGAAGAGACAGGCGATCAGTCGAGTTGATCGAACTTGGCTACATGTGCCCTCGGGGATTCCTTGTACTATGTTGAACCGCTTTCCAATATTATACTACCTATTCGTGGCCCATTCCGCTCGCATTTGTAGGCATTCTTGTCTATTATAATCAAGCTCGTGTCGCACTTATTCACATTACACGAACGTGAGAAACAGGTATAGAGTTGAAACCCTTTTGCATTATGATTACACAAGAATATCCACGAATGCAAGAAGAATGTACCAAAAGTAATAATTCTGTACAATTAGTAGTTCATTCTACATAGTGGAAGCTGTGATACACTACGTCGTGGAGAAAAAGTTACTTTCTTTAAAGTAAACAAATAACTTCGCATTTACATAAGATTTAACTCAATTGTCAGGTGATCGGAGAGTACCCTCGAAAAAATTCAAATGCTGAAATCTATCTTTCGACGAGGATGGTTTATTTGGTATTTGTGCTACCAAGCTTTGCTGGAAAAACACGTCAAATAATAGACACTATCTAAAAAAAACATGGGTTATAAATAGGAATAATGTACAAGAAAACTATGATTTTCACGATTAACGTATTATGGACATACCTCAATCAAACATACAAACATTTTCAAAGTCAACAACATCGAAACCATTCATTTCTGAAACCAATGAAAACTTACATAAACAAATGACCTTGCGTAAAATACGTTTTAAAAGGATTCGTTAAGTGACTCGGATTATAGTTCCCCAGATGACAGCCATTGCCTATGGAAAAAAATTATAAATCAATTGACGATGGGAAAATGATTGAATGTCAAGAAATGTGAGATTTTGCACTATTTTAGTTGCTTTTCTCTTAAACAAATTCCTGAAAATACATGTCTTTCGGTACATTTTTGACATTACACCATTCTTACTCTTTGCCTTATTACAATGTTTAGATCGAGGATTACTGACGAGGGTTAAGTACCCTAAACATGCATGTCTGGTCAATGCTGTTCTTAAATGATTATCTGTTCTTAAATGATGCTATTGAATTTAAAGACATTTAGCATGTGTACCACGTTGTGAATGTCACTACTGATGGACCAGGAGTCCCTGAGGGCACATGTAGGGGAGAGTCCTGTAATTCATTTTTGACCATTTTCCCATAGGCCGCAATGTTAACGAAATCTTGTCGCATTTCACATATACATTTCCAATGCTTACAATCTATACATGAAATTAACCGTCAATGCTAGCGAGTCAAAAATATGTCAGAATTAAAACTTTTTATCATTAGAATCTGAAGACAGGAAGTGTAGTTCAAGGTCACCCTAAAATCTGCACTAAATGGAGCAGTTATTTTTGCCTCTAAAATAGCATAATTTCTACAGCTTTTAGATATTAATGAATGAGTTTTCAGGAATTATTTCTGTATTAATGTAAAGCAAGAAATGTTTCTATTCTAAAAAGACCAATTTTGCAATTATTGTCCAATCAGAACATCAGAAACATAATTATTTACAGGCTCGCATGTACCCTACACAAAATTGAAAAATAGAATTTCCTCTGTTTTACCTGACTCTTCCCTATATCTTTCCCCCTCTTTTAATCTCAACCAAATATTGGTACCGGCACATAGATCAAGACCTTTGTATGCATCATACCAAGTTTGAGCCAAATATCTTCATTCGTTTTCGAAAAATTCCACTGAAATGAAGTGCGTTTGGAGCTATTTAGAGCACACAATTATTGGTAAATTTCATTACATCTTCATCTTCTCTATTTTCAAAACAGACCTGTTCTCCTCAAAGGACATAAAATAACCTGTTAGTTCTTTCTGTCAGCCTTGTTATAGCTTTATTCTAAGTGGAAAAACTTCAATGTGTTTCCATAGAATTTATATGATTTTTTTTCCAGGATGCCTGAAAAGGGTTAAAAATCAGTAAAAAAAATGTGTGAAAACAGCCAGGAAAATAGTTTTAAGCATTTATTCCAAATAGTTTTGCTTTTTCTATGATAATGATCTATATTCAACTAAATGGAAATAAAATAGTATGAATATATTGATATAACGACTCGTAATGAGACAAAAACGCACCCCACCCCCCTTATTTCGCAAAACGCGTTTTTTCTCCCTTTGTTTTATATTTGCCTAAAATGAAACTTAAACTGTAAAAAGTATATCCTTCTTTGATAGATTCACCTGTGTGAATCGTTTTGTATTCGATATATATCAAATTTAGAGATAAATCGTTTAAATACTTAAAAAAAAAAAAGAGAAAAAAAGGGGGGGGGGGGGGTTACCAGGTCTGAAAATCCAAGGAAATGAACGTGTTTTTGGTCTATGGAATGTGGATTTTATGTATATGACTGAAAGTGAACATTAAAATACCTTAATTTAGTGGATATGAACGATTCCTGATACAATGGGCAAAACTGGTGCGATTTCAGTACGCGTGACATACTTAGCATGGGGCACCTACAGGGGAGAGTCCTGTAATTCATTTTTGACCATTTTCCCATAGGCCGCAATGTTAACGAAATCTTGTCGCATTTCACATATACATTTCCAATGCTTACAATCTATACATGAAATTAACCGTCAATGCTAGCGAGTCAAAAATATGTCAGAATTAAAACTTTTTATCATTAGAATCTGAAGACAGGAAGTGTAGTTCAAGGTCACCCTAAAATCTGCACTAAATGGAGCAGTTATTTTTGCCTCTAAAATAGCATAATTTCTACAGCGTTTAGATATTAATGAATGAGTTTTCAGGAATTATTTCTGTATTAATGTAAAGCAAGAAATGTTTCTATTCTAAAAAGACCAATTTTGCAATTATTGTCCAATCAGAACATCAGAAACATAATTATTTACAGGCTCGCATGTACCCTACACAAAATTGAAAAATAGAATTTCCTCTGTTTTACCTGACTCTTCCCTATATCTTTCCCCCTCTTTTAATCTCAACCAAATATTGGTACCGGCACATAGATCAAGACCTTTGTATGCATCATACCAAGTTTGAGCCAAATATCTTCATTCGTTTTCGAAAAATTCCACTGAAATGAAGTGCGTTTGGAGCTATTTAGAGCACACAATTATTGGTAAATTTCATTACATCTTCATCTTCTCTATTTTCAAAACAGACCTGTTCTCCTCAAAGGACATAAAATAACCTGTTAGTTCTTTCTGTCAGCCTTGTTATAGCTTTATTCTAAGTGGAAAAACTTCAATGTGTTTCCATAGAATTTATATGATTTTTTTCCAGGATGCCTGAAAAGGGTTAAAAATCAGTAAAAAAAATGTGTGAAAACAGCCAGGAAAATAGTTTTAAGCATTTATTCCAAATAGTTTTGCTTTTTCTATGATAATGATCTATATTCAACTAAATGGAAATAAAATAGTATGAATATATTGATATAACGACTCGTAATGAGACAAAAACGCACCCCACCCCCCTTATTTCGCAAAACGCGTTTTTTCTCCCTTTGTTTTATATTTGCCTAAAATGAAACTTAAACTGTAAAAAGTATATCCTTCTTTGATAGATTCACCTGTGTGAATCGTTTTGTATTCGATATATATCAAATTTAGAGATAAATCGTTTAAATACTTAAAAAAAAGAGAAAAAAAGGGGGGGGGGGGGGTTACCAGGTCTGAAAATCCAAGGAAATGAACGTGTTTTTGGTCTATGAAATGTGGATTTTATGTATATGACTGAAAGTGAACATTAAAATACCTTAATTTAGTGGATATGAACGATTCCTGATACAATGGGCAAAACTGGTGCGATTTCAGTACGCGTGACATACTTAGCATGGGGCACCTACAGGGGAGAGTCCTGTAATTCATTTTTGACCATTTTCCCATAGGCCGCAATGTTAACGAAATCTTGTCGCATTTCACATATACATTTCCAATGCTTACAATCTATACATGAAATTAACCGTCAATGCTAGCGAGTCAAAAATATGTCAGAATTAAAACTTTTTATCATTAGAATCTGAAGACAGGAAGTGTAGTTCAAGGTCACCCTAAAATCTGCACTAAATGGAGCAGTTATTTTTGCCTCTAAAATAGCATAATTTCTACAGCTTTTAGATATTAATGAATGAGTTTTCAGGAATTATTTCTGTATTAATGTAAAGCAAGAAATGTTTCTATTCTAAAAAGACCAATTTTGCAATTATTGTCCAATCAGAACATCAGAAACATAATTATTTACAGGCTCGCATGTACCCTACACAAAATTGAAAAATAGAATTTCCTCTGTTTTACCTGACTCTTCCCTATATCTTTCCCCCTCTTTTAATCTCAACCAAATATTGGTACCGGCACATAGATCAAGACCTTTGTATGCATCATACCAAGTTTGAGCCAAATATCTTCATTCGTTTTCGAAAAATTCCACTGAAATGAAGTGCGTTTGGAGCTATTTAGAGCACACAATTATTGGTAAATTTCATTACATCTTCATCTTCTCTATTTTCAAAACAGACCTGTTCTCCTCAAAGGACATAAAATAACCTGTTAGTTCTTTCTGTCAGCCTTGTTATAGCTTTATTCTAAGTGGAAAAACTTCAATGTGTTTCCATAGAATTTATATGATTTTTTTCCAGGATGCCTGAAAAGGGTTAAAAATCAGTAAAAACAATGTGTGAAAACAGCCAGGAAAATAGTTTTAAGCATTTATTCCAAATAGTTTTGCTTTTTCTATGATAATGATCTATATTCAACTAAATGGAAATAAAATAGTATGAATATATTGATATAACGACTCGTAATGAGACAAAAACGCACCCCACCCCCCTTATTTCGCAAAACGCGTTTTTTCTCCCTTTGTTTTATATTTGCCTAAAATGAAACTTAAACTGTAAAAAGTATATCCTTCTTTGATAGATTCACCTGTGTGAATCGTTTTGTATTCGATATATATCAAATTTAGAGATAAATCGTTTAAATACTTAAAAAAAAAAGAGAAAAAAAGGGGGGGGGGGGGTTACCAGGTCTGAAAATCCAAGGAAATGAACGTGTTTTTGGTCTATGAAATGTGGATTTTATGTATATGACTGAAAGTGAACATTAAAATACCTTAATTTAGTGGATATGAACGATTCCTGATACAATGGGCAAAACTGGTGCGATTTCAGTACGCGTGACATACTTAGCATGGGGCACCTACAGGGGAGAGTCCTGTAATTCATTTTTGACCATTTTCCCATAGGCCGCAATGTTAACGAAATCTTGTCGCATTTCACATATACATTTCCAATGCTTACAATCTATACATGAAATTAACCGTCAATGCTAGCGAGTCAAAAATATGTCAGAATTAAAACTTTTTATCATTAGAATCTGAAGACAGGAAGTGTAGTTCAAGGTCACCCTAAAATCTGCACTAAATGGAGCAGTTATTTTTGCCTCTAAAATAGCATAATTTCTACAGCTTTTAGATATTAATGAATGAGTTTTCAGGAATTATTTCTGTATTAATGTAAAGCAAGAAATGTTTCTATTCTAAAAAGACCAATTTTGCAATTATTGTCCAATCAGAACATCAGAAACATAATTATTTACAGGCTCGCATGTACCCTACACAAAATTGAAAAATAGAATTTCCTCTGTTTTACCTGACTCTTCCCTATATCTTTCCCCCTCTTTTAATCTCAACCAAATATTGGTACCGGCACATAGATCAAGACCTTTGTATGCATCATACCAAGTTTGAGCCAAATATCTTCATTCGTTTTCGAAAAATTCCACTGAAATGAAGTGCGTTTGGAGCTATTTAGAGCACACAATTATTGGTAAATTTCATTACATCTTCATCTTCTCTATTTTCAAAACAGACCTGTTCTCCTCAAAGGACATAAAATAACCTGTTAGTTCTTTCTGTCAGCCTTGTTATAGCTTTATTCTAAGTGGAAAAACTTCAATGTGTTTCCATAGAATTTATATGATTTTTTTCCAGGATGCCTGAAAAGGGTTAAAAATCAGTAAAAAAAATGTGTGAAAACAGCCAGGAAAATAGTTTTAAGCATTTATTCCAAATAGTTTTGCTTTTTCTATGATAATGATCTATATTCAACTAAATGGAAATAAAATAGTATGAATATATTGATATAACGACTCGTAATGAGACAAAAACGCACCCCACCCCCCTTATTTCGCAAAACGCGTTTTTTCTCCCTTTGTTTTATATTTGCCTAAAATGAAACTTAAACTGTAAAAAGTATATCCTTCTTTGATAGATTCACCTGTGTGAATCGTTTTGTATTCGATATATATCAAATTTAGAGATAAATCGTTTAAATACTTAAAAAAAAAAGAGAAAAAAAGGGGGGGGGGGGTTACCAGGTCTGAAAATCCAAGGAAATGAACGTGTTTTTGGTCTATGAAATGTGGATTTTATGTATATGACTGAAAGTGAACATTAAAATACCTTAATTTAGTGGATATGAACGATTCCTGATACAATGGGCAAAACTGGTGCGATTTCAGTACGCGTGACATACTTAGCATGGGGCACCTACAGGGGAGAGTCCTGTAATTCATTTTTGACCATTTTCCCATAGGCCGCAATGTTAACGAAATCTTGTCGCATTTCACATATACATTTCCAATGCTTACAATCTATACATGAAATTAACCGTCAATGCTAGCGAGTCAAAAATATGTCAGAATTAAAACTTTTTATCATTAGAATCTGAAGACAGGAAGTGTAGTTCAAGGTCACCCTAAAATCTGCACTAAATGGAGCAGTTATTTTTGCCTCTAAAATAGCATAATTTCTACAGCTTTTAGATATTAATGAATGAGTTTTCAGGAATTATTTCTGTATTAATGTAAAGCAAGAAATGTTTCTATTCTAAAAAGACCAATTTTGCAATTATTGTCCAATCAGAACATCAGAAACATAATTATTTACAGGCTCGCATGTACCCTACACAAAATTGAAAAATAGAATTTCCTCTGTTTTACCTGACTCTTCCCTATATCTTTCCCCCTCTTTTAATCTCAACCAAATATTGGTACCGGCACATAGATCAAGACCTTTGTATGCATCATACCAAGTTTGAGCCAAATATCTTCATTCGTTTTCGAAAAATTCCACTGAAATGAAGTGCGTTTGGAGCTATTTAGAGCACACAATTATTGGTAAATTTCATTACATCTTCATCTTCTCTATTTTCAAAACAGACCTGTTCTCCTCAAAGGACATAAAATAACCTGTTAGTTCTTTCTGTCAGCCTTGTTATAGCTTTATTCTAAGTGGAAAAACTTCAATGTGTTTCCATAGAATTTATATGATTTTTTTCCAGGATGCCTGAAAAGGGTTAAAAATCAGTAAAAACAATGTGTGAAAACAGCCAGGAAAATAGTTTTAAGCATTTATTCCAAATAGTTTTGCTTTTTCTATGATAATGATCTATATTCAACTAAATGGAAATAAAATAGTATGAATATATTGATATAACGACTCGTAATGAGACAAAAACGCACCCCACCCCCCTTATTTCGCAAAACGCGTTTTTTCTCCCTTTGTTTTATATTTGCCTAAAATGAAACTTAAACTGTAAAAAGTATATCCTTCTTTGATAGATTCACCTGTGTGAATCGTTTTGTATTCGATATATATCAAATTTAGAGATAAATCGTTTAAATACTTAAAAAAAAAAGAGAAAAAAAGGGGGGGGGGGTTACCAGGTCTGAAAATCCAAGGAAATGAACGTGTTTTTGGTCTATGAAATGTGGATTTTATGTATATGACTGAAAGTGAACATTAAAATACCTTAATTTAGTGGATATGAACGATTCCTGATACAATGGGCAAAACTGGTGCGATTTCAGTACGCGTGACATACTTAGCATGGGGCACCTACAGGGGAGAGTCCTGTAATTCATTTTTGACCATTTTCCCATAGGCCGCAATGTTAACGAAATCTTGTCGCATTTCACATATACATTTCCAATGCTTACAATCTATACATGAAATTAACCGTCAATGCTAGCGAGTCAAAAATATGTCAGAATTAAAACTTTTTATCATTAGAATCTGAAGACAGGAAGTGTAGTTCAAGGTCACCCTAAAATCTGCACTAAATGGAGCAGTTATTTTTGCCTCTAAAATAGCATAATTTCTACAGCTTTTAGATATTAATGAATGAGTTTTCAGGAATTATTTCTGTATTAATGTAAAGCAAGAAATGTTTCTATTCTAAAAAGACCAATTTTGCAATTATTGTCCAATCAGAACATCAGAAACATAATTATTTACAGGCTCGCATGTACCCTACACAAAATTGAAAAATAGAATTTCCTCTGTTTTACCTGACTCTTCCCTATATCTTTCCCCCTCTTTTAATCTCAACCAAATATTGGTACCGGCACATAGATCAAGACCTTTGTATGCATCATACCAAGTTTGAGCCAAATATCTTCATTCGTTTTCGAAAAATTCCACTGAAATGAAGTGCGTTTGGAGCTATTTAGAGCACACAATTATTGGTAAATTTCATTACATCTTCATCTTCTCTATTTTCAAAACAGACCTGTTCTCCTCAAAGGACATAAAATAACCTGTTAGTTCTTTCTGTCAGCCTTGTTATAGCTTTATTCTAAGTGGAAAAACTTCAATGTGTTTCCATAGAATTTATATGATTTTTTTCCAGGATGCCTGAAAAGGGTTAAAAATCAGTAAAAAAAATGTGTGAAAACAGCCAGGAAAATAGTTTTAAGCATTTATTCCAAATAGTTTTGCTTTTTCTATGATAATGATCTATATTCAACTAAATGGAAATAAAATAGTATGAATATATTGATATAACGACTCGTAATGAGACAAAAACGCACCCCACCCCCCTTATTTCGCAAAACGCGTTTTTTCTCCCTTTGTTTTATATTTGCCTAAAATGAAACTTAAACTGTAAAAAGTATATCCTTCTTTGATAGATTCACCTGTGTGAATCGTTTTGTATTCGATATATATCAAATTTAGAGATAAATCGTTTAAATACTTAAAAAAAAAAGAGAAAAAAAGGGGGGGGGGGGGTTACCAGGTCTGAAAATCCAAGGAAATGAACGTGTTTTTGGTCTATGAAATGTGGATTTTATGTATATGACTGAAAGTGAACATTAAAATACCTTAATTTAGTGGATATGAACGATTCCTGATACAATGGGCAAAACTGGTGCGATTTCAGTACGCGTGACATACTTAGCATGGGGCACCTACAGGGGAGAGTCCTGTAATTCATTTTTGACCATTTTCCCATAGGCCGCAATGTTAACGAAATCTTGTCGCATTTCACATATACATTTCCAATGCTTACAATCTATACATGAAATTAACCGTCAATGCTAGCGAGTCAAAAATATGTCAGAATTAAAACTTTTTATCATTAGAATCTGAAGACAGGAAGTGTAGTTCAAGGTCACCCTAAAATCTGCACTAAATGGAGCAGTTATTTTTGCCTCTAAAATAGCATAATTTCTACAGCTTTTAGATATTAATGAATGAGTTTTCAGGAATTATTTCTGTATTAATGTAAAGCAAGAAATGTTTCTATTCTAAAAAGACCAATTTTGCAATTATTGTCCAATCAGAACATCAGAAACATAATTATTTACAGGCTCGCATGTACCCTACACAAAATTGAAAAATAGAATTTCCTCTGTTTTACCTGACTCTTCCCTATATCTTTCCCCCTCTTTTAATCTCAACCAAATATTGGTACCGGCACATAGATCAAGACCTTTGTATGCATCATACCAAGTTTGAGCCAAATATCTTCATTCGTTTTCGAAAAATTCCACTGAAATGAAGTGCGTTTGGAGCTATTTAGAGCACACAATTATTGGTAAATTTCATTACATCTTCATCTTCTCTATTTTCAAAACAGACCTGTTCTCCTCAAAGGACATAAAATAACCTGTTAGTTCTTTCTGTCAGCCTTGTTATAGCTTTATTCTAAGTGGAAAAACTTCAATGTGTTTCCATAGAATTTATATGATTTTTTTCCAGGATGCCTGAAAAGGGTTAAAAATCAGTAAAAAAAATGTGTGAAAACAGCCAGGAAAATAGTTTTAAGCATTTATTCCAAATAGTTTTGCTTTTTCTATGATAATGATCTATATTCAACTAAATGGAAATAAAATAGTATGAATATATTGATATAACGACTCGTAATGAGACAAAAACGCACCCCACCCCCCTTATTTCGCAAAACGCGTTTTTTCTCCCTTTGTTTTATATTTGCCTAAAATGAAACTTAAACTGTAAAAAGTATATCCTTCTTTGATAGATTCACCTGTGTGAATCGTTTTGTATTCGATATATATCAAATTTAGAGATAAATCGTTTAAATACTTAAAAAAAAAGAGAAAAAAAGGGGGGGGGGGTTACCAGGTCTGAAAATCCAAGGAAATGAACGTGTTTTTGGTCTATGAAATGTGGATTTTATGTATATGACTGAAAGTGAACATTAAAATACCTTAATTTAGTGGATATGAACGATTCCTGATACAATGGGCAAAACTGGTGCGATTTCAGTACGCGTGACATACTTAGCATGGGGCACCTACAGGGGAGAGTCCTGTAATTCATTTTTGACCATTTTCCCATAGGCCGCAATGTTAACGAAATCTTGTCGCATTTCACATATACATTTCCAATGCTTACAATCTATACATGAAATTAACCGTCAATGCTAGCGAGTCAAAAATATGTCAGAATTAAAACTTTTTATCATTAGAATCTGAAGACAGGAAGTGTAGTTCAAGGTCACCCTAAAATCTGCACTAAATGGAGCAGTTATTTTTGCCTCTAAAATAGCATAATTTCTACAGCTTTTAGATATTAATGAATGAGTTTTCAGGAATTATTTCTGTATTAATGTAAAGCAAGAAATGTTTCTATTCTAAAAAGACCAATTTTGCAATTATTGTCCAATCAGAACATCAGAAACATAATTATTTACAGGCTCGCATGTACCCTACACAAAATTGAAAAATAGAATTTCCTCTGTTTTACCTGACTCTTCCCTATATCTTTCCCCCTCTTTTAATCTCAACCAAATATTGGTACCGGCACATAGATCAAGACCTTTGTATGCATCATACCAAGTTTGAGCCAAATATCTTCATTCGTTTTCGAAAAATTCCACTGAAATGAAGTGCGTTTGGAGCTATTTAGAGCACACAATTATTGGTAAATTTCATTACATCTTCATCTTCTCTATTTTCAAAACAGACCTGTTCTCCTCAAAGGACATAAAATAACCTGTTAGTTCTTTCTGTCAGCCTTGTTATAGCTTTATTCTAAGTGGAAAAACTTCAATGTGTTTCCATAGAATTTATATGATTTTTTTCCAGGATGCCTGAAAAGGGTTAAAAATCAGTAAAAAAAATGTGTGAAAACAGCCAGGAAAATAGTTTTAAGCATTTATTCCAAATAGTTTTGCTTTTTCTATGATAATGATCTATATTCAACTAAATGGAAATAAAATAGTATGAATATATTGATATAACGACTCGTAATGAGACAAAAACGCACCCCACCCCCCTTATTTCGCAAAACGCGTTTTTTCTCCCTTTGTTTTATATTTGCCTAAAATGAAACTTAAACTGTAAAAAGTATATCCTTCTTTGATAGATTCACCTGTGTGAATCGTTTTGTATTCGATATATATCAAATTTAGAGATAAATCGTTTAAATACTTAAAAAAAAAAGAGAAAAAAAGGGGGGGGGGGGTTACCAGGTCTGAAAATCCAAGGAAATGAACGTGTTTTTGGTCTATGAAATGTGGATTTTATGTATATGACTGAAAGTGAACATTAAAATACCTTAATTTAGTGGATATGAACGATTCCTGATACAATGGGCAAAACTGGTGCGATTTCAGTACGCGTGACATACTTAGCATGGGGCACCTACAGGGGAGAGTCCTGTAATTCATTTTTGACCATTTTCCCATAGGCCGCAATGTTAACGAAATCTTGTCGCATTTCACATATACATTTCCAATGCTTACAATCTATACATGAAATTAACCGTCAATGCTAGCGAGTCAAAAATATGTCAGAATTAAAACTTTTTATCATTAGAATCTGAAGACAGGAAGTGTAGTTCAAGGTCACCCTAAAATCTGCACTAAATGGAGCAGTTATTTTTGCCTCTAAAATAGCATAATTTCTACAGCTTTTAGATATTAATGAATGAGTTTTCAGGAATTATTTCTGTATTAATGTAAAGCAAGAAATGTTTCTATTCTAAAAAGACCAATTTTGCAATTATTGTCCAATCAGAACATCAGAAACATAATTATTTACAGGCTCGCATGTACCCTACACAAAATTGAAAAATAGAATTTCCTCTGTTTTACCTGACTCTTCCCTATATCTTTCCCCCTCTTTTAATCTCAACCAAATATTGGTACCGGCACATAGATCAAGACCTTTGTATGCATCATACCAAGTTTGAGCCAAATATCTTCATTCGTTTTCGAAAAATTCCACTGAAATGAAGTGCGTTTGGAGCTATTTAGAGCACACAATTATTGGTAAATTTCATTACATCTTCATCTTCTCTATTTTCAAAACAGACCTGTTCTCCTCAAAGGACATAAAATAACCTGTTAGTTCTTTCTGTCAGCCTTGTTATAGCTTTATTCTAAGTGGAAAAACTTCAATGTGTTTCCATAGAATTTATATGATTTTTTTCCAGGATGCCTGAAAAGGGTTAAAAATCAGTAAAAAAAATGTGTGAAAACAGCCAGGAAAATAGTTTTAAGCATTTATTCCAAATAGTTTTGCTTTTTCTATGATAATGATCTATATTCAACTAAATGGAAATAAAATAGTATGAATATATTGATATAACGACTCGTAATGAGACAAAAACGCACCCCACCCCCCTTATTTCGCAAAACGCGTTTTTTCTCCCTTTGTTTTATATTTGCCTAAAATGAAACTTAAACTGTAAAAAGTATATCCTTCTTTGATAGATTCACCTGTGTGAATCGTTTTGTATTCGATATATATCAAATTTAGAGATAAATCGTTTAAATACTTAAAAAAAAAAGAGAAAAAAAGGGGGGGGGGGTTACCAGGTCTGAAAATCCAAGGAAATGAACGTGTTTTTGGTCTATGAAATGTGGATTTTATGTATATGACTGAAAGTGAACATTAAAATACCTTAATTTAGTGGATATGAACGATTCCTGATACAATGGGCAAAACTGGTGCGATTTCAGTACGCGTGACATACTTAGCATGGGGCACCTACAGGGGAGAGTCCTGTAATTCATTTTTGACCATTTTCCCATAGGCCGCAATGTTAACGAAATCTTGTCGCATTTCACATATACATTTCCAATGCTTACAATCTATACATGAAATTAACCGTCAATGCTAGCGAGTCAAAAATATGTCAGAATTAAAACTTTTTATCATTAGAATCTGAAGACAGGAAGTGTAGTTCAAGGTCACCCTAAAATCTGCACTAAATGGAGCAGTTATTTTTGCCTCTAAAATAGCATAATTTCTACAGCTTTTAGATATTAATGAATGAGTTTTCAGGAATTATTTCTGTATTAATGTAAAGCAAGAAATGTTTCTATTCTAAAAAGACCAATTTTGCAATTATTGTCCAATCAGAACATCAGAAACATAATTATTTACAGGCTCGCATGTACCCTACACAAAATTGAAAAATAGAATTTCCTCTGTTTTACCTGACTCTTCCCTATATCTTTCCCCCTCTTTTAATCTCAACCAAATATTGGTACCGGCACATAGATCAAGACCTTTGTATGCATCATACCAAGTTTGAGCCAAATATCTTCATTCGTTTTCGAAAAATTCCACTGAAATGAAGTGCGTTTGGAGCTATTTAGAGCACACAATTATTGGTAAATTTCATTACATCTTCATCTTCTCTATTTTCAAAACAGACCTGTTCTCCTCAAAGGACATAAAATAACCTGTTAGTTCTTTCTGTCAGCCTTGTTATAGCTTTATTCTAAGTGGAAAAACTTCAATGTGTTTCCATAGAATTTATATGATTTTTTTCCAGGATGCCTGAAAAGGGTTAAAAATCAGTAAAAAAAATGTGTGAAAACAGCCAGGAAAATAGTTTTAAGCATTTATTCCAAATAGTTTTGCTTTTTCTATGATAATGATCTATATTCAACTAAATGGAAATAAAATAGTATGAATATATTGATATAACGACTCGTAATGAGACAAAAACGCACCCCACCCCCCTTATTTCGCAAAACGCGTTTTTTCTCCCTTTGTTTTATATTTGCCTAAAATGAAACTTAAACTGTAAAAAGTATATCCTTCTTTGATAGATTCACCTGTGTGAATCGTTTTGTATTCGATATATATCAAATTTAGAGATAAATCGTTTAAATACTTAAAAAAAAGAGAAAAAAAGGGGGGGGGGGTTACCAGGTCTGAAAATCCAAGGAAATGAACGTGTTTTTGGTCTATGAAATGTGGATTTTATGTATATGACTGAAAGTGAACATTAAAATACCTTAATTTAGTGGATATGAACGATTCCTGATACAATGGGCAAAACTGGTGCGATTTCAGTACGCGTGACATACTTAGCATGGGGCACCTACAGGGGAGAGTCCTGTAATTCATTTTTGACCATTTTCCCATAGGCCGCAATGTTAACGAAATCTTGTCGCATTTCACATATACATTTCCAATGCTTACAATCTATACATGAAATTAACCGTCAATGCTAGCGAGTCAAAAATATGTCAGAATTAAAACTTTTTATCATTAGAATCTGAAGACAGGAAGTGTAGTTCAAGGTCACCCTAAAATCTGCACTAAATGGAGCAGTTATTTTTGCCTCTAAAATAGCATAATTTCTACAGCTTTTAGATATTAATGAATGAGTTTTCAGGAATTATTTCTGTATTAATGTAAAGCAAGAAATGTTTCTATTCTAAAAAGACCAATTTTGCAATTATTGTCCAATCAGAACATCAGAAACATAATTATTTACAGGCTCGCATGTACCCTACACAAAATTGAAAAATAGAATTTCCTCTGTTTTACCTGACTCTTCCCTATATCTTTCCCCCTCTTTTAATCTCAACCAAATATTGGTACCGGCACATAGATCAAGACCTTTGTATGCATCATACCAAGTTTGAGCCAAATATCTTCATTCGTTTTCGAAAAATTCCACTGAAATGAAGTGCGTTTGGAGCTATTTAGAGCACACAATTATTGGTAAATTTCATTACATCTTCATCTTCTCTATTTTCAAAACAGACCTGTTCTCCTCAAAGGACATAAAATAACCTGTTAGTTCTTTCTGTCAGCCTTGTTATAGCTTTATTCTAAGTGGAAAAACTTCAATGTGTTTCCATAGAATTTATATGATTTTTTTCCAGGATGCCTGAAAAGGGTTAAAAATCAGTAAAAAAAATGTGTGAAAACAGCCAGGAAAATAGTTTTAAGCATTTATTCCAAATAGTTTTGCTTTTTCTATGATAATGATCTATATTCAACTAAATGGAAAGAAAATAGTATGAATATATTGATATAACGACTCGTAATGAGACAAAAACGCACCCCACCCCCCTTATTTCGCAAAACGCGTTTTTTCTCCCTTTGTTTTATATTTGCCTAAAATGAAACTTAAACTGTAAAAAGTATATCCTTCTTTGATAGATTCACCTGTGTGAATCGTTTTGTATTCGATATATATCAAATTTAGAGATAAATCGTTTAAATACTTAAAAAAAAGAGAAAAAAAAGGGGGGGGGGGTTACCAGGTCTGAAAATCCAAGGAAATGAACGTGTTTTTGGTCTATGAAATGTGGATTTTATGTATATGACTGAAAGTGAACATTAAAATACCTTAATTTAGTGGATATGAACGATTCCTGATACAATGGGCAAAACTGGTGCGATTTCAGTACGCGTGACATACTTAGCATGGGGCACCTACAGGGGAGAGTCCTGTAATTCATTTTTGACCATTTTCCCATAGGCCGCAATGTTAACGAAATCTTGTCGCATTTCACATATACATTTCCAATGCTTACAATCTATACATGAAATTAACCGTCAATGCTAGCGCGTCAAAAATATGTCAGAATTAAAACTTTTTATCATTAGAATCTGAAGACAGGAAGTGTAGTTCAAGGTCACCCTAAAATCTGCACTAAATGGAGCAGTTATTTTTGCCTCTAAAATAGCATAATTTCTACAGCTTTTAGATATTAATGAATGAGTTTTCAGGAATTATTTCTGTATTAATGTAAAGCAAGAAATGTTTCTATTCTAAAAAGACCAATTTTGCAATTATTGTCCAATCAGAACATCAGAAACATAATTATTTACAGGCTCGCATGTACCCTACACAAAATTGAAAAATAGAATTTCCTCTGTTTTACCTGACTCTTCCCTATATCTTTCCCCCTCTTTTAATCTCAACCAAATATTGGTACCGGCACATAGATCAAGACCTTTGTATGCATCATACCAAGTTTGAGCCAAATATCTTCATTCGTTTTCGAAAAATTCCACTGAAATGAAGTGCGTTTGGAGCTATTTAGAGCACACAATTATTGGTAAATTTCATTACATCTTCATCTTCTCTATTTTCAAAACAGACCTGTTCTCCTCAAAGGACATAAAATAACCTGTTAGTTCTTTCTGTCAGCCTTGTTATAGCTTTATTCTAAGTGGAAAAACTTCAATGTGTTTCCATAGAATTTATATGATTTTTTTCCAGGATGCCTGAAAAGGGTTAAAAATCAGTAAAAAAAATGTGTGAAAACAGCCAGGAAAATAGTTTTAAGCATTTATTCCAAATAGTTTTGCTTTTTCTATGATAATGATCTATATTCAACTAAATGGAAATAAAATAGTATGAATATATTGATATAACGACTCGTAATGAGACAAAAACGCACCCCACCCCCCTTATTTCGCAAAACGCGTTTTTTCTCCCTTTGTTTTATATTTGCCTAAAATGAAACTTAAACTGTAAAAAGTATATCCTTCTTTGATAGATTCACCTGTGTGAATCGTTTTGTATTCGATATATATCAAATTTAGAGATAAATCGTTTAAATACTTAAAAAAAAAAGAGAAAAAAAGGGGGGGGGGGTTACCAGGTCTGAAAATCCAAGGAAATGAACGTGTTTTTGGTCTATGAAATGTGGATTTTATGTATATGACTGAAAGTGAACATTAAAATACCTTAATTTAGTGGATATGAACGATTCCTGATACAATGGGCAAAACTGGTGCGATTTCAGTACGCGTGACATACTTAGCATGGGGCACCTACAGGGGAGAGTCCTGTAATTCATTTTTGACCATTTTCCCATAGGCCGCAATGTTAACGAAATCTTGTCGCATTTCACATATACATTTCCAATGCTTACAATCTATACATGAAATTAACCGTCAATGCTAGCGAGTCAAAAATATGTCAGAATTAAAACTTTTTATCATTAGAATCTGAAGACAGGAAGTGTAGTTCAAGGTCACCCTAAAATCTGCACTAAATGGAGCAGTTATTTTTGCCTCTAAAATAGCATAATTTCTACAGCTTTTAGATATTAATGAATGAGTTTTCAGGAATTATTTCTGTATTAATGTAAAGCAAGAAATGTTTCTATTCTAAAAAGACCAATTTTGCAATTATTGTCCAATCAGAACATCAGAAACATAATTATTTACAGGCTCGCATGTACCCTACACAAAATTGAAAAATAGAATTTCCTCTGTTTTACCTGACTCTTCCCTATATCTTTCCCCCTCTTTTAATCTCAACCAAATATTGGTACCGGCACATAGATCAAGACCTTTGTATGCATCATACCAAGTTTGAGCCAAATATCTTCATTCGTTTTCGAAAAATTCCACTGAAATGAAGTGCGTTTGGAGCTATTTAGAGCACACAATTATTGGTAAATTTCATTACATCTTCATCTTCTCTATTTTCAAAACAGACCTGTTCTCCTCAAAGGACATAAAATAACCTGTTAGTTCTTTCTGTCAGCCTTGTTATAGCTTTATTCTAAGTGGAAAAACTTCAATGTGTTTCCATAGAATTTATATGATTTTTTTCCAGGATGCCTGAAAAGGGTTAAAAATCAGTAAAAAAAATGTGTGAAAACAGCCAGGAAAATAGTTTTAAGCATTTATTCCAAATAGTTTTGCTTTTTCTATGATAATGATCTATATTCAACTAAATGGAAATAAAATAGTATGAATATATTGATATAACGACTCGTAATGAGACAAAAACGCACCCCACCCCCCTTATTTCGCAAAACGCGTTTTTTCTCCCTTTGTTTTATATTTGCCTAAAATGAAACTTAAACTGTAAAAAGTATATCCTTCTTTGATAGATTCACCTGTGTGAATCGTTTTGTATTCGATATATATCAAATTTAGAGATAAATCGTTTAAATACTTAAAAAAAAAAGAGAAAAAAAGGGGGGGGGGGGGTTACCAGGTCTGAAAATCCAAGGAAATGAACGTGTTTTTGGTCTATGAAATGTGGATTTTATGTATATGACTGAAAGTGAACATTAAAATACCTTAATTTAGTGGATATGAACGATTCCTGATACAATGGGCAAAACTGGTGCGATTTCAGTACGCGTGACATACTTAGCATGGGGCACCTACAGGGGAGAGTCCTGTAATTCATTTTTGACCATTTTCCCATAGGCCGCAATGTTAACGAAATCTTGTCGCATTTCACATATACATTTCCAATGCTTACAATCTATACATGAAATTAACCGTCAATGCTAGCGCGTCAAAAATATGTCAGAATTAAAACTTTTTATCATTAGAATCTGAAGACAGGAAGTGTAGTTCAAGGTCACCCTAAAATCTGCACTAAATGGAGCAGTTATTTTTGCCTCTAAAATAGCATAATTTCTACAGCTTTTAGATATTAATGAATGAGTTTTCAGGAATTATTTCTGTATTAATGTAAAGCAAGAAATGTTTCTATTCTAAAAAGACCAATTTTGCAATTATTGTCCAATCAGAACATCAGAAACATAATTATTTACAGGCTCGCATGTACCCTACACAAAATTGAAAAATAGAATTTCCTCTGTTTTACCTGACTCTTCCCTATATCTTTCCCCCTCTTTTAATCTCAACCAAATATTGGTACCGGCACATAGATCAAGACCTTTGTATGCATCATACCAAGTTTGAGCCAAATATCTTCATTCGTTTTCGAAAAATTCCACTGAAATGAAGTGCGTTTGGAGCTATTTAGAGCACACAATTATTGGTAAATTTCATTACATCTTCATCTTCTCTATTTTCAAAACAGACCTGTTCTCCTCAAAGGACATAAAATAACCTGTTAGTTCTTTCTGTCAGCCTTGTTATAGCTTTATTCTAAGTGGAAAAACTTCAATGTGTTTCCATAGAATTTATATGATTTTTTTCCAGGATGCCTGAAAAGGGTTAAAAATCAGTAAAAAAAATGTGTGAAAACAGCCAGGAAAATAGTTTTAAGCATTTATTCCAAATAGTTTTGCTTTTTCTATGATAATGATCTATATTCAACTAAATGGAAATAAAATAGTATGAATATATTGATATAACGACTCGTAATGAGACAAAAACGCACCCCACCCCCCTTATTTCGCAAAACGCGTTTTTTCTCCCTTTGTTTTATATTTGCCTAAAATGAAACTTAAACTGTAAAAAGTATATCCTTCTTTGATAGATTCACCTGTGTGAATCGTTTTGTATTCGATATATATCAAATTTAGAGATAAATCGTTTAAATACTTAAAAAAAAAAGAGAAAAAAAGGGGGGGGGGGGGGTTACCAGGTCTGAAAATCCAAGGAAATGAACGTGTTTTTGGTCTATGAAATGTGGATTTTATGTATATGACTGAAAGTGAACATTAAAATACCTTAATTTAGTGGATATGAACGATTCCTGATACAATGGGCAAAACTGGTGCGATTTCAGTACGCGTGACATACTTAGCATGGGGCACCTACAGGGGAGAGTCCTGTAATTCATTTTTGACCATTTTCCCATAGGCCGCAATGTTAACGAAATCTTGTCGCATTTCACATATACATTTCCAATGCTTACAATCTATACATGAAATTAACCGTCAATGCTAGCGAGTCAAAAATATGTCAGAATTAAAACTTTTTATCATTAGAATCTGAAGACAGGAAGTGTAGTTCAAGGTCACCCTAAAATCTGCACTAAATGGAGCAGTTATTTTTGCCTCTAAAATAGCATAATTTCTACAGCTTTTAGATATTAATGAATGAGTTTTCAGGAATTATTTCTGTATTAATGTAAAGCAAGAAATGTTTCTATTCTAAAAAGACCAATTTTGCAATTATTGTCCAATCAGAACATCAGAAACATAATTATTTACAGGCTCGCATGTACCCTACACAAAATTGAAAAATAGAATTTCCTCTGTTTTACCTGACTCTTCCCTATATCTTTCCCCCTCTTTTAATCTCAACCAAATATTGGTACCGGCACATAGATCAAGACCTTTGTATGCATCATACCAAGTTTGAGCCAAATATCTTCATTCGTTTTCGAAAAATTCCACTGAAATGAAGTGCGTTTGGAGCTATTTAGAGCACACAATTATTGGTAAATTTCATTACATCTTCATCTTCTCTATTTTCAAAACAGACCTGTTCTCCTCAAAGGACATAAAATAACCTGTTAGTTCTTTCTGTCAGCCTTGTTATAGCTTTATTCTAAGTGGAAAAACTTCAATGTGTTTCCATAGAATTTATATGATTTTTTTCCAGGATGCCTGAAAAGGGTTAAAAATCAGTAAAAAAAATGTGTGAAAACAGCCAGGAAAATAGTTTTAAGCATTTATTCCAAATAGTTTTGCTTTTTCTATGATAATGATCTATATTCAACTAAATGGAAATAAAATAGTATGAATATATTGATATAACGACTCGTAATGAGACAAAAACGCACCCCACCCCCCTTATTTCGCAAAACGCGTTTTTTCTCCCTTTGTTTTATATTTGCCTAAAATGAAACTTAAACTGTAAAAAGTATATCCTTCTTTGATAGATTCACCTGTGTGAATCGTTTTGTATTCGATATATATCAAATTTAGAGATAAATCGTTTAAATACTTAAAAAAAAAAGAGAAAAAAAGGGGGGGGGGTTACCAGGTCTGAAAATCCAAGGAAATGAACGTGTTTTTGGTCTATGAAATGTGGATTTTATGTATATGACTGAAAGTGAACATTAAAATACCTTAATTTAGTGGATATGAACGATTCCTGATACAATGGGCAAAACTGGTGCGATTTCAGTACGCGTGACATACTTAGCATGGGGCACCTACAGGGGAGAGTCCTGTAATTCATTTTTGACCATTTTCCCATAGGCCGCAATGTTAACGAAATCTTGTCGCATTTCACATATACATTTCCAATGCTTACAATCTATACATGAAATTAACCGTCAATGCTAGCGCGTCAAAAATATGTCAGAATTAAAACTTTTTATCATTAGAATCTGAAGACAGGAAGTGTAGTTCAAGGTCACCCTAAAATCTGCACTAAATGGAGCAGTTATTTTTGCCTCTAAAATAGCATAATTTCTACAGCTTTTAGATATTAATGAATGAGTTTTCAGGAATTATTTCTGTATTAATGTAAAGCAAGAAATGTTTCTATTCTAAAAAGACCAATTTTGCAATTATTGTCCAATCAGAACATCAGAAACATAATTATTTACAGGCTCGCATGTACCCTACACAAAATTGAAAAATAGAATTTCCTCTGTTTTACCTGACTCTTCCCTATATCTTTCCCCCTCTTTTAATCTCAACCAAATATTGGTACCGGCACATAGATCAAGACCTTTGTATGCATCATACCAAGTTTGAGCCAAATATCTTCATTCGTTTTCGAAAAATTCCACTGAAATGAAGTGCGTTTGGAGCTATTTAGAGCACACAATTATTGGTAAATTTCATTACATCTTCATCTTCTCTATTTTCAAAACAGACCTGTTCTCCTCAAAGGACATAAAATAACCTGTTAGTTCTTTCTGTCAGCCTTGTTATAGCTTTATTCTAAGTGGAAAAACTTCAATGTGTTTCCATAGAATTTATATGATTTTTTTCCAGGATGCCTGAAAAGGGTTAAAAATCAGTAAAAAAAATGTGTGAAAACAGCCAGGAAAATAGTTTTAAGCATTTATTCCAAATAGTTTTGCTTTTTCTATGATAATGATCTATATTCAACTAAATGGAAATAAAATAGTATGAATATATTGATATAACGACTCGTAATGAGACAAAAACGCACCCCACCCCCCTTATTTCGCAAAACGCGTTTTTTCTCCCTTTGTTTTATATTTGCCTAAAATGAAACTTAAACTGTAAAAAGTATATCCTTCTTTGATAGATTCACCTGTGTGAATCGTTTTGTATTCGATATATATCAAATTTAGAGATAAATCGTTTAAATACTTAAAAAAAAAGAGAAAAAAAAGGGGGGGGGGGGGGGGGGTTACCAGGTCTGAAAATCCAAGGAAATGAACGTGTTTTTGGTCTATGAAATGTGGATTTTATGTATATGACTGAAAGTGAACATTAAAATACCTTAATTTAGTGGATATGAACGATTCCTGATACAATGGGCAAAACTGGTGCGATTTCAGTACGCGTGACATACTTAGCATGGGGCACCTACAGGGGAGAGTCCTGTAATTCATTTTTGACCATTTTCCCATAGGCCGCAATGTTAACGAAATCTTGTCGCATTTCACATATACATTTCCAATGCTTACAATCTATACATGAAATTAACCGTCAATGCTAGCGAGTCAAAAATATGTCAGAATTAAAACTTTTTATCATTAGAATCTGAAGACAGGAAGTGTAGTTCAAGGTCACCCTAAAATCTGCACTAAATGGAGCAGTTATTTTTGCCTCTAAAATAGCATAATTTCTACAGCTTTTAGATATTAATGAATGAGTTTTCAGGAATTATTTCTGTATTAATGTAAAGCAAGAAATGTTTCTATTCTAAAAAGACCAATTTTGCAATTATTGTCCAATCAGAACATCAGAAACATAATTATTTACAGGCTCGCATGTACCCTACACAAAATTGAAAAATAGAATTTCCTCTGTTTTACCTGACTCTTCCCTATATCTTTCCCCCTCTTTTAATCTCAACCAAATATTGGTACCGGCACATAGATCAAGACCTTTGTATGCATCATACCAAGTTTGAGCCAAATATCTTCATTCGTTTTCGAAAAATTCCACTGAAATGAAGTGCGTTTGGAGCTATTTAGAGCACACAATTATTGGTAAATTTCATTACATCTTCATCTTCTCTATTTTCAAAACAGACCTGTTCTCCTCAAAGGACATAAAATAACCTGTTAGTTCTTTCTGTCAGCCTTGTTATAGCTTTATTCTAAGTGGAAAAACTTCAATGTGTTTCCATAGAATTTATATGATTTTTTTCCAGGATGCCTGAAAAGGGTTAAAAATCAGTAAAAAAAAATGTGTGAAAACAGCCAGGAAAATAGTTTTAAGCATTTATTCCAAATAGTTTTGCTTTTTCTATGATAATGATCTATATTCAACTAAATGGAAATAAAATAGTATGAATATATTGATATAACGACTCGTAATGAGACAAAAACGCACCCCACCCCCCTTATTTCGCAAAACGCGTTTTTTCTCCCTTTGTTTTATATTTGCCTAAAATGAAACTTAAACTGTAAAAAGTATATCCTTCTTTGATAGATTCACCTGTGTGAATCGTTTTGTATTCGATATATATCAAATTTAGAGATAAATCGTTTAAATACTTAAAAAAAAAAGAGAAAAAAAGGGGGGGGGGGGGGTTACCAGGTCTGAAAATCCAAGGAAATGAACGTGTTTTTGGTCTATGAAATGTGGATTTTATGTATATGACTGAAAGTGAACATTAAAATACCTTAATTTAGTGGATATGAACGATTCCTGATACAATGGGCAAAACTGGTGCGATTTCAGTACGCGTGACATACTTAGCATGGGGCACCTACAGGGGAGAGTCCTGTAATTCATTTTTGACCATTTTCCCATAGGCCGCAATGTTAACGAAATCTTGTCGCATTTCACATATACATTTCCAATGCTTACAATCTATACATGAAATTAACCGTCAATGCTAGCGCGTCAAAAATATGTCAGAATTAAAACTTTTTATCATTAGAATCTGAAGACAGGAAGTGTAGTTCAAGGTCACCCTAAAATCTGCACTAAATGGAGCAGTTATTTTTGCCTCTAAAATAGCATAATTTCTACAGCTTTTAGATATTAATGAATGAGTTTTCAGGAATTATTTCTGTATTAATGTAAAGCAAGAAATGTTTCTATTCTAAAAAGACCAATTTTGCAATTATTGTCCAATCAGAACATCAGAAACATAATTATTTACAGGCTCGCATGTACCCTACACAAAATTGAAAAATAGAATTTCCTCTGTTTTACCTGACTCTTCCCTATATCTTTCCCCCTCTTTTAATCTCAACCAAATATTGGTACCGGCACATAGATCAAGACCTTTGTATGCATCATACCAAGTTTGAGCCAAATATCTTCATTCGTTTTCGAAAAATTCCACTGAAATGAAGTGCGTTTGGAGCTATTTAGAGCACACAATTATTGGTAAATTTCATTACATCTTCATCTTCTCTATTTTCAAAACAGACCTGTTCTCCTCAAAGGACATAAAATAACCTGTTAGTTCTTTCTGTCAGCCTTGTTATAGCTTTATTCTAAGTGGAAAAACTTCAATGTGTTTCCATAGAATTTATATGATTTTTTTCCAGGATGCCTGAAAAGGGTTAAAAATCAGTAAAAAAAATGTGTGAAAACAGCCAGGAAAATAGTTTTAAGCATTTATTCCAAATAGTTTTGCTTTTTCTATGATAATGATCTATATTCAACTAAATGGAAAGAAAATAGTATGAATATATTGATATAACGACTCGTAATGAGACAAAAACGCACCCCACCCCCCCTTATTTCGCAAAACGCGTTTTTTCTCCCTTTGTTTTATATTTGCCTAAAATGAAACTTAAACTGTAAAAAGTATATCCTTCTTTGATAGATTCACCTGTGTGAATCGTTTTGTATTCGATATATATCAAATTTAGAGATAAATCGTTTAAATACTTAAAAAAAAAGAGAAAAAAAGGGGGGGGGGGGGGTTACCAGGTCTGAAAATCCAAGGAAATGAACGTGTTTTTGGTCTATGAAATGTGGATTTTATGTATATGACTGAAAGTGAACATTAAAATACCTTAATTTAGTGGATATGAACGATTCCTGATACAATGGGCAAAACTGGTGCGATTTCAGTACGCGTGACATACTTAGCATGGGGCACCTACAGGGGAGAGTCCTGTAATTCATTTTTGACCATTTTCCCATAGGCCGCAATGTTAACGAAATCTTGTCGCATTTCACATATACATTTCCAATGCTTACAATCTATACATGAAATTAACCGTCAATGCTAGCGAGTCAAAAATATGTCAGAATTAAAACTTTTTATCATTAGAATCTGAAGACAGGAAGTGTAGTTCAAGGTCACCCTAAAATCTGCACTAAATGGAGCAGTTATTTTTGCCTCTAAAATAGCATAATTTCTACAGCTTTTAGATATTAATGAATGAGTTTTCAGGAATTATTTCTGTATTAATGTAAAGCAAGAAATGTTTCTATTCTAAAAAGACCAATTTTGCAATTATTGTCCAATCAGAACATCAGAAACATAATTATTTACAGGCTCGCATGTACCCTACACAAAATTGAAAAATAGAATTTCCTCTGTTTTACCTGACTCTTCCCTATATCTTTCCCCCTCTTTTAATCTCAACCAAATATTGGTACCGGCACATAGATCAAGACCTTTGTATGCATCATACCAAGTTTGAGCCAAATATCTTCATTCGTTTTCGAAAAATTCCACTGAAATGAAGTGCGTTTGGAGCTATTTAGAGCACACAATTATTGGTAAATTTCATTACATCTTCATCTTCTCTATTTTCAAAACAGACCTGTTCTCCTCAAAGGACATAAAATAACCTGTTAGTTCTTTCTGTCAGCCTTGTTATAGCTTTATTCTAAGTGGAAAAACTTCAATGTGTTTCCATAGAATTTATATGATTTTTTTCCAGGATGCCTGAAAAGGGTTAAAAATCAGTAAAAAAAAATGTGTGAAAACAGCCAGGAAAATAGTTTTAAGCATTTATTCCAAATAGTTTTGCTTTTTCTATGATAATGATCTATATTCAACTAAATGGAAATAAAATAGTATGAATATATTGATATAACGACTCGTAATGAGACAAAAACGCACCCCACCCCCCTTATTTCGCAAAACGCGTTTTTTCTCCCTTTGTTTTATATTTGCCTAAAATGAAACTTAAACTGTAAAAAGTATATCCTTCTTTGATAGATTCACCTGTGTGAATCGTTTTGTATTCGATATATATCAAATTTAGAGATAAATCGTTTAAATACTTAAAAAAAAAAGAGAAAAAAAGGGGGGGGGGGGTTACCAGGTCTGAAAATCCAAGGAAATGAACGTGTTTTTGGTCTATGAAATGTGGATTTTATGTATATGACTGAAAGTGAACATTAAAATACCTTAATTTAGTGGATATGAACGATTCCTGATACAATGGGCAAAACTGGTGCGATTTCAGTACGCGTGACATACTTAGCATGGGGCACCTACAGGGGAGAGTCCTGTAATTCATTTTTGACCATTTTCCCATAGGCCGCAATGTTAACGAAATCTTGTCGCATTTCACATATACATTTCCAATGCTTACAATCTATACATGAAATTAACCGTCAATGCTAGCGAGTCAAAAATATGTCAGAATTAAAACTTTTTATCATTAGAATCTGAAGACAGGAAGTGTAGTTCAAGGTCACCCTAAAATCTGCACTAAATGGAGCAGTTATTTTTGCCTCTAAAATAGCATAATTTCTACAGCTTTTAGATATTAATGAATGAGTTTTCAGGAATTATTTCTGTATTAATGTAAAGCAAGAAATGTTTCTATTCTAAAAAGACCAATTTTGCAATTATTGTCCAATCAGAACATCAGAAACATAATTATTTACAGGCTCGCATGTACCCTACACAAAATTGAAAAATAGAATTTCCTCTGTTTTACCTGACTCTTCCCTATATCTTTCCCCCTCTTTTAATCTCAACCAAATATTGGTACCGGCACATAGATCAAGACCTTTGTATGCATCATACCAAGTTTGAGCCAAATATCTTCATTCGTTTTCGAAAAATTCCACTGAAATGAAGTGCGTTTGGAGCTATTTAGAGCACACAATTATTGGTAAATTTCATTACATCTTCATCTTCTCTATTTTCAAAACAGACCTGTTCTCCTCAAAGGACATAAAATAACCTGTTAGTTCTTTCTGTCAGCCTTGTTATAGCTTTATTCTAAGTGGAAAAACTTCAATGTGTTTCCATAGAATTTATATGATTTTTTTCCAGGATGCCTGAAAAGGGTTAAAAATCAGTAAAAAAAATGTGTGAAAACAGCCAGGAAAATAGTTTTAAGCATTTATTCCAAATAGTTTTGCTTTTTCTATGATAATGATCTATATTCAACTAAATGGAAATAAAATAGTATGAATATATTGATATAACGACTCGTAATGAGACAAAAACGCACCCCACCCCCCTTATTTCGCAAAACGCGTTTTTTCTCCCTTTGTTTTATATTTGCCTAAAATGAAACTTAAACTGTAAAAAGTATATCCTTCTTTGATAGATTCACCTGTGTGAATCGTTTTGTATTCGATATATATCAAATTTAGAGATAAATCGTTTAAATACTTAAAAAAAAAAGAGAAAAAAAGGGGGGGGGGGGGTTACCAGGTCTGAAAATCCAAGGAAATGAACGTGTTTTTGGTCTATGAAATGTGGATTTTATGTATATGACTGAAAGTGAACATTAAAATACCTTAATTTAGTGGATATGAACGATTCCTGATACAATGGGCAAAACTGGTGCGATTTCAGTACGCGTGACATACTTAGCATGGGGCACCTACAGGGGAGAGTCCTGTAATTCATTTTTGACCATTTTCCCATAGGCCGCAATGTTAACGAAATCTTGTCGCATTTCACATATACATTTCCAATGCTTACAATCTATACATGAAATTAACCGTCAATGCTAGCGAGTCAAAAATATGTCAGAATTAAAACTTTTTATCATTAGAATCTGAAGACAGGAAGTGTAGTTCAAGGTCACCCTAAAATCTGCACTAAATGGAGCAGTTATTTTTGCCTCTAAAATAGCATAATTTCTACAGCTTTTAGATATTAATGAATGAGTTTTCAGGAATTATTTCTGTATTAATGTAAAGCAAGAAATGTTTCTATTCTAAAAAGACCAATTTTGCAATTATTGTCCAATCAGAACATCAGAAACATAATTATTTACAGGCTCGCATGTACCCTACACAAAATTGAAAAATAGAATTTCCTCTGTTTTACCTGACTCTTCCCTATATCTTTCCCCCTCTTTTAATCTCAACCAAATATTGGTACCGGCACATAGATCAAGACCTTTGTATGTATCATACCAAGTTTGAGCCAAATATCTTCATTCGTTTTCGAAAAATTCCACTGAAATGAAGTGCGTTTGGAGCTATTTAGAGCACACAATTATTGGTAAATTTCATTACATCTTCATCTTCTCTATTTTCAAAACAGACCTGTTCTCCTCAAAGGACATAAAATAACCTGTTAGTTCTTTCTGTCAGCCTTGTTATAGCTTTATTCTAAGTGGAAAAACTTCAATGTGTTTCCATAGAATTTATATGATTTTTTTCCAGGATGCCTGAAAAGGGTTAAAAATCAGTAAAAAAAATGTGTGAAAACAGCCAGGAAAATAGTTTTAAGCATTTATTCCAAATAGTTTTGCTTTTTCTATGATAATGATCTATATTCAACTAAATGAAAATAAAATAGTATGAATATATTGATATAACGACTCGTAATGAGACAAAAACGCACCCCACCCCCCTTATTTCGCAAAACGCGTTTTTTCTCCCTTTGTTTTATATTTGCCTAAAATGAAACTTAAACTGTAAAAAGTATATCCTTCTTTGATAGATTCACCTGTGTGAATCGTTTTGTATTCGATATATATCAAATTTAGAGATAAATCGTTTAAATACTTAAAAAAAAAAGAGAAAAAAAGGGGGGGGGTTACCAGGTCTGAAAATCCAAGGAAATGAACGTGTTTTTGGTCTATGAAATGTGGATTTTATGTATATGACTGAAAGTGAACATTAAAATACCTTAATTTAGTGGATATGAACGATTCCTGATACAATGGGCAAAACTGGTGCGATTTCAGTACGCGTGACATACTTAGCATGGGGCACCTACAGGGGAGAGTCCTGTAATTCATTTTTGACCATTTTCCCATAGGCCGCAATGTTAACGAAATCTTGTCGCATTTCACATATACATTTCCAATGCTTACAATCTATACATGAAATTAACCGTCAATGCTAGCGAGTCAAAAATATGTCAGAATTAAAACTTTTTATCATTAGAATCTGAAGACAGGAAGTGTAGTTCAAGGTCACCCTAAAATCTGCACTAAATGGAGCAGTTATTTTTGCCTCTAAAATAGCATAATTTCTACAGCTTTTAGATATTAATGAATGAGTTTTCAGGAATTATTTCTGTATTAATGTAAAGCAAGAAATGTTTCTATTCTAAAAAGACCAATTTTGCAATTATTGTCCAATCAGAACATCAGAAACATAATTATTTACAGGCTCGCATGTACCCTACACAAAATTGAAAAATAGAATTTCCTCTGTTTTACCTGACTCTTCCCTATATCTTTCCCCCTCTTTTAATATCAACCAAATATTGGTACCGGCACATAGATCAAGACCTTTGTATGCATCATACCAAGTTTGAGCCAAATATCTTCATTCGTTTTCGAAAAATTCCACTGAAATGAAGTGCGTTTGGAGCTATTTAGAGCACACAATTATTGGTAAATTTCATTACATCTTCATCTTCTCTATTTTCAAAACAGACCTGTTCTCCTCAAAGGACATAAAATAACCTGTTAGTTCTTTCTGTCAGCCTTGTTATAGCTTTATTCTAAGTGGAAAAACTTCAATGTGTTTCCATAGAATTTATATGATTTTTTTCCAGGATGCCTGAAAAGGGTTAAAAATCAGTAAAAAAAATGTGTGAAAACAGCCAGGAAAATAGTTTTAAGCATTTATTCCAAATAGTTTTGCTTTTTCTATGATAATGATCTATATTCAACTAAATGGAAAGAAAATAGTATGAATATATTGATATAACGACTCGTAATGAGACAAAAACGCACCCCACCCCCCTTATTTCGCAAAACGCGTTTTTTCTCCCTTTGTTTTATATTTGCCTAAAATGAAACTTAAACTGTAAAAAGTATATCCTTCTTTGATAGATTCACCTGTGTGAATCGTTTTGTATTCGATATATATCAAATTTAGAGATAAATCGTTTAAATACTTAAAAAAAAAGAGAAAAAAAGGGGGGGGGGGGTTACCAGGTCTGAAAATCCAAGGAAATGAACGTGTTTTTGGTCTATGAAATGTGGATTTTATGTATATGACTGAAAGTGAACATTAAAATACCTTAATTTAGTGGATATGAACGATTCCTGATACAATGGGCAAAACTGGTGCGATTTCAGTACGCGTGACATACTTAGCATGGGGCACCTACAGGGGAGAGTCCTGTAATTCATTTTTGACCATTTTCCCATAGGCCGCAATGTTAACGAAATCTTGTCGCATTTCACATATACATTTCCAATGCTTACAATCTATACATGAAATTAACCGTCAATGCTAGCGCGTCAAAAATATGTCAGAATTAAAACTTTTTATCATTAGAATCTGAAGACAGGAAGTGTAGTTCAAGGTCACCCTAAAATCTGCACTAAATGGAGCAGTTATTTTTGCCTCTAAAATAGCATAATTTCTACAGCTTTTAGATATTAATGAATGAGTTTTCAGGAATTATTTCTGTATTAATGTAAAGCAAGAAATGTTTCTATTCTAAAAAGACCAATTTTGCAATTATTGTCCAATCAGAACATCAGAAACATAATTATTTACAGGCTCGCATGTACCCTACACAAAATTGAAAAATAGAATTTCCTCTGTTTTACCTGACTCTTCCCTATATCTTTCCCCCTCTTTTAATCTCAACCAAATATTGGTACCGGCACATAGATCAAGACCTTTGTATGCATCATACCAAGTTTGAGCCAAATATCTTCATTCGTTTTCGAAAAATTCCACTGAAATGAAGTGCGTTTGGAGCTATTTAGAGCACACAATTATTGGTAAATTTCATTACATCTTCATCTTCTCTATTTTCAAAACAGACCTGTTCTCCTCAAAGGACATAAAATAACCTGTTAGTTCTTTCTGTCAGCCTTGTTATAGCTTTATTCTAAGTGGAAAAACTTCAATGTGTTTCCATAGAATTTATATGATTTTTTTCCAGGATGCCTGAAAAGGGTTAAAAATCAGTAAAAAAAAATGTGTGAAAACAGCCAGGAAAATAGTTTTAAGCATTTATTCCAAATAGTTTTGCTTTTTCTATGATAATGATCTATATTCAACTAAATGGAAATAAAATAGTATGAATATATTGATATAACGACTCGTAATGAGACAAAAACGCACCCCACCCCCCTTATTTCGCAAAACGCGTTTTTTCTCCCTTTGTTTTATATTTGCCTAAAATGAAACTTAAACTGTAAAAAGTATATCCTTCTTTGATAGATTCACCTGTGTGAATCGTTTTGTATTCGATATATATCAAATTTAGAGATAAATCGTTTAAATACTTAAAAAAAAAAGAGAAAAAAAGGGGGGGGGGGGTTACCAGGTCTGAAAATCCAAGGAGATGAACGTGTTTTTGGTCTATGAAATGTGGATTTTATGTATATGACTGAAAGTGAACATTAAAATACCTTAATTTAGTGGATATGAACGATTCCTGATACAATGGGCAAAACTGGTGCGATTTCAGTACGCGTGACATACTTAGCATGGGGCACCTACAGGGGAGAGTCCTGTAATTCATTTTTGACCATTTTCCCATAGGCCGCAATGTTAACGAAATCTTGTCGCATTTCACATATACATTTCCAATGCTTACAATCTATACATGAAATTAACCGTCAATGCTAGCGAGTCAAAAATATGTCAGAATTAAAACTTTTTATCATTAGAATCTGAAGACAGGAAGTGTAGTTCAAGGTCACCCTAAAATCTGCACTAAATGGAGCAGTTATTTTTGCCTCTAAAATAGCATAATTTCTACAGCTTTTAGATATTAATGAATGAGTTTTCAGGAATTATTTCTGTATTAATGTAAAGCAAGAAATGTTTCTATTCTAAAAAGACCAATTTTGCAATTATTGTCCAATCAGAACATCAGAAACATAATTATTTACAGGCTCGCATGTACCCTACACAAAATTGAAAAATAGAATTTCCTCTGTTTTACCTGACTCTTCCCTATATCTTTCCCCCTCTTTTAATCTCAACCAAATATTGGTACCGGCACATAGATCAAGACCTTTGTATGCATCATACCAAGTTTGAGCCAAATATCTTCATTCGTTTTCGAAAAATTCCACTGAAATGAAGTGCGTTTGGAGCTATTTAGAGCACACAATTATTGGTAAATTTCATTACATCTTCATCTTCTCTATTTTCAAAACAGACCTGTTCTCCTCAAAGGACATAAAATAACCTGTTAGTTCTTTCTGTCAGCCTTGTTATAGCTTTATTCTAAGTGGAAAAACTTCAATGTGTTTCCATAGAATTTATATGATTTTTTTCCAGGATGCCTGAAAAGGGTTAAAAATCAGTAAAAAAAATGTGTGAAAACAGCCAGGAAAATAGTTTTAAGCATTTATTCCAAATAGTTTTGCTTTTTCTATGATAATGATCTATATTCAACTAAATGAAAATAAAATAGTATGAATATATTGATATAACGACTCGTAATGAGACAAAAACGCACCCCACCCCCCTTATTTCGCAAAACGCGTTTTTTCTCCCTTTGTTTTATATTTGCCTAAAATGAAACTTAAACTGTAAAAAGTATATCCTTCTTTGATAGATTCACCTGTGTGAATCGTTTTGTATTCGATATATATCAAATTTAGAGATAAATCGTTTAAATACTTAAACAAAAAAGAGAAAAAAAGGGGGGGGGTTACCAGGTCTGAAAATCCAAGGAAATGAACGTGTTTTTGGTCTATGAAATGTGGATTTTATGTATATGACTGAAAGTGAACATTAAAATACCTTAATTTAGTGGATATGAACGATTCCTGATACAATGGGCAAAACTGGTGCGATTTCAGTACGCGTGACATACTTAGCATGGGGCACCTACAGGGGAGAGTCCTGTAATTCATTTTTGACCATTTTCCCATAGGCCGCAATGTTAACGAAATCTTGTCGCATTTCACATATACATTTCCAATGCTTACAATCTATACATGAAATTAACCGTCAATGCTAGCGAGTCAAAAATATGTCAGAATTAAAACTTTTTATCATTAGAATCTGAAGACAGGAAGTGTAGTTCAAGGTCACCCTAAAATCTGCACTAAATGGAGCAGTTATTTTTGCCTCTAAAATAGCATAATTTCTACAGCTTTTAGATATTAATGAATGAGTTTTCAGGAATTATTTCTGTATTAATGTAAAGCAAGAAATGTTTCTATTCTAAAAAGACCAATTTTGCAATTATTGTCCAATCAGAACATCAGAAACATAATTATTTACAGGCTCGCATGTACCCTACACAAAATTGAAAAATAGAATTTCCTCTGTTTTACCTGACTCTTCCCTATATCTTTCCCCCTCTTTTAATCTCAACCAAATATTGGTACCGGCACATAGATCAAGACCTTTGTATGCATCATACCAAGTTTGAGCCAAATATCTTCATTCGTTTTCGAAAAATTCCACTGAAATGAAGTGCGTTTGGAGCTATTTAGAGCACACAATTATTGGTAAATTTCATTACATCTTCATCTTCTCTATTTTCAAAACAGACCTGTTCTCCTCAAAGGACATAAAATAACCTGTTAGTTCTTTCTGTCAGCCTTGTTATAGCTTTATTCTAAGTGGAAAAACTTCAATGTGTTTCCATAGAATTTATATGATTTTTTTCCAGGATGCCTGAAAAGGGTTAAAAATCAGTAAAAAAAATGTGTGAAAACAGCCAGGAAAATAGTTTTAAGCATTTATTCCAAATAGTTTTGCTTTTTCTATGATAATGATCTATATTCAACTAAATGGAAAGAAAATAGTATGAATATATTGATATAACGACTCGTAATGAGACAAAAACGCACCCCACCCCCCTTATTTCGCAAAACGCGTTTTTTCTCCCTTTGTTTTATATTTGCCTAAAATGAAACTTAAACTGTAAAAAGTATATCCTTCTTTGATAGATTCACCTGTGTGAATCGTTTTGTATTCGATATATATCAAATTTAGAGATAAATCGTTTAAATACTTAAAAAAAAAGAGAAAAAAAGGGGGGGGGGGGTTACCAGGTCTGAAAATCCAAGGAAATGAACGTGTTTTTGGTCTATGAAATGTGGATTTTATGTATATGACTGAAAGTGAACATTAAAATACCTTAATTTAGTGGATATGAACGATTCCTGATACAATGGGCAAAACTGGTGCGATTTCAGTACGCGTGACATACTTAGCATGGGGCACCTACAGGGGAGAGTCCTGTAATTCATTTTTGACCATTTTCCCATAGGCCGCAATGTTAACGAAATCTTGTCGCATTTCACATATACATTTCCAATGCTTACAATCTATACATGAAATTAACCGTCAATGCTAGCGCGTCAAAAATATGTCAGAATTAAAACTTTTTATCATTAGAATCTGAAGACAGGAAGTGTAGTTCAAGGTCACCCTAAAATCTGCACTAAATGGAGCAGTTATTTTTGCCTCTAAAATAGCATAATTTCTACAGCTTTTAGATATTAATGAATGAGTTTTCAGGAATTATTTCTGTATTAATGTAAAGCAAGAAATGTTTCTATTCTAAAAAGACCAATTTTGCAATTATTGTCCAATCAGAACATCAGAAACATAATTATTTACAGGCTCGCATGTACCCTACACAAAATTGAAAAATAGAATTTCCTCTGTTTTACCTGACTCTTCCCTATATCTTTCCCCCTCTTTTAATCTCAACCAAATATTGGTACCGGCACATAGATCAAGACCTTTGTATGCATCATACCAAGTTTGAGCCAAATATCTTCATTCGTTTTCGAAAAATTCCACTGAAATGAAGTGCGTTTGGAGCTATTTAGAGCACACAATTATTGGTAAATTTCATTACATCTTCATCTTCTCTATTTTCAAAACAGACCTGTTCTCCTCAAAGGACATAAAATAACCTGTTAGTTCTTTCTGTCAGCCTTGTTATAGCTTTATTCTAAGTGGAAAAACTTCAATGTGTTTCCATAGAATTTATATGATTTTTTTCCAGGATGCCTGAAAAGGGTTAAAAATCAGTAAAAAAAATGTGTGAAAACAGCCAGGAAAATAGTTTTAAGCATTTATTCCAAATATTTGCTTTTTCTATGATAATGATCTATATTCAACTAAATGGAAATAAAATAGTATGAATATATTGATATAACGACTCGTAATGAGACAAAAACGCACCCCACCCCCCTTATTTCGCAAAACGCGTTTTTTCTCCCTTTGTTTTATATTTGCCTAAAATGAAACTTAAACTGTAAAAAGTATATCCTTCTTTGATAGATTCACCTGTGTGAATCGTTTTGTATTCGATATATATCAAATTTAGAGATAAATCGTTTAAATACTTAAAAAAAAAAGAGAAAAAAAGGGGGGGGGGGTTACCAGGTCTGAAAATCCAAGGAAATGAACGTGTTTTTGGTCTATGAAATGTGGATTTTATGTATATGACTGAAAGTGAACATTAAAATACCTTAATTTAGTGGATATGAACGATTCCTGATACAATGGGCAAAACTGGTGCGATTTCAGTACGCGTGACATACTTAGCATGGGGCACCTACAGGGGAGAGTCCTGTAATTCATTTTTGACCATTTTCCCATAGGCCGCAATGTTAACGAAATCTTGTCGCATTTCACATATACATTTCCAATGCTTACAATCTATACATGAAATTAACCGTCAATGCTAGCGAGTCAAAAATATGTCAGAATTAAAACTTTTTATCATTAGAATCTGAAGACAGGAAGTGTAGTTCAAGGTCACCCTAAAATCTGCACTAAATGGAGCAGTTATTTTTGCCTCTAAAATAGCATAATTTCTACAGCTTTTAGATATTAATGAATGAGTTTTCAGGAATTATTTCTGTATTAATGTAAAGCAAGAAATGTTTCTATTCTAAAAAGACCAATTTTGCAATTATTGTCCAATCAGAACATCAGAAACATAATTATTTACAGGCTCGCATGTACCCTACACAAAATTGAAAAATAGAATTTCCTCTGTTTTACCTGACTCTTCCCTATATCTTTCCCCCTCTTTTAATCTCAACCAAATATTGGTACCGGCACATAGATCAAGACCTTTGTATGCATCATACCAAGTTTGAGCCAAATATCTTCATTCGTTTTCGAAAAATTCCACTGAAATGAAGTGCGTTTGGAGCTATTTAGAGCACACAATTATTGGTAAATTTCATTACATCTTCATCTTCTCTATTTTCAAAACAGACCTGTTCTCCTCAAAGGACATAAAATAACCTGTTAGTTCTTTCTGTCAGCCTTGTTATAGCTTTATTCTAAGTGGAAAAACTTCAATGTGTTTCCATAGAATTTATATGATTTTTTTCCAGGATGCCTGAAAAGGGTTAAAAATCAGTAAAAAAAATGTGTGAAAACAGCCAGGAAAATAGTTTTAAGCATTTATTCCAAATAGTTTTGCTTTTTCTATGATAATGATCTATATTCAACTAAATGGAAATAAAATAGTATGAATATATTGATATAACGACTCGTAATGAGACAAAAACGCACCCCACCCCCCTTATTTCGCAAAACGCGTTTTTTCTCCCTTTGTTTTATATTTGCCTAAAATGAAACTTAAACTGTAAAAAGTATATCCTTCTTTGATAGATTCACCTGTGTGAATCGTTTTGTATTCGATATATATCAAATTTAGAGATAAATCGTTTAAATACTTAAACAAAAAAGAGAAAAAAAGGGGGGGGGGGGGGGTTACCAGGTCTGAAAATCCAAGGAAATGAACGTGTTTTTGGTCTATGAAATGTGGATTTTATGTATATGACTGAAAGTGAACATTAAAATACCTTAATTTAGTGGATATGAACGATTCCTGATACAATGGGCAAAACTGGTGCGATTTCAGTACGCGTGACATACTTAGCATGGGGCACCTACAGGGGAGAGTCCTGTAATTCATTTTTGACCATTTTCCCATAGGCCGCAATGTTAACGAAATCTTGTCGCATTTCACATATACATTTCCAATGCTTACAATCTATACATGAAATTAACCGTCAATGCTAGCGAGTCAAAAATATGTCAGAATTAAAACTTTTTATCATTAGAATCTGAAGACAGGAAGTGTAGTTCAAGGTCACCCTAAAATCTGCACTAAATGGAGCAGTTATTTTTGCCTCTAAAATAGCATAATTTCTACAGCTTTTAGATATTAATGAATGAGTTTTCAGGAATTATTTCTGTATTAATGTAAAGCAAGAAATGTTTCTATTCTAAAAAGACCAATTTTGCAATTATTGTCCAATCAGAACATCAGAAACATAATTATTTACAGGCTCGCATGTACCCTACACAAAATTGAAAAATAGAATTTCCTCTGTTTTACCTGACTCTTCCCTATATCTTTCCCCCTCTTTTAATCTCAACCAAATATTGGTACCGGCACATAGATCAAGACCTTTGTATGCATCATACCAAGTTTGAGCCAAATATCTTCATTCGTTTTCGAAAAATTCCACTGAAATGAAGTGCGTTTGGAGCTATTTAGAGCACACAATTATTGGTAAATTTCATTACATCTTCATCTTCTCTATTTTCAAAACAGACCTGTTCTCCTCAAAGGACATAAAATAACCTGTTAGTTCTTTCTGTCAGCCTTGTTATAGCTTTATTCTAAGTGGAAAAACTTCAATGTGTTTCCATAGAATTTATATGATTTTTTTCCAGGATGCCTGAAAAGGGTTAAAAATCAGTAAAAAAAATGTGTGAAAACAGCCAGGAAAATAGTTTTAAGCATTTATTCCAAATAGTTTTGCTTTTTCTATGATAATGATCTATATTCAACTAAATGGAAAGAAAATAGTATGAATATATTGATATAACGACTCGTAATGAGACAAAAACGCACCCCACCCCCCTTATTTCGCAAAACGCGTTTTTTCTCCCTTTGTTTTATATTTGCCTAAAATGAAACTTAAACTGTAAAAAGTATATCCTTCTTTGATAGATTCACCTGTGTGAATCGTTTTGTATTCGATATATATCAAATTTAGAGATAAATCGTTTAAATACTTAAAAAAAAAGAGAAAAAAAGGGGGGGGGGGGGGGTTACCAGGTCTGAAAATCCAAGGAAATGAACGTGTTTTTGGTCTATGAAATGTGGATTTTATGTATATGACTGAAAGTGAACATTAAAATACCTTAATTTAGTGGATATGAACGATTCCTGATACAATGGGCAAAACTGGTGCGATTTCAGTACGCGTGACATACTTAGCATGGGGCACCTACAGGGGAGAGTCCTGTAATTCATTTTTGACCATTTTCCCATAGGCCGCAATGTTAACGAAATCTTGTCGCATTTCACATATACATTTCCAATGCTTACAATCTATACATGAAATTAACCGTCAATGCTAGCGCGTCAAAAATATGTCAGAATTAAAACTTTTTATCATTAGAATCTGAAGACAGGAAGTGTAGTTCAAGGTCACCCTAAAATCTGCACTAAATGGAGCAGTTATTTTTGCCTCTAAAATAGCATAATTTCTACAGCTTTTAGATATTAATGAATGAGTTTTCAGGAATTATTTCTGTATTAATGTAAAGCAAGAAATGTTTCTATTCTAAAAAGACCAATTTTGCAATTATTGTCCAATCAGAACATCAGAAACATAATTATTTACAGGCTCGCATGTACCCTACACAAAATTGAAAAATAGAATTTCCTCTGTTTTACCTGACTCTTCCCTATATCTTTCCCCCTCTTTTAATCTCAACCAAATATTGGTACCGGCACATAGATCAAGACCTTTGTATGCATCATACCAAGTTTGAGCCAAATATCTTCATTCGTTTTCGAAAAATTCCACTGAAATGAAGTGCGTTTGGAGCTATTTAGAGCACACAATTATTGGTAAATTTCATTACATCTTCATCTTCTCTATTTTCAAAACAGACCTGTTCTCCTCAAAGGACATAAAATAACCTGTTAGTTCTTTCTGTCAGCCTTGTTATAGCTTTATTCTAAGTGGAAAAACTTCAATGTGTTTCCATAGAATTTATATGATTTTTTTCCAGGATGCCTGAAAAGGGTTAAAAATCAGTAAAAAAAATGTGTGAAAACAGCCAGGAAAATAGTTTTAAGCATTTATTCCAAATAGTTTTGCTTTTTCTATGATAATGATCTATATTCAACTAAATGGAAAGAAAATAGTATGAATATATTGATATAACGACTCGTAATGAGACAAAAACGCACCCCACCCCCCCTTATTTCGCAAAACGCGTTTTTTCTCCCTTTGTTTTATATTTGCCTAAAATGAAACTTAAACTGTAAAAAGTATATCCTTCTTTGATAGATTCACCTGTGTGAATCGTTTTGTATTCGATATATATCAAATTTAGAGATAAATCGTTTAAATACTTAAAAAAAAAGAGAAAAAAAGGGGGGGGGGGTTACCAGGTCTGAAAATCCAAGGAAATGAACGTGTTTTTGGTCTATGAAATGTGGATTTTATGTATATGACTGAAAGTGAACATTAAAATACCTTAATTTAGTGGATATGAACGATTCCTGATACAATGGGCAAAACTGGTGCGATTTCAGTACGCGTGACATACTTAGCATGGGGCACCTACAGGGGAGAGTCCTGTAATTCATTTTTGACCATTTTCCCATAGGCCGCAATGTTAACGAAATCTTGTCGCATTTCACATATACATTTCCAATGCTTACAATCTATACATGAAATTAACCGTCAATGCTAGCGCGTCAAAAATATGTCAGAATTAAAACTTTTTATCATTAGAATCTGAAGACAGGAAGTGTAGTTCAAGGTCACCCTAAAATCTGCACTAAATGGAGCAGTTATTTTTGCCTCTAAAATAGCATAATTTCTACAGCTTTTAGATATTAATGAATGAGTTTTCAGGAATTATTTCTGTATTAATGTAAAGCAAGAAATGTTTCTATTCTAAAAAGACCAATTTTGCAATTATTGTCCAATCAGAACATCAGAAACATAATTATTTACAGGCTCGCATGTACCCTACACAAAATTGAAAAATAGAATTTCCTCTGTTTTACCTGACTCTTCCCTATATCTTTCCCCCTCTTTTAATCTCAACCAAATATTGGTACCGGCACATAGATCAAGACCTTTGTATGCATCATACCAAGTTTGAGCCAAATATCTTCATTCGTTTTCGAAAAATTCCACTGAAATGAAGTGCGTTTGGAGCTATTTAGAGCACACAATTATTGGTAAATTTCATTACATCTTCATCTTCTCTATTTTCAAAACAGACCTGTTCTCCTCAAAGGACATAAAATAACCTGTTAGTTCTTTCTGTCAGCCTTGTTATAGCTTTATTCTAAGTGGAAAAACTTCAATGTGTTTCCATAGAATTTATATGATTTTTTTCCAGGATGCCTGAAAAGGGTTAAAAATCAGTAAAAAAAATGTGTGAAAACAGCCAGGAAAATAGTTTTAAGCATTTATTCCAAATAGTTTTGCTTTTTCTATGATAATGATCTATATTCAACTAAATGGAAATAAAATAGTATGAATATATTGATATAACGACTCGTAATGAGACAAAAACGCACCCCACCCCCCTTATTTCGCAAAACGCGTTTTTTCTCCCTTTGTTTTATATTTGCCTAAAATGAAACTTAAACTGTAAAAAGTATATCCTTCTTTGATAGATTCACCTGTGTGAATCGTTTTGTATTCGATATATATCAAATTTAGAGATAAATCGTTTAAATACTTAAAAAAAAGAGAAAAAAAGGGGGGGGTTACCAGGTCTGAAAATCCAAGGAAATGAACGTGTTTTTGGTCTATGAAATGTGGATTTTATGTATATGACTGAAAGTGAACATTAAAATACCTTAATTTAGTGGATATGAACGATTCCTGATACAATGGGCAAAACTGGTGCGATTTCAGTACGCGTGACATACTTAGCATGGGGCACCTACAGGGGAGAGTCCTGTAATTCATTTTTGACCATTTTCCCATAGGCCGCAATGTTAACGAAATCTTGTCGCATTTCACATATACATTTCCAATGCTTACAATCTATACATGAAATTAACCGTCAATGCTAGCGCGTCAAAAATATGTCAGAATTAAAACTTTTTATCATTAGAATCTGAAGACAGGAAGTGTAGTTCAAGGTCACCCTAAAATCTGCACTAAATGGAGCAGTTATTTTTGCCTCTAAAATAGCATAATTTCTACAGCTTTTAGATATTAATGAATGAGTTTTCAGGAATTATTTCTGTATTAATGTAAAGCAAGAAATGTTTCTATTCTAAAAAGACCAATTTTGCAATTATTGTCCAATCAGAACATCAGAAACATAATTATTTACAGGCTCGCATGTACCCTACACAAAATTGAAAAATAGAATTTCCTCTGTTTTACCTGACTCTTCCCTATATCTTTCCCCCTCTTTTAATCTCAACCAAATATTGGTACCGGCACATAGATCAAGACCTTTGTATGCATCATACCAAGTTTGAGCCAAATATCTTCATTCGTTTTCGAAAAATTCCACTGAAATGAAGTGCGTTTGGAGCTATTTAGAGCACACAATTATTGGTAAATTTCATTACATCTTCATCTTCTCTATTTTCAAAACAGACCTGTTCTCCTCAAAGGACATAAAATAACCTGTTAGTTCTTTCTGTCAGCCTTGTTATAGCTTTATTCTAAGTGGAAAAACTTCAATGTGTTTCCATAGAATTTATATGATTTTTTTCCAGGATGCCTGAAAAGGGTTAAAAATCAGTAAAAAAAATGTGTGAAAACAGCCAGGAAAATAGTTTTAAGCATTTATTCCAAATAGTTTTGCTTTTTCTATGATAATGATCTATATTCAACTAAATGGAAAGAAAATAGTATGAATATATTGATATAACGACTCGTAATGAGACAAAAACGCACCCCACCCCCCTTATTTCGCAAAACGCGTTTTTTCTCCCTTTGTTTTATATTTGCCTAAAATGAAACTTAAACTGTAAAAAGTATATCCTTCTTTGATAGATTCACCTGTGTGAATCGTTTTGTATTCGATATATATCAAATTTAGAGATAAATCGTTTAAATACTTAAAAAAAAAGAGAAAAAAAGGGGGGGGGGGGTTACCAGGTCTGAAAATCCAAGGAAATGAACGTGTTTTTGGTCTATGAAATGTGGATTTTATGTATATGACTGAAAGTGAACATTAAAATACCTTAATTTAGTGGATATGAACGATTCCTGATACAATGGGCAAAACTGGTGCGATTTCAGTACGCGTGACATACTTAGCATGGGGCACCTACATCTTTCCCCCTCTTTTAATCTCAACCAAATATTGGTACCGGCACATAGATCAAGACCTTTGTATGCATCATACCAAGTTTGAGCCAAATATCTTCATTCGTTTTCGAAAAATTCCACTGAAATGAAGTGCGTTTGGAGCTATTTAGAGCACACAATTATTGGTAAATTTCATTACATCTTCATCTTCTCTATTTTCAAAACAGACCTGTTCTCCTCAAAGGACATAAAATAACCTGTTAGTTCTTTCTGTCAGCCTTGTTATAGCTTTATTCTAAGTGGAAAAACTTCAATGTGTTTCCATAGAATTTATATGATTTTTTTCCAGGATGCCTGAAAAGGGTTAAAAATCAGTAAAAAAAATGTGTGAAAACAGCCAGGAAAATAGTTTTAAGCATTTATTCCAAATAGTTTTGCTTTTTCTATGATAATGATCTATATTCAACTAAATGGAAAGAAAATAGTATGAATATATTGATATAACGACTCGTAATGAGACAAAAACGCACCCCACCCCCCTTATTTCGCAAAACGCGTTTTTTCTCCCTTTGTTTTATATTTGCCTAAAATGAAACTTAAACTGTAAAAAGTATATCCTTCTTTGATAGATTCACCTGTGTGAATCGTTTTGTATTCGATATATATCAAATTTAGAGATAAATCGTTTAAATACTTAAAAAAAAAGAGAAAAAAAGGGGGGGGGGGGGTTACCAGGTCTGAAAATCCAAGGAAATGAACGTGTTTTTGGTCTATGAAATGTGGATTTTATGTATATGACTGAAAGTGAACATTAAAATACCTTAATTTAGTGGATATGAACGATTCCTGATACAATGGGCAAAACTGGTGCGATTTCAGTACGCGTGACATACTTAGCATGGGGCACCTACAGGGGAGAGTCCTGTAATTCATTTTTGACCATTTTCCCATAGGCCGCAATGTTAACGAAATCTTGTCGCATTTCACATATACATTTCCAATGCTTACAATCTATACATGAAATTAACCGTCAATGCTAGCGAGTCAAAAATATGTCAGAATTAAAACTTTTTATCATTAGAATCTGAAGACAGGAAGTGTAGTTCAAGGTCACCCTAAAATCTGCACTAAATGGAGCAGTTATTTTTGCCTCTAAAATAGCATAATTTCTACAGCTTTTAGATATTAATGAATGAGTTTTCAGGAATTATTTCTGTATTAATGTAAAGCAAGAAATGTTTCTATTCTAAAAAGACCAATTTTGCAATTATTGTCCAATCAGAACATCAGAAACATAATTATTTACAGGCTCGCATGTACCCTACACAAAATTGAAAAATAGAATTTCCTCTGTTTTACCTGACTCTTCCCTATATCTTTCCCCCTCTTTTAATCTCAACCAAATATTGGTACCGGCACATAGATCAAGACCTTTGTATGCATCATACCAAGTTTGAGCCAAATATCTTCATTCGTTTTCGAAAAATTCCACTGAAATGAAGTGCGTTTGGAGCTATTTAGAGCACACAATTATTGGTAAATTTCATTACATCTTCATCTTCTCTATTTTCAAAACAGACCTGTTCTCCTCAAAGGACATAAAATAACCTGTTAGTTCTTTCTGTCAGCCTTGTTATAGCTTTATTCTAAGTGGAAAAACTTCAATGTGTTTCCATAGAATTTATATGATTTTTTTCCAGGATGCCTGAAAAGGGTTAAAAATCAGTAAAAAAAATGTGTGAAAACAGCCAGGAAAATAGTTTTAAGCGTTTATTCCAAATAGTTTTGCTTTTTCTATGATAATGATCTATATTCAACTAAATGGAAATAAAATAGTATGAATATATTGATATAACGACTCGTAATGAGACAAAAACGCACCCCACCCCCCTTATTTCGCAAAACGCGTTTTTTCTCCCTTTGTTTTATATTTGCCTAAAATGAAACTTAAACTGTAAAAAGTATATCCTTCTTTGATAGATTCACCTGTGTGAATCGTTTTGTATTCGATATATATCAAATTTAGAGATAAATCGTTTAAATACTTAAAAAAAAAAGAGAAAAAAAGGGGGGGGGGTTACCAGGTCTGAAAATCCAAGGAAATGAACGTGTTTTTGGTCTATGAAATGTGGATTTTATGTATATGACTGAAAGTGAACATTAAAATACCTTAATTTAGTGGATATGAACGATTCCTGATACAATGGGCAAAACTGGTGCGATTTCAGTACGCGTGACATACTTAGCATGGGGCACCTACAGGGGAGAGTCCTGTAATTCATTTTTGACCATTTTCCCATAGGCCGCAATGTTAACGAAATCTTGTCGCATTTCACATATACATTTCCAATGCTTACAATCTATACATGAAATTAACCGTCAATGCTAGCGAGTCAAAAATATGTCAGAATTAAAACTTTTTATCATTAGAATCTGAAGACAGGAAGTGTAGTTCAAGGTCACCCTAAAATCTGCACTAAATGGAGCAGTTATTTTTGCCTCTAAAATAGCATAATTTCTACAGCTTTTAGATATTAATGAATGAGTTTTCAGGAATTATTTCTGTATTAATGTAAAGCAAGAAATGTTTCTATTCTAAAAAGACCAATTTTGCAATTATTGTCCAATCAGAACATCAGAAACATAATTATTTACAGGCTCGCATGTACCCTACACAAAATTGAAAAATAGAATTTCCTCTGTTTTACCTGACTCTTCCCTATATCTTTCCCCCTCTTTTAATCTCAACCAAATATTGGTACCGGCACATAGATCAAGACCTTTGTATGCATCATACCAAGTTTGAGCCAAATATCTTCATTCGTTTTCGAAAAATTCCACTGAAATGAAGTGCGTTTGGAGCTATTTAGAGCACACAATTATTGGTAAATTTCATTACATCTTCATCTTCTCTATTTTCAAAACAGACCTGTTCTCCTCAAAGGACATAAAATAACCTGTTAGTTCTTTCTGTCAGCCTTGTTATAGCTTTATTCTAAGTGGAAAAACTTCAATGTGTTTCCATAGAATTTATATGATTTTTTTCCAGGATGCCTGAAAAGGGTTAAAAATCAGTAAAAAAAATGTGTGAAAACAGCCAGGAAAATAGTTTTAAGCATTTATTCCAAATAGTTTTGCTTTTTCTATGATAATGATCTATATTCAACTAAATGGAAAGAAAATAGTATGAATATATTGATATAACGACTCGTAATGAGACAAAAACGCACCCCACCCCCCTTATTTCGCAAAACGCGTTTTTTCTCCCTTTGTTTTATATTTGCCTAAAATGAAACTTAAACTGTAAAAAGTATATCCTTCTTTGATAGATTCACCTGTGTGAATCGTTTTGTATTCGATATATATCAAATTTAGAGATAAATCGTTTAAATACTTAAAAAAAAAGAGAAAAAAAGGGGGGGGGGGGGTTACCAGGTCTGAAAATCCAAGGAAATGAACGTGTTTTTGGTCTATGAAATGTGGATTTTATGTATATGACTGAAAGTGAACATTAAAATACCTTAATTTAGTGGATATGAACGATTCCTGATACAATGGGCAAAACTGGTGCGATTTCAGTACGCGTGACATACTTAGCATGGGGCACCTACAGGGGAGAGTCCTGTAATTCATTTTTGACCATTTTCCCATAGGCCGCAATGTTAACGAAATCTTGTCGCATTTCACATATACATTTCCAATGCTTACAATCTATACATGAAATTAACCGTCAATGCTAGCGAGTCAAAAATATGTCAGAATTAAAACTTTTTATCATTAGAATCTGAAGACAGGAAGTGTAGTTCAAGGTCACCCTAAAATCTGCACTAAATGGAGCAGTTATTTTTGCCTCTAAAATAGCATAATTTCTACAGCTTTTAGATATTAATGAATGAGTTTTCAGGAATTATTTCTGTATTAATGTAAAGCAAGAAATGTTTCTATTCTAAAAAGACCAATTTTGCAATTATTGTCCAATCAGAACATCAGAAACATAATTATTTACAGGCTCGCATGTACCCTACACAAAATTGAAAAATAGAATTTCCTCTGTTTTACCTGACTCTTCCCTATATCTTTCCCCCTCTTTTAATCTCAACCAAATATTGGTACCGGCACATAGATCAAGACCTTTGTATGCATCATACCAAGTTTGAGCCAAATATCTTCATTCGTTTTCGAAAAATTCCACTGAAATGAAGTGCGTTTGGAGCTATTTAGAGCACACAATTATTGGTAAATTTCATTACATCTTCATCTTCTCTATTTTCAAAACAGACCTGTTCTCCTCAAAGGACATAAAATAACCTGTTAGTTCTTTCTGTCAGCCTTGTTATAGCTTTATTCTAAGTGGAAAAACTTCAATGTGTTTCCATAGAATTTATATGATTTTTTTCCAGGATGCCTGAAAAGGGTTAAAAATCAGTAAAAAAAATGTGTGAAAACAGCCAGGAAAATAGTTTTAAGCGTTTATTCCAAATAGTTTTGCTTTTTCTATGATAATGATCTATATTCAACTAAATGGAAATAAAATAGTATGAATATATTGATATAACGACTCGTAATGAGACAAAAACGCACCCCACCCCCCTTATTTCGCAAAACGCGTTTTTTCTCCCTTTGTTTTATATTTGCCTAAAATGAAACTTAAACTGTAAAAAGTATATCCTTCTTTGATAGATTCACCTGTGTGAATCGTTTTGTATTCGATATATATCAAATTTAGAGATAAATCGTTTAAATACTTAAAAAAAAAAGAGAAAAAAAGGGGGGGGGTTACCAGGTCTGAAAATCCAAGGAAATGAACGTGTTTTTGGTCTATGAAATGTGGATTTTATGTATATGACTGAAAGTGAACATTAAAATACCTTAATTTAGTGGATATGAACGATTCCTGATACAATGGGCAAAACTGGTGCGATTTCAGTACGCGTGACATACTTAGCATGGGGCACCTACAGGGGAGAGTCCTGTAATTCATTTTTGACCATTTTCCCATAGGCCGCAATGTTAACGAAATCTTGTCGCATTTCACATATACATTTCCAATGCTTACAATCTATACATGAAATTAACCGTCAATGCTAGCGCGTCAAAAATATGTCAGAATTAAAACTTTTTATCATTAGAATCTGAAGACAGGAAGTGTAGTTCAAGGTCACCCTAAAATCTGCACTAAATGGAGCAGTTATTTTTGCCTCTAAAATAGCATAATTTCTACAGCTTTTAGATATTAATGAATGAGTTTTCAGGAATTATTTCTGTATTAATGTAAAGCAAGAAATGTTTCTATTCTAAAAAGACCAATTTTGCAATTATTGTCCAATCAGAACATCAGAAACATAATTATTTACAGGCTCGCATGTACCCTACACAAAATTGAAAAATAGAATTTCCTCTGTTTTACCTGACTCTTCCCTATATCTTTCCCCCTCTTTTAATCTCAACCAAATATTGGTACCGGCACATAGATCAAGACCTTTGTATGCATCATACCAAGTTTGAGCCAAATATCTTCATTCGTTTTCGAAAAATTCCACTGAAATGAAGTGCGTTTGGAGCTATTTAGAGCACACAATTATTGGTAAATTTCATTACATCTTCATCTTCTCTATTTTCAAAACAGACCTGTTCTCCTCAAAGGACATAAAATAACCTGTTAGTTCTTTCTGTCAGCCTTGTTATAGCTTTATTCTAAGTGGAAAAACTTCAATGTGTTTCCATAGAATTTATATGATTTTTTTCCAGGATGCCTGAAAAGGGTTAAAAATCAGTAAAAAAAATGTGTGAAAACAGCCAGGAAAATAGTTTTAAGCATTTATTCCAAATAGTTTTGCTTTTTCTATGATAATGATCTATATTCAACTAAATGGAAATAAAATAGTATGAATATATTGATATAACGACTCGTAATGAGACAAAAACGCACCCCACCCCCCTTATTTCGCAAAACGCGTTTTTTCTCCCTTTGTTTTATATTTGCCTAAAATGAAACTTAAACTGTAAAAAGTATATCCTTCTTTGATAGATTCACCTGTGTGAATCGTTTTGTATTCGATATATATCAAATTTAGAGATAAATCGTTTAAATACTTAAAAAAAAAGAGAAAAAAAAGGGGGGGGGGGGGGTTACCAGGTCTGAAAATCCAAGGAAATGAACGTGTTTTTGGTCTATGAAATGTGGATTTTATGTATATGACTGAAAGTGAACATTAAAATACCTTAATTTAGTGGATATGAACGATTCCTGATACAATGGGCAAAACTGGTGCGATTTCAGTACGCGTGACATACTTAGCATGGGGCACCTACAGGGGAGAGTCCTGTAATTCATTTTTGACCATTTTCCCATAGGCCGCAATGTTAACGAAATCTTGTCGCATTTCACATATACATTTCCAATGCTTACAATCTATACATGAAATTAACCGTCAATGCTAGCGAGTCAAAAATATGTCAGAATTAAAACTTTTTATCATTAGAATCTGAAGACAGGAAGTGTAGTTCAAGGTCACCCTAAAATCTGCACTAAATGGAGCAGTTATTTTTGCCTCTAAAATAGCATAATTTCTACAGCTTTTAGATATTAATGAATGAGTTTTCAGGAATTATTTCTGTATTAATGTAAAGCAAGAAATGTTTCTATTCTAAAAAGACCAATTTTGCAATTATTGTCCAATCAGAACATCAGAAACATAATTATTTACAGGCTCGCATGTACCCTACACAAAATTGAAAAATAGAATTTCCTCTGTTTTACCTGACTCTTCCCTATATCTTTCCCCCTCTTTTAATCTCAACCAAATATTGGTACCGGCACATAGATCAAGACCTTTGTATGCATCATACCAAGTTTGAGCCAAATATCTTCATTCGTTTTCGAAAAATTCCACTGAAATGAAGTGCGTTTGGAGCTATTTAGAGCACACAATTATTGGTAAATTTCATTACATCTTCATCTTCTCTATTTTCAAAACAGACCTGTTCTCCTCAAAGGACATAAAATAACCTGTTAGTTCTTTCTGTCAGCCTTGTTATAGCTTTATTCTAAGTGGAAAAACTTCAATGTGTTTCCATAGAATTTATATGATTTTTTTCCAGGATGCCTGAAAAGGGTTAAAAATCAGTAAAAAAAATGTGTGAAAACAGCCAGGAAAATAGTTTTAAGCGTTTATTCCAAATAGTTTTGCTTTTTCTATGATAATGATCTATATTCAACTAAATGGAAATAAAATAGTATGAATATATTGATATAACGACTCGTAATGAGACAAAAACGCACCCCACCCCCCTTATTTCGCAAAACGCGTTTTTTCTCCCTTTGTTTTATATTTGCCTAAAATGAAACTTAAACTGTAAAAAGTATATCCTTCTTTGATAGATTCACCTGTGTGAATCTTTTTGTATTCGATATATATCAAATTTAGAGATAAATCGTTTAAATACTTAAAAAAAAAAGAGAAAAAAAGGGGGGGGGGGTTACCAGGTCTGAAAATCCAAGGAAATGAACGTGTTTTTGGTCTATGAAATGTGGATTTTATGTATATGACTGAAAGTGAACATTAAAATACCTTAATTTAGTGGATATGAACGATTCCTGATACAATGGGCAAAACTGGTGCGATTTCAGTACGCGTGACATACTTAGCATGGGGCACCTACAGGGGAGAGTCCTGTAATTCATTTTTGACCATTTTCCCATAGGCCGCAATGTTAACGAAATCTTGTCGCATTTCACATATACATTTCCAATGCTTACAATCTATACATGAAATTAACCGTCAATGCTAGCGCGTCAAAAATATGTCAGAATTAAAACTTTTTATCATTAGAATCTGAAGACAGGAAGTGTAGTTCAAGGTCACCCTAAAATCTGCACTAAATGGAGCAGTTATTTTTGCCTCTAAAATAGCATAATTTCTACAGCTTTTAGATATTAATGAATGAGTTTTCAGGAATTATTTCTGTATTAATGTAAAGCAAGAAATGTTTCTATTCTAAAAAGACCAATTTTGCAATTATTGTCCAATCAGAACATCAGAAACATAATTATTTACAGGCTCGCATGTACCCTACACAAAATTGAAAAATAGAATTTCCTCTGTTTTACCTGACTCTTCCCTGTAGCCAAGTTCGATCAACTTCGTTTGATCGTTTCTTCAACGCAGTGGAATTTTTCTGTTATCAGAATTTCTTGAAATTTCTGAAACGTAGGTCCTGTAGCATCACATCCCATCCTGCTACGTCTTTCGGTACATTTTTGGATATTGTAACTTTCTCACTCTTTGGTCTTATTACAATGTTTAGATTGAGGATCACTGACAAAGATTAAGTACCCTACACGGTCTACAAATTTATCTGTGCTTAAATAATATCAATGCTATTGAATGTGAGGACGTTTAACATTTGAGCATTCGAGGAAGAGAATTCACGTCCGAAAATACATCACTTAAAGATAAAGATTAATTACACTAATTAGAATAAAAATTCTAAAGTCATATCAAATGCCAGTAAAAATCCATCAAAAATTTAAGAAGACAGAAGTAACGGTCAAGTTAAGGAATATAGAACATTAACAGAACATATAAAGTCGGTAACCTCCGTACGGCGACTGTGCCTACCGCTGGTGGACCAGGAGTCTCTGAGGGCACATGTAGCCAAGTTCGATCAACTTCGGTTGATCATTTCTTCAATGCATTCGAAAATATCTGTCATCAAAATTTCTTGAAACTTCTGAAACGTGGGTCCTGTAGCATCATATCCCATCCATCCTGCTACGTCGGTACATTTTTGGATATTATAACGTTCTCACTCTTTGGCCTTATTACAATGTTTAGAATGAGGATCATTGACGAGGGTTAAGTTACCCGAAACGTGCATGTCTGGTCCATGCGGCAAATTAATCTGTTCTTAAATGTTGCTATTGAATTTGAACACGTCTAACATTTGAGCATTCGATGAAGAGATTTCACGTCCGAAAATACATCTCGTAAAGATAAAGGTAAATTACAGTAATAAGAATTTAAATTCTGAAGTCATGCCAAAAGCGAGAAAAAATCATCAAAAATTTAGGACTACAAAAGTGATGTTCAAGTTAAGGAATACAGAAGATATAAAGTCGGTAAAACCCTAACGGCGGCTTCACCTATTATACAAAGCAGGTCCCTCATACCGCAACGCCACGGTCACAACAGAAGAGTTTATATCATTCATTTTAGAATTAGACAGCAGAACAGTTTATGTCGTTCATTTTAGATACTAGACAAAATAGAACATGAAATGTTGATAGAGTAGGATAAATCGCTATAAAAGAAATAAAAAATATCTAAAAATCCTTGATGAAAAATGGCAGAGTAGCAAATCAAATAAAACATCTCATTAAGCATCAAATGAATCGGTAAGCGATGATGATGCGACACGGAGCCCTCAAAATAACATTTTTCAATGATCTCAAAGTTGAGCCTTCGGACAAATCTACTAAAGATACTGATCATACACAGAGAGGTGCAGATGACAAGTCCGAACAAACATCATTTAAAGATACCGTCAATTATTTTTTATTTATTTATTTTTATTGTCGTATATTTGTCGACCGCCCCGTGGTCCTAGTGAGGTTCGAACCATGAACCTTTCGGTCACTGGCTCGGACACCCTATCTACTAGACGATTCCGTCAATTATTGTTAGCTGAAAAAAAATTCTGAAGTCATACCAAAGGCTAGAAAGAAATCACCAACAAATGAGAAAAATCAGGAGTGACGGCCAAGTTAAGGAATACAGAACATTAACAGAAGAATTTATGTCGATCATTTTAGAATTAGACAAAATGGAACACGAAAATGTAAGGATTCCAAGAATGTAGAAAAAATGATGTGAAAGAAATACAAAACTACTTAAAAATTCTTGATAAAAATGGCAGAGTATCTTATAACTTAGCAAATCAAACAAAACCTCTCCTAAAGCATCTAAGAATACCAAGCCCTCAAAATAACACTTCTCCATTATCCATGAAAAAATGATCTCAATGTTGAGCCTGTAGACAAATCCATTAAACTTACTAATCATTCACAGAGTGTTGCAGATAAAGAGAGTCACAAGATACGCGCAATTCTACAGCAACCAAAAGAAATAAATCACATGGCTCTGAAACAAAAATAAATCAAAAATACATTTTTGCACTTCATCAAAATCGAGCGATAGTGGAAGTGAAGATTTCTCTGAAGTCAAAATTCACACTCATCTTCTTTTCATAGTGTCTTCGCAAAATGTTCAAGTGATGATGATGAAAAAAAGACCTTTCGATTGCAATTCTTTTGGAAACATTGTGCATTACAAAATACCACCTCTCTGGTTTACAAGTGACTTATTCAGTCATACCTCAATTTTCTGAAATTCTATTATTTTTATATTTGCAGAGCGTAAAATGCGGTAGTCAATACAAAAAAGGTAAATGGCAACATATTTTCATAAAAGGTCGGAAATAAACATTGCGTTTTTATATTTGAACGACATCAAATCTGTAGGGCAAAATATAGGACTTAAAAACCATGATGCACCAGCCAGTAAAAAGTCAAAGTGTGCTTCGTCTCAAGCGGTTGAATAAATTTATGATATATCATATTTCATCAACAATAAACTTCTTTAAATTGATGAGAAGAACTACCATTTATATCCCAATTATTACAATCAGTGGGTAAACGAAACAAAAGTGGTATTCAGTATCAAACAAACCTGCAAAAGTGATAATTGAGTTGAATCTTATTCTTGAATTTTCCAAAGGATCTGGCTGTGGACGGAATGGCTTGTTGACGGATCGTCTAGAAACCGACCAGTGCACGGGGAGAATAAACATCATTAACGTGCTTGCAATATCTTTTCAACCCAACTGTACAGAAAAGGTAAAAACATGTGAATGCATCGATGTCGTTTATTGATGAGATGTTTTAGACTTTTGAGCTTGCTCTAAAATTGTGTATTGAGATTTCAATTTGCCATTGGTAGGAGACAGGGGGATGTAATGTAAACGTCTTCAAATTGAATACAAATGAGGAATTATTTTTGTACCTTTAAAGTAAAGACGCCTTTGTGTACATTGAAATATTCAAATGGAAAGGCAATAGTCGTCGGAACATGAAATACGTTTAACATTGACTACATATGATTGCGGGCACTCCTGGTACACCAGCAGTGACACTCACTAAGTGGTATAAATGTAAACGTCTTCATAACTCAATAGCTTCATTTCAGAACAGATACATTTGCAGCATGGAGAAGACAATCACGTTTTGGGTACTGACTATGTGTTTAATAAACGGCTTCAAATTCAATAGCATCATTTATGAACAGATAAATTTGCAGCATGGACCAGACATGCACGTTTCGGGTACTCAACCCTCGTCGTGGTCCTCAATCTAAATAATGTAATACGGCCTAAAAGTGTGAAAATTATAGTGTCCAAAATTGTACCGAAAGACGAAGCAGAATGGGTAGGATATGATGCTACAGGCCCCACGTTTTAGAAGTTTCAAGAAATTTTGTAACAGGAAATTTCACATACGTTGTTCTATTGTGAGTGCTGTTAGGATCTTCTTTAACTCATTTGTGTCACACTTATGCCCTTTGCCGTGTGGAGCTCTTAAAAAAGTTCCCCGCGAGGGGTTTGACAGTAAGTGTTTTGAATATTTCCCCCGACATTGTCGCCATAGCACTTTCTATATAGACGTGGCCTCAGACAGCGCATGCATTTTATATATTTTAATTCGTGCATGAACATCGACGGCGGGTGCGGCTAGCCAACAGGGGATGCTTACTCCTCCCGGGCACCTGATCCCACCTCTAGCTTGCTAGGGGTCCGTCGATGCTCAATTTGGTGCTCTATTGTGAGTGCTGTTGAGATTATCGTCAGGATCTTCTTTAACTCATTGAAGAGACAGGCGATCAGTCGAGTTGATCGAACTTGGCTACATGTGCCCTCGGGGATTCCTGGTACTATGTTGAACCGCTTTCCAATATTATACTACCTATTCGTGGCCCATTCCGCTCGCATTTGTAGGCATTCTTGTCTATTATTATCAAGCTCGTGTCGCACTTATTTACATTACACGAACGTGACAAACAGGTATAGAGTTGAAACCCTTTCGCATTATGATTACACAAGAATATCCACGAATGCAAGAAGAATGTACCAACAGTAATAATTCTGTACAATTAGTAGTTCATTCTACAAAGTGGAAGCTGTGATACACTACGTCGTGGGGAAAATGTTACTTTCTTTAAAGTAAACAAATAACTTCGCATTTACATAAGATTTAACTCAATTGTCAGGTGATCGGAGAGTACCCTCGAAAAAATTCAAATGCTGAAACCTATCTTTAGACGAGGATGGTTTATTTGGTATTTGTGCTACCAAGCTTTGCTGGAAAACACGTCAAATAATAGACGCTATCTAAAAAAACCCATGGGTTATATATAGGAATAATGTACAAGAAAACTATGATTTTCACGATTAACGTATTATGGACAAACCTCAATCAAACAAACAAACATTTTCAAAGCCAACAACATCGAAACCATTCATTTCTGAAACCAATGAAAACTTACATAAACAAATGACCTTGCGTAAAATACGTTTTAAAAGGATTCGCTAAGTGACTCGAATTATAGTTCCCCAGATGACAGCCATTGCCTATGGAAAAAAATTATGAATCAATTGACGATGGGAAAATGGTTGAATGTCAAGAAATGTGAGGTTATGCACTATTTTAGTTGCTTTTCTCTTAAACAAATTCCTGAAAGTACATGTCTTTCGGTACATTTTTTGACATTACACCATTCTTACTCTTTGCCTTATTACAATGTTTAGATTGAGGATTACTGACGAGGGTTAAGTACCCTAAACATATATGTCTGGTCAATGCTGTTCTTAAATGATTATCTGTTCTTAAATGATGCTATTGAATTTAAAGACATTTAGCATGTGTACCTCGTTGTGAATGTCACTACTGATGGACCAGGAGTCCCTGAGGGCACATGTAGCCAAGTTCGATCAACTTCGTTTGATCGTTTCTTCAACGCAGTGGAATATTTCTGTTATCAGAATTTCTTGAAATTTCTGAAACGTAGGTCCTGTAGCATCACATCCCATCCTGCTACGTCTTTCGGTACATTTTTGGATATTGTAACTTTCTCACTCTTTGGTCTTATTACAATGTTTAGATTGAGGATCACTGACAAAGATTAAGTACCCTACACGGTCTACAAATTTATCTGTGCTTAAATAATATCAATGCTATTGACTTTGAGGACGTTTAACATTTGAGCATTCGAGGAAGAGAATTCACGTCCGAAAATACATCACTTAAAGATAATATTAATTACAGTAATAAGAATAAAAATTCTAAAGTCATATCAAATGCCAGTAAAAATCCATCAAAAATTTAAGAATACAGAAGTAACGGTCAAGTTAAGGAATATAGAACATTAACAGAACATATAAAGTCGGTAACCTCCGTACGGCGACTGTGCCTACAAAAGCAGCCTCATGCTGCAACGTCACGGTGACAACAAAACATTTTATATCGTTCATTTTAGAAACTAGGCAAAATAGGACATGAAGTGTTGATAGAGTCCGCGTCGTAAAGGTTACTGTCGTAACGCAATTATGACATCGTATTATCAGAATGGTTATATGCCTCATGTTGTAATAAAATAATCAACAATACCTAAAGTTTTTTTTGCAAAGGCATAACTTCTACTGTAAAAAGGGTGGCGGACAAGGAAAGTTAAAATGAGAAGAGAGGCAGGGACAGATCCTTTGGAAAATTCAAGACAAATATTCAACTCATTTATCAGGTGATCGGAGAGAGCCTTTGAAAATATTCAAATGCTGAAACCTATCTTTAGACGAGGATTGTTTATTTGGTATTTGTGCTACCCAGCTTTGCTGGAAAACACGTCAATGATAGATACTATTTGAAAAAAAGATATAGGTTAAAAATAGGGGTAATGTAAAAGAAAACTTTGATTTTCACGATTAACATATTATGGACGAATCTCAATCAAAGAAAAAAACATATAGTTCCCAAGATGACAGTCATTGCCTATCGCAGAAAAAATTATAAACCAATTGATGATGATAAAATGATTGAATGTCAAGAAATGTAAGGTCTGGCACCATTTTAGTTGCTTTTCATTGAAACAAATTCCTGAAAATACAAGAGATAAAGATATAACAATTCTATGTTGTCAGACAACCTGCTAATCGGATACAACATGCTATGTCTTTCGGTACATTTTTGGACATTAACATTCTCACTCTTTGGCCTTATTACAAAAAAATGTTTAGATTGAGGATCAATGACGGGGGTACAGAACCAGAAACGTGCATGTCTGGTCAATGCTGCAAATATATCTATTCTTTAAATGATGCTATTGAATTTGAAGACATTAAACATTTTGACCACTTTGTGAGTGTCACCGCTGGTGGACCAGGAGTCTCTGAGGGCACATGTAGCCAAGTTCGATCAACTTCGGTTGATCATTTCTTCAATGCATTCGAAAATATCTGTCATCAAAATTTCTTGAAACTCCTGAAACGTGGGTCCTGTAGCAGCATATCCCATCCATCCTGCTACGTCGGTACATTTTTGGATATTATAACGTTCTCACTCTTTGTCCTAATTACAATGTTTAGAATGAGGATCACTGACGAGGGTTAAGTTACCCGAAACGTGCATGTCTGGTCCATGCTGCAAATTTATCTGTTCTTAAATGTTGCTATTGAATTTGAAGACGTTTAACATTTGAGCATTCGATGAAGAGATTTCATGTCCGAAAATACATCGCTTAAAGATAAAGGTAAATTACTGTAATAAGAATATATATTATGAAGTCATATCAAAAGCGAGAAAAAAATCATGAAAAATTTAGAAGTATAAAGTGATGGTCAAGTTAAGGAGTACATAACATATAATAAAGTCGGTAAACCCCTAACGGCGGCTTCACCTAGCATGTAAAGCAGGTCCTTCATACCGCAACGCCAAGGTGACAACAGAACAGTTTATGTCGTTCATTTAAGATACTAGACAAAATACAACATGAAATGTTGATAGAGTCCGCGAGAGTAGAAAAAATCGCTGTAAAAGAAATAAAAAATTATCTAAAAATCCTTGATGAAAAATGGCAGAGTGGAAAATCAAATAAAACATCTCCTTAAGCATCAAATGAATCGGTAAGCGATGATGATGCGACACGAAGCCCTCAAAATAACACTTCTCAGTGATCTCAAAGTTGAGCCTTCGGACAAAACTACTTAAGATACTGATCATTCTCAGAGTGGCGCAGATGACAGGTCCGAACAAACATCCTTTAAAGATACCGTCAATTATTTTTCATTTATTTTTTTACTTTTTCAAAGTATATTTGTCGACCGACCCGTGGTCCTATTGAGGTTCGAACCAGGAACCTTTCGGTCACTGGCTCGGACACCTATCCACTAGACGATACCGTCAATTATTGTAAGCTGAAAAAAAATCTGAAGTCATATCAAAGGCAATAAAGAAATCACAAAAAAATCAGAAGTGACGGCCACGTTAAGGAATACAGAACATTAACAGAAGAATTTATGTCGATCATTTTAGAACTAGACAAAATGAAACACGAAAATGTAAGGAGTCCAAGAATGTAGAAAAAATGTGAAAGAAATGCAAAATTACTTAAAAATCCTTGATAAAAAATGGCAGAGTATCTTAAACTTAGCAAATCAAACAAAACCTCTCCTCAAGCATCTAAGAATACCAAACCCGCAAAATAACACTTCTCCATTATCCATGAAAAAATGATCTCAATGTTGAGCCTGTAGACAAATCTACTAAACTTACTTATCATTCACAGAGTGATGCAGATAAAGAGTCACAAGATACGCGCAATTCTACAGCAACCAAAAGAAATAAATTACATGGCTCTGAAACAAATTTTCAAAAATACATTTTTGCATTTCATCAAGATCGAGCGATAGTGGAAGGGAAGATTTCTCTGAAGTCAAAAATTCACACTCATCTTCTTTTCATAGTGACTTCGCAAAATGTTCAAGTGATGATGATGAAAAAAAATGTCCTTTGGATTGCAATTGTTTTGAAAACATTGTGCAATACAAAATACCACCTCTCTATTTTACAAGTGACTTATTCAGTCATACCTCAATTTTCTGAAATTCTGTTATTTTTCATATTTGCAGAGCGTAAAATGCGGTAGACAATACAAAAAAGGTAAATGGCGACATATTTTCATAAAAGGTCTAAAATAAACATTGCGTTTTTATCTTTGAACGACATCAAATCGGTAGTGCAAAATATAGGACTAAAACACCATGATGCGCCAGCCAGTAAAAAGTCAAAGCGTGCTTCATCTCAAGCGGTCGAATAAATTTATGATATATCATATTTCGTCAACAATAAACTTCTTTAAATTGATGAGAAGAACAACCATTTATATCCCAATTATTACAATCAGTGGGTAAACGAAACAAAAGTGGTATTCAGTATCAAACAAATCTGCAAAAGTGATAATTGAGTTGAATCTTATCCTTGAATTTTCCAAAGGATCTGGCTGTGGACGGAATGGCTTGTAGAAACCGACCGGTAGACGGGGAGAATAAACATCATTAACGTGCTTGCAATACCTTTTTAACCCAACTGTACAGAAAAGGTAAAAACATGTGAATGTATCGAAGTCATTTATTGATGAGATGTTTTAGACTTTTGAGCTTGCTCTAGAATTGTGTATTGAGATTTCAATTTGCCATTGCTAGGAGACATGGGGATGTTACAAATCAGGAATAATTTTGTACCTTTAAAGTAAAGACGCCTTTGTGTACATTGAAATATTCAAATGGAAAGGCAATAGTCGTCGGAACATGAAATACGATTCATTAACGCTTTTATCGGTCTCTTTCGCCAGTACTTTGCATCGATAAGGGGTAGGGCTACAAGACCCCTAAATCTGCCTTCGATTCATGAGAATACTTGATAATTCTCATGAAATTACACGGATGTTTACCGCTTTTAATAAAAGAAGAATATCACTCAACAATGTGACATTTTACTGTAATGACGTCATGAAGTGACGTCACTGACAAAATATGGCGAAAAATTGCAGGGTATGTTGTCTTTGGTGGAAGAAATCAATTTGGCCGTATGCTTAAATTGAGATAATGACAAATATGGACAATGACCATATCCCTGTATACAGCACAAAATCGACAACTCAGAAAATTGGAAACCGAAGGCACACAAAAGCAGGACAAAACAGGAACCAAAGCAAACAAACAAAAACCTCCACCATATGAAAAGAAGCGCATGGGAGTGATATAAAACGTTTATGACACAAGGATATAATGATAATCTTTCACATATAAATTTTTTCATCTAATTTTATGCATGCAGCCATTGCTGATTTAATAGAAACATGTTTTTGAACATCCCTATTTCTAAATTGGATCTCCCTACAATATACTGTATACCAAAACTTCACAAGTCTCCTTACAAGTTTCGATACATTGCTAATTCTAGCAGCTGCTCAACAACAATTTTGTCTAGAAATCTGATGTCAGCACTCACGGCTATAAAGAAACACGTGGCAAAATACTGCGAAACTGTCATGAACGGGAATGGCGTAAACTTCTTTTGGTCTATTAAAAATTCAGGGGATGTGATTAACAAAATGAAATCAAGAAATTTTGAAACAAATACGATATCTTCATACGACTTTTCTAATATGTACACCACGCTTCCTCACGACAAAATAAATGATCGACTGTCCAAACTCATTAAATGGTGTTTTGATCGAGAGGGGAAAACTTATATTTGTACTTCTGAATCAAAGGGTTTCTTTTCCGCCACAGATTACAAATCATGGACATGTGGTGACCTGTGTATTGCCTTGTCCTTCCTTTTGGACAACATGTATGTAATATTTGGTGAGAAACTCTACAAGCAAGTTGTAGGGATTCCAATGGGTACTAATTGTGCGCCTCTTGTTGCAGATTTATTTTTATACACTTATGAAAAGAAATTTATCCAAAATCTTCAAAAGCAAAGAAAAAAAAGGTGATGTGAAATGCTTCATTGGTACTTCTAGGTACCTGGATGATATTCTTACTATCGACAAAGTATAAAAATGTTACATTGTATTTATCCACAAGACTTGATTCTAAACAAGGCAAACCTTTCAAACACAGAAACACCATTTTTGGACCTAAATATCAAAATTGTTAACGGAGAGATCCATACAAGTGTGTATGACAAAAGAGATGATTTTGGATTTAACATAGTAAATTTCCCCTGGCTTGACGGTGATGTTCCTAGATTACCGTCCTATGGTATCTATATTTCACAGCTCATCCGGTATGCTAGATCATGTACTGATGTTTTCGATTTTCATAGTAGAAATTTACAAATTACCAAGAAACTTTTAGGACAAGGTTTTCGCTTTCACAAACTAGTAAAGACTTTCTGGAAATTTTACACAAATTATTGTCAACTTCTTCTGAAATTCGGACCAATACAGGCAACAGAGTATATTACTTTGGGTATTTCACAACCTGCATTTTATGGTGACATTATTAACAAGATAAGAAGGATCAAAGATAAACAACATCACTTTCGAAAATGCGTCAGAATCATCAAACGCCTTTTATACCGTGGATATGATCCTAATGTCACCAAACGGACACTAGGCTTGGTACTTGACCAATCTACAGTCTTGTACAAGCGCATTCTTAAAACTTGCACTCTGACTGACTGTGACGACGGGACTCCATGACGGGCCCTGTCCAAACCATTTTAGAGAAGACAGGGCCCCGAGCACCTGTCCTCTCTGAATGTCAGTCGGACTCCTCGGATGATTACATGAGCTCGCGGCGGCAGAGCACCGATTGTATTACGTACACCCTATTTTTATAACCATTTACATATTCATCTGTGTTGTTTGGGCCCCTGCGTTTTGCGATCTTGTTTGTGTGTGGTCATCTGACAGTGAGGAGGTTGTTTTACACCACAATTGTACGTTCTTCGAGACCTCTGGGTAATCGGAAAAGTGGGAGGGTTGTGCGCACATAATCCAGGATAACCACACCTTCTGCTATTTCCGTGGCAGATGGCCGTCCTAAGTCGGCACCGGTTGCCCATTGGTCTCGTTGGTTTATGTGTAGTCCTTTGTGTTTGATGTTTCTGTGTTGTGCGTTCACGTTCCTTGTCCCTTACGTGTCTCTTTCTGTGCTTGTCTTTGTGTTTTTGCATTGGGTGTTTTGGGGTTTTGCTACGGGTGCTGCAACCGGGTGTTGTTGGAGATCCCCTCCTTTGTTTTGCATTAATTTTGCGGAATATGACCTCTTTTGTGTTTTCAAAGGGCTAAAAGCTTCAAAATGCACATCGAGACAATCACCGAATTTGACAGGTTTCAATGGAGCTGTTGCGACGGGTGTTGAGGATACTTATTTCATGAAGGAACACTTTGATTAAAACAAAAAGTATACCGAAGACGACATCATCCGGATGCTTGAGTTTTCGATTGACAACATTTTTGTGGTGTTTGGAGAAACCGTATTTCAGCAAATAGTTGGCATCCCCATAGGTACTAATTGCGCCCCACTGATTGCGGATTTAATTCTACATTCAGACGATGCTGACTTCATCAAGACCTTGCTCTCCAATGAGCGAAAGCACCTTACATCTCAGTTTAATTTTACCTTCAAAGACGACGTATTGTCGATCAATAATCCGAACATAAGGATAAATTACAAGAAATCGAGATCAAGGAAACAATCGAGAGCGACAGTTTCGCTTCGTACTTGGATATGGTCCCTTCAACAAACGGTCATTTGAACTCCTCACTGTTTGACAAGCGTGATGATTTCAGCTTCCACATAAATAACTTTCCTTTCATGAAAAGCAACATTCAGTCTTCTTAGCAACATTCAGTTTTCTCCTGCTTATGACGTTTTTGTTTCAGCTGATTCGGTACGCCAGGGCATGTTCTACATATAAAGAAAAAGGAGCCAGACGGATTGCAAGTAAGCTACTAGTTCAGGGTTATAATGCACAACGGCTGAAATCTTCTTTGAGTAAGTTCTTCGGTCGCAACAGAATATCAGATCCCCTTTTCAAGAATGATCAGTGACATTCGTCGGTCATTATGGGGATATAATAAAAGCATATCAGATCCCCCTTTCCAGAATGATCATAACCTTGTAATATGGACAAAATCTGTGAATATTATGTCCTTAATATACAGAAAGACGTAGGAAGATGACTGGGATATGATGCTACAGGACCCAGATATTATAAATTTGAGAAAATATCCAGAATGATCAGTGACATTCTTCGGTCATTACGGGGATATAATAAAAGCATATCATATCCTCCTTTCCAGAATGATCATAACCTTGTAAGATGGACAAAATCTGTGAATATTATGTCCTTAATATACAGAAAGACGTAGGAAGATGACTGGGATATGATGCTACATGACCCAGGTATTATAAATTTGAGAAAATATCCAGAATGATCAGTGACATTCTTCGGTCATTACGGGGATATAATAAAAGCATATCATATCCCCCTTTCCAGAATGATCATAACCTTGTAATATGGCCATATCTGTGATTATTATGTCCTTAATATACAGAAAGACGTAGGAAGATGACTGGGATATGATGCTACAGGACCCAGGTATTATAAATTTGAGAAAATATTGTAAACAGAAATTTTCAAATGCGTTTGAAGAAACGACCAACTGAAATTAATCGAACTTGGCTACAAGTGCCCTCGTTGATTGCTGATCCACCAGCACTGACACTCACCAAGTGGTACAAATGTTTAACGTCTTCAAATTCATTAGCATAATTTTAGAATAGATAAATTTACAGCATGGACCAGACATGCACGTTTCGTGTATTTAACCCTTGTCAGTAATCCTAATTCTAAACAAAGTAATATGGCCAAAATCTGTGAAAATTATGTCCTAAATATACCGAAAGATGTAGCATGTTATTCATTCTAAGATTTGCAACCGTTCCTAAGGGAATTCCAACGATTTTACTTTGCTTTCTCGACTTTGAGACTGAATTACGGATAGGTACTGCTCTAATGTTTATTCTATGAGTAGAATAAGAATGTTCCCTCACAAAATAATTTTCCCTACTTGATATAGAAGGTTGTCGTCAGAAATGAATAGATGGTAGACAAACAAAGCAAATATGAAACCTGCACATGACCGTACAATACAGTGTCCAACCATCCAAGCATTCCCAGTGCAGTTCTTTCCACCGTTTGTTGGTGAGGGACTGTTACACCGTCTGTGCTTGAACTGTTGACCATCGCCACATGTCTGAGTACAGGGGGACCACTCAGACCATGTGCCCCATCCACCGTCAACTGAATAATTTAATAATTATCTTCGATTTTGTTCGGAATCACTGAATTTTTGAAGTCCATTTTGTAGAAATGTGTGCACTTACGGTAATAAAGCCTGTGTTTGTGAAACACGAATGCCCCCAGTGGCACCTTTGTTAGTATAAATACAATTTTCTGTGAATAATGTCGAAGGGTTCCAACTCTCTACCTTCTTGAAGAAAATTCCAAATCAATTTACATGCACGAGACACGTGTTTCGAATATTAAGTTCTCATTAGGCACGGTCCATTTGATATTCTGGGGGGGGGGGGGGGGGGGGGGCTTGGGTTTTTTGTCGGAGCAAGATTATTTTTTTCACCCCGGACCAGGGCAAAATTATTTTTTTCTCGCAAAGTTGGAGCAAGGAAATTTTTTTAAAACAATTGATGTGAATATTAAGAATGTTTTTTTTAAATAGGAATTCTTTATTTATACTCAAATTACTCCAAAAATTATTTTTATGTAAAACTTGTATTCACTTCTAAACTGAGAGAGATGAAAGATTTTTACAATATGCGATATATGATTTTTAGTAAACAAAATGTTTATAAGGTCATGTAACATGTTAAAGAGGGCATGATGCAAGTTATTACATGAAGAAATGAAAACTAGTGAAAAACTTATTTAAATTCTCCTTCCAAGCTTGTATATAAAATCAGACTCTATGGTGATACATGTATATATCTATTAATAGTAATAAATTATATTGATAATGTATTTAAGCATTTTAATTGTTTCAGTCACATGCATTCTTTTGATATTTTCAAATATGAACTTGCCATTACAGAAGAAATCTATGGCGAGCGAAGCGAGCCAAAATTTTGTTAAAGAAAGTAAAAACTGCGGCGAGCGAAGCGAGCCGAAAAATTTTCAGGAATTTAAAGCTAATTTTATGGTTATTCTTCAAATTCAGATTACTTGTACTGTAAGAGCAAGATTATTTTTTTCTGTCAAACCATAAGCAAATTTATTTTTTTCATCAAAATTCAGAGCAAAATTATTTTTTTCGAAAAAAAACCCAAGCCCCCCCCCCCCCCCAGAATATCAAATGGACCGTGCCTTAGTGATGCCTTCGGCGGCGCCACCATATAAACATTTATTCACAAATAAATAATTTTATGGCAGCCTAAACTTGAATTAGAGTTATCATTCTTCATACAGTAAAGACGATATGATATTCGCGCATGCTCATAATGTACGTAGCATCACTGGATTAAATTGGTGAGCGTTAATACAATCATTCTATTCTGATCCTTTAGAAAGTAAACATTGACGAAATTATTTCATTGAATAAATCAGGATCTATTATATACTTGTGTAAACTGTTTACGGATTATACGAGTGATTAAAAGGGTAAGGACGGGCATACTTACATATATATTTCTGAGAACAACACGCATAGAAATGAATGTATATTAACTTTTTGTTGTATTTCGGAACGTACTTTCTTTTACACGAATGCCTCATCATCATCATGTTGTAGTCTACGACCAGATTGGTAAATTAATTTTTCCTAACAAATCGAGGCTTATGGAACTTGTCTAAAGGGTAATTTGGCGCAATGAAGACGTTAATTATTGGAAGTTCTCACATAAATCACTTATATTCGTTCATAAAAAGGAAACAATGGGATAATTTCAAACTTGACAGTAGCCATAGTGTAATCTTATTCGGATTAAGCGGCGGGTGTGCAAAAAAATCTAATCACATAAAAGTATTGGAGGACAAAATCAAAACTACTCGCCCCGATCAAGTGATTGTTCAATTAGGAGGGAATGACCTTGATAATGTCTTAGCTAATGAAGAAATTACGGACGAGTTAGTTATGCGGTTGACATCCCTTTGTTCGATGTGGGTAACACGTTATCATCTGCAGGAAGTGGTGCTGATGCAATTTATTTTTCGTAAAACAACTCGTCATGTGCCCGTGGACCGCTATAACTCATTAGTTTACAGGGCCAACCTCAGACTCAAGGAGGAGATACCAAATTGCGCGAAACTCCGGTATTGGAACATAAAAGGAATAAAAGACCCTTCTTTGTCCGTATATAGTGATGGAGTTCATTTTAATAACTCGGGGCTATTAAAATACTTTAAAAACATTCGGGGAGCGATTATTACTGGACATCAGGAAACATCGAAATAATCTGCGTTCCCAAGCTACAGAACTTGTTACATGAGATGCAAACTGAGTTTATATTTTATTGTATTCGATACTATATAATATTGATGATTTTCTGTACCTTGCGATATATACATGTATTTATCGCACGCGTGTAGGTACTAATTTGATGATTCAGTGCAATAGCACCAGATGATGTTTCAGTTCCTTGCGATATGTATTTATCGCACGCGTGTAGGTACTAATTTGATGATTCGGTGCAATAGCACTAGATGATGTTTCAGTACGCCACCATAAATAGTTTCAGTAGCGCCCTCTTTAATTTTTTGAAGTTAGATTTTTACATTTACATTACAGAGAGCGCGCGGCTCCAAATTTCCTGTAGGGTCGATTCAGTAGCATATCCAAATAAAATCTATGTTCAAAATAGCATTGAAGGGAAGGTGCTAAGATGTTAAACTCCTTTAATTTCGATGATAATTATCGGTAAAATGGCTAGTATCCGAAATAGCAAAAAAATATATTTTATGTCTCATTTATAAAAGGCCAAAACAAAGCTTCTTTCAGGTGACAGAGCTGGAAAGAAGTAATTAATACACTTGACAAACATCAGGCCACGGGGAACGATTTTAACTGCTCCACACGGCAACGTGAAATAAGTGTCTATATGAATAATGTCGAAGGGTTCCAACTCTATACCTTCTTGAAGAAAATTCCAAATCAATTTACATGCACCAGAAGAAGTACCGTATGTGAAAGGTCAAAGTCAGGGTCACTAGGTTAAAAAATGTTGGTATCAATGGAGAAATCCTGTGACAAGGAATACACATGTAAAATATTAATAATATTTCACAACCTTCACAAATAAATAATTTATTTAAATTAATAATTGTTTCTAATAATTGTAAATAATTCACAACCTTCTATATCAAGTAGGTATCACTATCATTCAAATGTTATGCCCAATTTTAAAGTTTTTGTAAAGTAGGTCAAAGGTCAAGGTCACGAGGTCAAAATTTTTGGTATCAATTGAAGGGTCTTGTCACAAGGAATACACATTGGAAATATGAAAGCCATATCACTTACCATTCAAAAGCTATGCCCAATGTTCGGACAACAGACGGACAGGAAAAAAACTATATGCCCCGAATCCTTGATTGCGGAGGCATAAAAACTAATCATTACAATAAATCATATATATTTTTATATTTATTATTTCTTAGTTTTAGCGACATTATTACATTCTTGGTTTTTATCATTTGAAGGAAATGTGAAAAGAAAATTGGCAGAAGAAACGAAAGCATTTGAACGCTAAGAAAAGCTTCATAAATAAGTGTACCTTGAGAATTGCAAGGACTTGAGCTGCACTGACTTGTTTCAGCATTACTACCTTTACAAGTGTTTCCTCCATTTGCTGGCGCTGGTTTGGTGCATGTTCGGGATCGAGATTTTATCCCAATGTCACATGTTCGTGAGCACGAAGTCCAAGACGACCAATCAGAAAAGTTTCCATTGATTGCTGACACGTTCAATTCATTTTTTTTTCTTCCTACTATTACTTAGGTGATAAAAGTACTGTGTTTTGTGGTTCCGACAAGTATATTTTGGATATACGGTTGGAAATGCAGTTATACCGTCGGGGCTTGTCCCTACGGTATAACGTATATTTCCAACAGTATATCTAACATATACTTGTCGGATCAACAGAGCTCAGTATTATAAGTATTATCCCTATTCTAATTTGTTACACAGTTTAATTCTTTATATCCCTCAAATGGTCTCAATTATCACTTTAGAGTTTACGTTGCTATGGGAGACTTACAACGACCAACAAAGATTACTGCGCTCCAAAATATAAAATACATAAACTGCTTCGTGTTTATTACAATGACGAAAAACGTGATCAATGATAACCTCACTTGCTCTGTTGTTTATATTTGTACAAGCCAATACACTATGACGTCATAGGTTCAAAGATACATGGAATAATGACGTCACACGTAAAAATAATACAAAATGAGGTGAATGACCAGTCATCAATTAAAAAAGAAATGTTCCAGCTCTGCTACCAGAGTCTAAATTCGTAAATATAATACAGTACTTACGACATAATCCACACGATTTCTGGCAGTAATTTGCTATAGAAGACTAAGCACATATATGTTTCAAAGCTACTGGGTGTGCGCAGTCTGTTGATTTATCTGTACATTGCTCTAAAACAATTTCCATCAATAAATGAATTTAGAATAGGGAATCTTTTATGAGCCTATTCTTATGGATAAATGTTATTCTAAAAGCAGGATTGTCAATAATGTCGATACCATCAAGGTGTCTAGGACATGGAACTGTTTCCACTCGTTGCCTACAAGTAGAAATTTTTAATTCACCAGTTAAACACGTGTTTTGGAGAGTATATCTACATCAGTGGTACTTCATAACAATATTATTTCAGACACAGACACATTTATTTCAGTAGCGCCCTCTAGTTTAATGTTTTTGAAATTTGTGTATGTTCTTTGCAATGCTTGCTCGGCTCCATATTTCATGTAGGGCAAATTCAGTAGCAAAGTTAATATAAACATGGAAGAAGTACCAAACAGTTATCAGTCTCAACGTTGAGAAGGTTAACCAAAATTATAAGATTAAAAATTATATTGCGGAAGTGTTCAAATGAGTTAAATAAGATCCTGACAATAATTTCAATAGCAATCACAACAGAGCACAAAATTGAGCATTGACGGAACCCTAGCAAGCTAGAGGTGAGACCAGGGGCTCGGGAGGAGTAAACATCCCTCCCCTGTTCGGCTAGCCGCACCCGACGTCGATGATCACCCACGACAATGAAAACAATATCTAAAACACAAACACCATCTGAGGTTATGTCTCTAAAGAAAGTGCTATGGGGAGCATGTCAGGGAATGTATTCAAAACACTGTCAAATTCTCGCGGGAAACGTTTTTACGAGCTCCACACGGAAAAACGCATAAGAATGACACAAATGAGTTAAAGGTGACCCCACTCGAAACCTTCTTGAAGAAAATTTCAACCAATTTTCATGCACCAGACCCGTGTTTCGAATATTAAATTCTCATTAGTGATGCTTCCAGCCAAAGTGCTTTTCAAAAGCCGCCCAGATTCATTTCACTAGCGCCCTTTGGTTTTATCTTTAGAATTTAAATTTGTAAATTTACTCTACAGAAAGTGCGCTGCTCCTAAATGTCCTTTAGGGTCGATTCAGAAGCACATCCAAATAAAATCTATGTTCAAAATAGCATGGAGGGATAGTGCTAAGATGTTAACCTCCTTTAATTTCGATGATATGTTTCGATGAAATGGCAAGTTTCCGAAATTACAATATATATGATGTCAAATTGATAAAGGGCCAAAAGAAAGTTTCTTTCATGCGATAGAGCTGGAAAGAAGTACTAGTAATTTAGGATTTTAATCTTGACTAAAAACTCTGCTTGCAGGAAGAAGTCAGATACTAGCTGTAGTAGGGTAATTTATTGAGGATTCAACACTAAACCTATTATTAATTACTATTATTATTATCAATGTGAAATTTGTTAAATAGAACCTAAATCTCCAACAGATAAATAAGAATGTCTGAAGACAAAATTACTGTTCCTCTTCAGCATTTTCATTGTGATATGTTGCGAAAAATGAGGAAATATGTTGAATCCTCAATAAGTCGAGTGCTGTAAAAAGAAAACTATAATAAAATGTCTAACTAAATATTTATGATCAGTTGAAAAAAATTATTATCTAATCTGATGTGCGTTTCTTTTTTGTCGGGTATATTAATAATACGGCAGTGTTCCAACTCAATACCTTCTTAAAGAAAATTTCAAACCAATTTTCATGCACAAGACACGTATTTCGATAAAACACAGATATTTAATTCAGAAGCACCCTCTTTTTTGCTGAAGTGCTCGGAATATTCCCTGTAGTAGCATAGTCAAATCAAATATATGCCCAAAATACCATTGGAGGGATGGTGCTACATGTGTGACAGGCGGAATGGAAAATGTGGCCGGTCCGGGAATCGAATCCGAGACCTTCTGCTTACAGGGCAGACGCTCTTACCGACTGAGCTAAACGGGCACGATTCCTGAACCGTCACACTCCACCCCGCCAAATTTTGAGGTTTCCCAAAGGTGTTAACCGGAAACCTCACAAAGAAAGACAAATAAATCCCTGGTCCTCCCCCATAGTTGCCCTTAACCACAAGCAACTCATGCGGTTCACTCTCACGGCACCAAATACTGTGACAGGCGGAATGGAAAATGTGGCCGGTCCGGGAATCGAACCCGAGACCTTCTGCTTACAGGGCAGACGCTCTTACCGATTGAGCTAACCGGGCACGATTCCTGAATAAGTTAACCGCCTTTCATTTCAAAGAATTTTTTTTTATGGAATGACAAATATGCGAAATTGCAAAAAAATATACTATTATGATATCAAAGGTTGAAATCAGAGATTTTTCAGATCATGCGACAGGGATAAAAAGACGTTATTATTACATGTTAAAAATTGCATCGCCAAAAGATATTTCATGCAGGAATGAGAAGTGCCACCATAAGAAATTTTCCAGTCAACAAATTTTCTTTGTGTTTTCGCATTTGGATGATTTGTTTCTTTGCTGTGGTCAGGGTCTTTTAAAAATCCCCTTCTTTCACCGTTAGAGCCAGACGGCTTGTTAGTAAGCTTACAGCAAGTGCATTGCGTGTATGTTATATATTGTTTTTATTTTCGTACATGAACATCGACGGCGGGTGCGGCTAACCAACAGGGGATGCTTACTCCTCCCGGGCACCTGGTCCCACCTCTAGCTTGCTAGGGGTCCGTCGATGCTCAGTTTGGTGCTTTATTGTGAGTGCTGTTGAGATTATCGTCAGGATCTTCTTTAACTTATTTGTGTCACACTTATGTCCTTTGCCGTGTGGAGCTCGTAAAAAAGTTCCCCGCGAGGGGTTTGACAGTAACTGTTTTGAATATTTTCCCTGACATGGTCGCCATAGCACTTTCTATATAGACATAACCTCAGACAGTGCAATGCATGTATTTTATATAGTTTTTATTTTCGTCTATGAACATCGACGGCGGGTGCGGCTGGCCAACAGGGGATGCTTACTCCTCCCGGGCACCTGGCCCCACCCCTAGCTTGCTAGGGGTCCGTCGATGCTAAATTTGGTGCTCTATTGTGAATGCTGTTGAGATTATCGTCAGGATCTTCTTTAACTCATTCGTGTTCAGGGTTATATTACACAACGGCTAAATCATCTTTGAGAAAGGTCTTCGGATGCTACAGAATATCTTTCAAGAATGATCAGTGACACTCTGGACTCCGATGGAATGACTGTCATCATCACCAAACAAGACATATTTACCAGATATGTACATCGAGACAATCTCCGAACTTGACAAGTTTTCATGGAGATGTTGCGACGGTTGTTGCATGCAATCAGAAGACGCTGACTCTCCTCGGGCACCCGGTCTCACTTCGGAATGTTATTCATTACGAGGTTCGCAACTGTCCCAATGGAAATTCTACTGATTTTGTCTTGCCTTTTCGACTTTGAGACTGAATAACTGATAGGTACTTCTTTGATGTTTATTCTTGTAAGGAGTGTCAATGGTAATAATGTTAATAATAAATGTTTCTTTATCTGTCATACAGTTTCGTTGAAAACTAATAATATGAAGTATAATTAAAGGTACAAGTATGAATTTCTTTCAAAGCATATTCTTATTGGGGTAATATGCAATACTTTTATGTAAAAATTCAATATTGCTCACCACAGGAGGTCTGCCATTTGGAAATAACTATTAAGGTAAGACCTGAAACATAAGATCCTTAGAAGTGGAACAGTCAAAATAAGAAAACCTGTAAATAAGATTTCTATTAATACAAGTCTTTCATCTTGCTAGAATCGAGTCAAAAATTAAAATAAATTTTCCACTGTCGAGCGTTACAATTTATGTTTAAAGGTATGGTGTCCTTGAAAATTATTTAATTTTACAAAATTTTTAAATGCAAAATCTTTCTTTTCATATAAAAGTTTACGTTCTCAGTAAAAATTCAAATTTTCAGGCGAATCTAACGCATACATTCGCAGCTATAGCCGTTTGAAAACGTTATTTTTAATTTCGGGTGCGCAGCTCTAATTCATTTCGCTGACGCCACCTACAATGTATTGTGTTTTTACAATAGAGGTATATGGAGATTTAATTTTACAAATTCGATAATATCATGGTCGTTACTGCATATTTTCAAATAAAACTTTTTATGTCTCCTTTTTTTCTCAACCCAGACCCGTCGGAATAAATTTTACGTTTTCAATAAAATTTATTTTCAGGGACACGGTATCTTTAACAAATGTAGGCCAAAGGTCCCAGCTGTGATTTTTTCTTGTTACAAAATAGAGACGATAAGTGATTGAAAGTCAAACCCAAAATAAACTAGCGGGGATTTCTATAATTTTACATGTATGACTTTTTTTTAAGTTCTTGATATTTTGATTAAAGAAACAATGTTTTGAGATACAGCAAGAAATTGTGAGTCTTACTCTCACTAACCCGAATGCAATATCCAGACGTCTTGTTAGTAAGCTTACAGCAAGTGCAATGCGTGTATGTTATATATTGTTTTTATTTTCGTACATGAACATCGACGGCGGGTGCGGCTAGCCAACAGGGGATGCTTACTCCTCCCGGGCACCTGGTCCCACCTCTAGCTTGCTAGGGGTCCTTCGATGCTCAATTTGATGCTTTATTGTGAGTGCTGTTGAGATTATCGTCAGGATCTTCTTTAACTCATTTGTGTCACACTTATGTCCTTTGCCGTGTGGAGCTCGTAAAAAAGTTCCCCGCGAGGGGTTTGACAGTAACTGTTTTGAATATTTTCCCTGACATGGTCGCCATAGCACTTTCTATATAGACATAACCTCAGACAGTGCAATGCATGTATTTTATATAGTTTTTATTTTCGTCTATGAACATCGACGGCGGGTGCGGCTAGCCAACAGGGGATGCTTACTCCTCCCGGGCACCTGGCCCCACCCCTAGCTTGCTAGGGGTCCGTCGATGCTAAATTTGGTGCTCAATTGTGAATGCTGTTGAGATTATCGTCAGGATCTTCTTTAACTCATTCGTGTTCAGGGTTATATTACACAACGGCTAAAATCATCTTTGAGAAAGGTCTTCGGATGCTACAGAATATCTTTCAAGAATGATCAGTGACACTCTGGACTCCGATGGAATGACTGTCATCATCACCAAACAAGACATATTTACCAGATATGTACATCGAGACAATCTCCGAACTTGACAAGTTTTCATCATTTAAGTAATAATGAAGTTGGATGGCCGTGAATTTCTGTTATCTCACTCTTTTTTTTTTTTTTTTTGTTATGTTACGTACGTGTTAAACACAGAAAAATCACAAATAAACTATTTAATCAGTTGAATAAAGTGTGCGACAATATGTGATATGCGACATAATAAAGGAGGGAAGTTTCAACAAATAAAAAACTGATAAAAAATCTGACGACAGTCTCAACAGCACTCACAATAAAGCACCAAATTGAGCATTGACGGGCCACTAGCAAGCTTAAGGTGGGACCAGGTGCCCGAGTCTGGAGTATAACTATTAACCATATGCTGTCATGTGGGATGAGAAAAGCCCACCCGAGGGGTCTGGTTTCTGGTCAGGGAACGAGGCTTGCAAAAAGTCACGCAAGGTACATGTGGGATACAGTGACCCTGCATGACGCGTCGCTATGGGAAAACTCTATCCCACATGGGGGCAAATGGGAGAATAAGCGTATCCTTAACAACACAGAAATATCGAACACAGAAGACGCATAAACCAACGAGGCTAATTGACAGCCAGTGCCAACTTAGAACGGACATCTGCTACGTCAGTAGAAAATGGTTTAGTTATCCGGATTACGTGCACACCACTCTTCCACTTTTCAGGTTACCCAAAGGTCTCGAAGAACACACAGTAGTGGTGTTAAAGATGAGCATGCAAAGAAGACAGCAGGACGCAGTATAAAAGTAGAGGTCATACGAAATACAATGCGTGTTCTACCGTCTGTAGCGAGTTCATGCATGTTATCACCCGAGGAGTCCAACCGACATTCAGGGAGGACTGGTGGTCGGGGCCCTGTCTTCTCTGAAGAGGTTTGGACAGGGTCCGACATGGAGTCCTGTCGTCACAGTTAGTCAGGGTGCAATTCTTAAGAATACGTTGATACAAGACTGTTAAGGAGCTGTTAAGATAAGACGTAAAATCAGCCCTCAAAAGACGGATTTTTAAAATGGAAATTTCAAGAAATATTCTACGTAAAAATTAAACCTATACAGCATCCCATCAGAATCTAAAGTAATTTTTGATCTGTTTTGTATACGTTTGCTAATATTTGGGTCAAAACTTGTATTTTTCCTATAGAAATCAACAGAAAACGGAAAAAAATTTTTTGAACATTGTTCCCCCCGGATATACAGAATGCCACTTTTACTGGAAATGTATATCCATGATACAAATTCTCTGGAAAAGTGGGGTTCTGTATCTCCGGGGGGAACACTACCCAAGAGACGAAAAAGCAAAAAAGGAAGGGGGTGCATTTTCGAAAAGATCGATCTTTTAGAGCATAAAATATGACAAATTTGACATTTTTTCCTCTTAAATCCAGCAATTGTATTCTAAATATGATCGAATGAAATATACAAGAATTGGGAACGAAATAAGCAAGAGCGATGTTTATTTCTTCGGCAGTGTGTATTCCGCGTAAAAAGGCTTACAATGTAGTCATTTAATACAAAATGAGACCGTATTTTGAGTTCCGGATTTCATTATTTGCCAATATTAAAGAAGATGTAACGTTCAAAATCTATAAGTGATATACAATGTAGATACATGTATATTTAATGTCTTTTAGTAAATATTTATCCATTTTATGTAGAATATTATAAGATTTACACGTTTTTTCGTCGGTTTTATCAGTTTTCCTATCCTTGTACCCCTTATTCTTTCGACCTTAATTTTAGAATCTTAAGAGTACTTCACCAAAATTCAAAACATATAAAAAGCCTTCAAATACATCATATTTCAATTATCATTAATTTTTTTCAACATGTGAATGGTCATGCAGAAGAAATACTGCACGAGATTCAGGGCTAAATACGGACCTTATCTTAACAGCTCCTTTGTCAAGTACCAAACCAAGTATCCGTCTGGTGACAGCAGGGTGATATCCAGGGTATAAAAGGTGTTCGATGATTCTGACGCAATATCGATGATAATTCAAATTTCCTGTTTAGTTTCAATGTCACTATAAAAGGCAGGTTGTAAAATACCGATAGTTATATACTGTGTTTATTGTATTGGCCCGAATTTCAAAAGAAGTTGTCAATATTTTTTTATATAAATAAACATTTCAGAAGTACCCATCAGTTATTCAGTCTCATAGTCGAGAGGGCAATTTCCAGGATGTCTTAATTAGGTTGTGAAAGTGAAAACTTTGACCTAAAAGTTTCTTGGGAATTTGTAAATTTCTATTCTGAAATGTTAAACGTCTTCAAATTCAATAGCGTCATTTAAGGGCAAATAAGTTTTCAGCATGGACCAGACATGAACGTTTCGGGTACTAAACCCTCGTCAGTGATCCTCAATCTAAACAATGTGATGTAGCCAAAGAGTGTGACAATTATTATGTACAAAAGTTTACCGAAGACGTTGCAGGATGGGTGGGATATGATGCTACAGGACCCATGTTCAGATCAGAAATGAATCTTATATTTTTTTCTGATGATGAAGGTACCACCAGGAAAATTGTATCAATACGCGACGCATTTTGGAAATATTACATGCACAAGAAAAGTTTAAGGCAAGTAGAGAAAAAAGGTACCCTTGACATTTTACGCAAACAGAAACTTATCTTATTTTGAGCAACGAGCTGATGTGTGTTTTAGGGAATCCCCGTCTCCAAAAACAATGCTATAAATGAACGTCTGTGAAAAAATTAGTTGATCGATTTATCAACAAAATTTCTCAGCCAATCAGAATCCTAGTTTCGAAATAATAACAAAGGAAATTAAATGATTGGTACAATTATTAGCGAACCGAATGAGTTGTGAAATGTAAAAGGTATGAAGGTAATCTAGGAACATCACCCTCAATCCAGGGGAAACTTACCATGTTAAATCCAAAATGATATCTATGTATCGGTACACTAATCAATCAACAGTCATACAAGTTCTTGATGAAATATTAAACATAAATTTTACTCGCGAGAAACAGACAAACAGACGAAGACCATATAAACACGGAAGAAAACACTATCTAATGATCAATGCAATAACGGGAATAATAGTAGGTTGCGCCCTTAAATACATGCGCAGTATATTGATAAGATTTATTGAAATATCACATGAATCATATCTGTATTTATCTAAAACAAGAGGGTTTGCACTATCGTTTTGGAAGCAGAATTAAGGATAAGAAGTTAGAATAAGATTTTAAACAAAGAAAACTGCCAACATTTATTGTAGGTCACGCTCATTTAAATAACTTAAACGAAGAAATAAAGAAGTTTACTGAAAAAGTGCAATTCCAGTAACCCCAAAGCATAATATTTTCTTTTTCATGTGCAATCATCCGAAGAATTTGAGTAATTCTCAGGAATGGTATTTGGTAATTTGAATTATTCAAGGGCACTTCGTAGAGACAGTCCGCATGTCTGGTTGAGCACATACAGTAGAAGTTTAATTTTAAATAGTTTATCTGCCAGTGAAGGGGGGGGGGTGTAGAAAGCGATTGTAACAGATTATAGATAGTTATGACAAGTTTCTCGATTTTTTTTCAGACTTAAATGGACATAATTTTTTAAAAAGAAAAGAAGTAAATCTAACAGTACCTATCAGAGATATTCTTCCAAACTGATCCATGTCTCGGTGCATAACTTATCAGTCATATTATGACTAGGTATGACAAAGTGCAAGTGAACTTTGTAGATTAAAGAATTATAAAATATCTTCAAAGATTTATGCAGTCAAAGCACCAACATATAAAGACACAAAAAACCAGAAAATATCGAACATCGCGCAAAATTAAATATCTAAAGACAACACGAAAATGAAAGGCAAGCCAACTTTCAAAACAGCATGAATGTTAGTGCCAACTCATACTTGATCCATCTAGTCTTGTATCAGCGCATGGTTCTTGCGAATGACAGCCTTTTACTAGAACCTTCATGAAAGAGTTGCACTCTGATGCTGATCTCGTCAGAGGAGACAAGGGTCCAAACAACCTCTCATATTTACATTACTAGTAGATTCCCCATGTTAAACGGCCATTAGGCAACTAGAATTATATTCCAATAACTTGGGTTGCTCACGTGCAAGTTTTGCATGTAGGGAGAATTTACCAACGTTCAAATACATTTGACACTAAAACAGGCAAAATATGCAAAGTGCATGAAAATGACAGATATTTAGAATAAATGTAAATATATGTAATGACTGTCTTACTTTTGGTGTTCATGGGTGTATAATTCTTGTTGGACACGTGCAAATTTTCCGAGAATCGCTTCGCGATTCACGGAATTTGCAAGTGTCCAACCAGAATTATACACCCATGAACACCAAAAGTAACCCAGCAGGCATTTCAACGTTGAATCAATCTCCTCGATACAAGAAATGCACATGACATGTTTCGAGGATTCGTTGTTCTTGTTTTAATTTAATTCTAATTTTTTTTTTTTTCAATTTATGTCATTGGCGAAAGAAAGGTTTTGTCTTAAACGTCGAATATTGGTCGAAGACGCAACGTTGTTTAAACGTTGAAATAAGGTTAAATTTTCGACGTTGAAGATTGGTCAGAATTACAACGTTGTTTCAACGTTGAAATAAGGTCATGTCTTCGACGTCGAAATCCTCAACGTTGTTTCAACGTTGAAATCATGTCATTTCCTCGACGTCGAAATCTTCAACGTTGTTTCAACGATGAAATCACGTCATTTCCTCGACGTCGAAATCTTCAACGTTGTTTCAACGTTGAATTTTGGTTGTTCGACGTCGTCGATCTAGATCAACCAAATTTCAACGTTGAATCAACGTTGAATGTCTGCTTGGATGACAGTCATTTCTTAACTGTCTGAAAGTTGAGCGGACTCCTCAGGTATTTGGATAAATGAGCTCACTCCAGTCGGACTGTTTGGATGTTTCTTATATTTCGTAACTGTAGTTAGGAGGCTATTATACCTAACATTTATGCGTCCTTCGTGACCGCTGGGTAATAGGACAAGTGAATTGATTGTGACTACGTAATTAAGATAACCAAACTATTGCTACTTATGTGGCCGATAACCGTACTAGGGTGGCACGAATGACGCGTAATTGTTATGTATAATAGCCTCCTAACTCCTAACTTGTCACTAAACAAGGTATCCTATCTGTTTGTCTGCCGTTGTATTTCCTGTCTAAAATGGTCTGCGATAATGAAAATTTATTTACATGTACTTCGTTAATGAGAGTAAAGTATATTTATTTTAGACTTTGTGAGGAAAGAGTGATCGAATTTTTTTACAGACTAAAACGGTCTTTTTTCATGATCTAACTGTTCGATATAATCATTATCAATAACAATTTGCAATCAAATTTATGTCTACTATTCCATTTTTTACATTAACTGAAATAAATAATTTCACTAGAAAACATTTTTACATGGTACTTTATAGCTGGTGTATACCAGTCTGATCAGAGTGTGAAAGTCAAGATCAACACCTGAAATCTGAATTCTAAGGCACGGTCCATTTGATATCCGAGGGGGGGGGGGCTTGGTTTTTTTTTCGAAAAAAATAATTTTGCTCTGAATTTTGATAAAAAAAATAAATTTGCTTATGGTGTGACAGGAAAAAATTATCTTGCCGTTACAAAAAGAAGGGAGGAGATCTCCAACAAGACCCCGTTGCAGCATCAACAGTAAAAAACCAAAACACCCGATGCAAAAACACAAAGGACGAGTACAGCACGAGACGGAAAAGAGACACACGACATGTAAACATCAAACACAAAAGACTACACATAAACCGACGAGACCAATGGGTAACCGGTACAAGTAATCTGAATTTGAAGAATAAAATTCGCTCAAAATTCCTGAAAATTTTTCGGCTCGCCATACTTTTCACTTTAAATAAAACAATTTTTGCTCGCTTCACTCGACGTATACTTTTCCTCTTTACAGGCAAGTTCATATTTAAAAATATCAAAAATATACATGTGGCTGAAGAAAGGGCTTCCTAAAATGCTTAAATACATTATCAATATAATTTATGACTATATTAATTAATAGATACATGCATCACCATAGAGTATAAAATTTATATACCATCTTGGAAGAAGAATTTACTTCACTATAGTTTACATTTCTAAATTTAAACATTTGTCTAGAAGACCCTCTCCTCAGGCCCTCTTACATGACCTTATTTATACATTTTGTTTACTGAAAATTCTCATATTGTAAAAATCTTTTATCTCTCTCAGTTAAGAAGTGAATACATGTTTTACATAAAAATTTAGTAATGCTTAGAGCAATTTAAGTAAAAATAAAGAATTTCCTTTGAAAAAACACAAACATTCTTAATATACACATCAATTGTAAGAAAAAAAATTTCCTTGCTCCAACTTTGCAAGAAAAAAATAATTTTGCCCCGGAAGAAAAATCTCTCGGAGAAAAGAATATTCTCCCAAGAATTGTTTTAGTGCAAATACGGTAAGTATTGTAGGTGGCACTGTTACGGACGTATATTGAATGTCTTTGAAATTATTTATTTTTCGTATTGTAGGTGGCGCTCTTAAAAACGCACGACGCACAGTGCAAAGTAGTAAACATTCAGAAGATCTATATCAAGGCAATGCCCGAGAAGAAATTATTTCGCTTTTCGTCCAAATGTTTACCTTTATCTGAATGAATTTAACAATTTAAGTGACATACGACAGAGAGACATTAAATACGAAGGAAAACACATACGCCGACAATCGGCAATCTTGTCCGTAGCAAATGATGTTTTTTATCCGGATTACTTGCTTACAACGCTCCCACTTTTCCTCTTACTCAAAGAACGCACACTTGTAGTATACATCACCAGGGGTGTACCTAGATTTTTTTAATTGCACACCTAATATAGAAAACACATGAAGCCGAACGAAGGCTTCATCTGAGACGCACAGCGCCGAGAGGATTAATCCCTCCTGCAGGTGGGGGTCGGGGGGGGGGGGGGGGGTTCTCCCCAGAGAAAATTTCAACACAAATCCTTGTTTTGTAGATTACACATTTTTACAAAATTTAGACGACTTTCCCAGAAAGAAATCGCTCTCAATATTAATAAACTGCAAAATTTACGTTGTGATTTGAATGCTCTTTCAAGGTTAAAATCGTCTTATTGATAGAAGTAAAATGCACAAACGCTGAACACGTCACTTTAAAACCTATTTAACCATTCTGAATTTTCAGAAAAATGTATTGAGGTAAGCAGTTGGCCACATTTTCACGGGATCATAGATATATACTACTTCTTTAAAAATTTGAAGCCGCTCACTTTTGACAAAAAAGCTGTCTGATTTCATGTGGGCGCTATACTTTTAATTATTTTGTCACCTTTCAATCATATCTATTTGAATTACCGATGATGAGGATTCATTTTCGAAACATGCATGTCAAAAAGACTTACCAAAAGGAATTCGTATTATTTGCTAAAAAAACCCCCATGAAATTTCAGAGAAGATTGGGATATTTGGAGTGTTAAATGTAAAACTATTGGAGACAACCTTGTGTGATATTTTTCATAAACTCTCTTAAAAATCCGTGCACATTTTTTTAAACTCCGTGTTGTGCACGCTATATTTACATTGCAAGTTGATTTTCTTTGTTACGCCTATTCAATTTTGACGTTCATTTAACGATCAACGCAAACGTCGGTTGACCCCAATCACATAACGTGCGCGCAAGTACGGCTTTCAAACGGTGGGCAGGGCAAGAGATTCTTCCTAATATGTCGACGGAGACGATAAAAAGAGAAGAGACGGTGACAACCAAAAGAAAGGAGGGGATCTCCAACAACACCAGGTTGCAGCGTCCACAGCAAAACACCCAATGCAAAACCACAGAGACAAGGAACGTAAAGTACAACACAGACACATCAAACAATGAACTACACGTAAACCAACGAGAACAATGGGCAACCGGTGCCGTCTTAGGACGGCCATCTCTACGAAAATGGCAGAATGTTTGGTTATCCTGGATTACGTGCGCACGACCCTCCAACTTTTCCGATTACCCAGAGGTCTCGAAGAACGTCCAATTGTGGTGTTAAACATCCTCCTGTCAGATGACCACACACAAACAAAACCGAAAAACGCATTGGCCCAAGCAACACAGATGAATATGCAAATGGATGTAAAAAGGGGACGTTCGTAATACAATCCGTGCTCTGCCGGCTGCGCCAGCTCATGTATGTTATCACTCGAGGAGTCCGACGGTCATTCAGAGAGGACAAGTAGTCGGGGCCCTGTCTTCTCTTAAGTGATTTGCACAGGGCCCGTCATGGAGTCCCGTTGTCACAGTCAGAGTGCAAGTTTTAAGAATGCGCTGGAACAAGACTGTAGATTAGTCAAGTACCAAGCCTAGTGTCCGTCTGGTGACATTAGGATCATATCCGCGGTATAAAAGGCGTTTCATAAACTGAAGCATTTTCGATGGTTATGTTGTCTATCTTTGATCCTTCTTATCTTGTTAATTATGTCATCATAAAATGCAGGTTGTGAAATACCCAAAGTAATATACTATGTTGCCTGTTTTGGTCCGAATTTCAAACGAAGTTGACAAAAATGTTTGTAAAATTCCCAGAAAGTCTTTACTAGTTTGTGAAAGCGAAAACCTTGTCTTTAAAGTTTCTTGGTAATTTGTAAATTTGAAAACCAGATGAGCTGCGAAATGAAGATACCATAGAACGGTAAAATAGGAACATTACCGTCAAGCCAGGGGTAATTTACTATGTTGGATCCAAAATCATCTTTTTATGTCATACACACATGTATGAATCTCTCCATTTACAATTTTGATATTTAGATCCAACAATGGTGTTTCCGTGTTTGTAACGTTTTCCTTGTTTAGAATCAATTCTTGTGGATAAATAACATTTTTATACTTTTCAAAAACAGGATTGTCGATTGTAAGAATATCATCGCAGTACCTAGAAGTACCAATGAAACATTTCACATCATCATATTTCTTTGCTTTTGAAGATTTTGGATAAATTCTTTTCATGCGTGTATAAAAATAAATCTACAACGAGAGCCGCATAATTAGTACCCATATGAATCACTAGAACCTGCTTGTAGTTTCTCACCAAATCTTACATATATGATGTTCACAAGGAAGGACAAGGCAATGCACAGGTCATCACATGTCAATGATTTGTATGACTTGTATTCTGTGGTGGAAAAGAAACCCTTTGATGGAGATGTACAAATATATCTTTTCTACTCTCGATCAAAACATCATTTTCAATGAGTGTGGACAATCGAACATTTATTTTGTCGTGAGGAAGCGTGGTCTACATAGACAAGTTTGGGAAAAACATGTTTTCTAGTCAAAAATCACTGAAAATAGGAAAAAAATTATAAATTTTATATGGTTGATGTTTTTAAGTATTTTTGATGCTCTTTCAGATAAAATAAGTTGAAAGTTCCAATTCCTATTTTACTGTGTGTTTTTGGGTAAAAAAGTCGAATTTTTGCCAAAAGAGTTAAAGAAGATCCTGACGATAATCCCAACAGTACTCACCCATACTCCCAACAGTTTGTGTGATGTCATCTTACAGTGAGGAGATTGTTTTACACCACAATTGTACGTTCTTCGAGACCTCTGGGTAATTGGAGAAGTGAGAGGGTTGTGCGCAAGTAATCCAGGATAACCACACCATTTGCTACTTGCGTGACAGATGGCCGTCCAAAGTCGGCACCGGTTACCCATTGGTCTCGTCGGTTTATGTGTAGTCTTTTGTGTCGTATGTCTCTTTTCCGTCTCATGCTGTACTCGTCTTTTGTGTTTTTGCATCGGGTGTTTTACTGTTGATGCTGCAAGGGGTCTTGTTGGAGATCTCCTCCCTTCTTTTCACAATAGAGCACAACATTAAACATCGACGGACCCCTAGCAAGCTAGAGGTGGGACCAGGTGCTCGGGAGGAGTAAGCATCAGAAATTTGAGGAAATTTTAATTTATTCCTGCTTCTCTGCTCCTCAATATTGCATATGATCGTCCAATGATGATTTCAAAAACATCTTTGAGGTCTCCTCTTTCAAATGACATATTTTATATTCTTATTTTTTTGCAAAATCCTCGAAATTAATTATTTTATACAGAAAACTGTATTTTCAATTAGACATTTCAAATTTCTGTTAATTTATTTAAAGAACCCTTATTAATTATGAAAGCAATGATTGAAAGCTATTTTCTAGTGTAACTGAAGATGAAAGGTTCCCCGCGAGGGCGTTGACAGTAAGTGTTTTGAATACTTTCCCTGACATGGTCGCCATAGGCCTTTCTAGATAGAAATGGCTTTAGACAGTGCAGTTCATGTTTTGATTTTCGTGCATGATCATCGACGGCGGGTGCGGCTAGCCAACAGGGATGCTTACTCCTCCAGGGCACCTGGTCCCACTACATGTATGTCAAACTGTTACTGGATTTTGAAATAACTCTTAAACGTGGTAAAGGAGAAAAAATTATACTATTATTATTAGCTTTACCTATTAGCTAGCCCCTTAAGGATAGGAGAATGCTATGTCATGCATAATCTTCATTTTGTATCATAATACTTCAACATGCTTTACAGGAGGAAAGCTGTTGTACCAAGGTGACCCAAGGTCATTCCTGAAAGGTCAAGTCATTTGATTTAGGATACAAAAAATACTGAAATTTCAACAGAAATTTAATCGATGTTGGTTTTTCAGTTTTCGACATAAAAGTCTATATGTTCACTGTAAGTTTATTGGTCAAACTTATTAATGCCAAAAATATATTTAAAGACTCACCACTCTTGATAATTTCTGAAAGCTACTCAACATCAATTTCAGGAAACATTCCTTAGTCTTACAGGTTTTCTTGTGATCTTGAACTGGCCCAAGAATTATAATATTGAGCATTATTTTTTATCTGATAGTGACGAGATATTCATGAAAATATTTCAAATTAGTATTCCTAGTGACAAGGACTTAACTGAGTATCAATGGTTTTTAACCATATGACCTGAATGTTCAGGTAAATACTACATGTATGCAGGCAATATATTTGTATGTTCCTAAAAATCTCTAGTTGTTTACATGGTTGATTCAATATCTGAAATCGGTATATGTCTTTATTAAAACCTTTGTTTAAAGCATTAAAATATTGCTGTTTTTCATCGTTGCTTCATTATGGTATACAATTAGAATGGTCAATTTACTGCTTTGATTTGATTAATATCTTTGGATTCTTATGCTATGGTGCTTTCATAAAATACATGCATGATGTATATGGAAAGGTCCTATTCTTGAGGCAATTGTACAATTATATGACCTTGGTATTTATATTTTATTAATGGTATGTCAAATTGAGGACTAAAATATTGGTCCGCAAAGTTACCAATTTCTGTATAGTTGCTCTATATTTTCTGATTTATATGAGATAGAGACTTCATATTTGGCAATTATGATCTATGTTGTAAGACCTTGAGATTGAGGTCAAGTAATAACCATGACCTTGAACTTTGACCTAGTTTCAGCAAAGTTGTGTGTAAAAAATTTGCCTTCACAGGGTCAAATTTTCATGTTCTTGATTGCCTTCTACCGCATACATGCAAACGTCTTCAAATTGAATAGCATCATTTAAGAACAGATAAATTGGCAACATGGACCAGACATGCACGTTTCGGGTACTTAACCCTCGTCAGTGATCCTCAAATCTAAACAATGTAATATGCCAAAGAAGTATGAAAGTTACTATGTCGAAAAAGCGTACCGAAAGACGTAGCAGGATGGGTGGGATATGATGCTACAGGACCCACGTTTTAGAAATTTCAAGAAATTTTGATAACAGAAATTTTAGAATGCGTTGAAGAAACGATCAACCGAAATTGATCAAACTTGGCTACATGTGCCCTCGGGGACTCCTGGTCCACCAGCAGTGACACTCACCAAGTGGTATAAATGCAAACGTCTTCAAATTGAATAGCATCATTTAAGAACAGATAAATTGGCAACATGGACCAGACATGCACGTTTCGGGTACTTAACCCTCGTCAGTGATCCTCAAATCTAAACAATGTAATATGCCAAAGAAGTATGAAAGTTACTATGTCGAAAAAGCGTACCGAAAGACGTAGCAGGATGGGTGGGATATGATGCTACAGGACCCACGTTTTAGAAATTTCAAGAAATTTTGATAACAGAAATTTTAGAATGCGTTGAAGAAACGATCAACCGAAATTGATCAAACTTGGCTACATGTGCCCTCGGGGACTCCTGGTCCACCAGCAGTGACACTCACCAAGTGGTATAAATGCAAACGTCTTCAAATTGAATAGCATCATTTAAGAACAGATAAATTGGCAACATGGACCAGACATGCACGTTTCGGGTACTTAACCCTCGTCAGTGATCCTCAAATCTAAACAATGTAATATGACAAAGAAGTATGAAAGTTACTATGTCGAAAAAGCGTACCGAAAGACGTAGCAGGATGGGTGGGATATGATGCTACAGGACCCACGTTTTAGAAATTTCAAGAAATTTTGATAACAGAAATTTTAGAATGCGTTGAAGAAACGATCAACCGAATTTGATCAAACTTGGCTACATGTGCCCTCGGGGACTCCTGGTCCACCAGCAGTGACACTCACCAAGTGGTATAAATGCAAACGTCTTCAAATTGAATAGCATCATTTAAGAACAGATAAATTGGCAACATGGACCAGACATGCACGTTTCGGGTACTTAACCCTCGTCAGTGATCCTCAAATCTAAACAATGTAATATGCCAAAGAAGTATGAAAGTTACTATGTCGAAAAAGCGTACCGAAAGACGTAGCAGGATGGGTGGGATATGATGCTACAGGACCCACGTTTTAGAAATTTCAAGAAATTTTGATAACAGAAATTTTAGAATGCGTTGAAGAAACGATCAACCGAAATTGATCAAACTTGGCTACATGTGCCCTCGGGGACTCCTGGTCCACCAGCAGTGACACTCACCAAGTGGTATAAATGCAAACGTCTTCAAATTGAATAGCATCATTTAAGAACAGATAAATTGGCAACATGGACCAGACATGCACGTTTCGGGTACTTAACCCTCGTCAGTGATCCTCAAATCTAAACAATGTAATATGCCAAAGAAGTATGAAAGTTACTATGTCGAAAAAGCGTACCGAAAGACGTAGCAGGATGGGTGGGATATGATGCTACAGGACCCACGTTTTAGAAATTTCAAGAAATTTTGATAACAGAAATTTTAGAATGCGTTGAAGAAACGATCAACCAAAATTGATCAAACTTGGCTACATGTGCCCTCGGGGACTCCTGGTCCACCAGCAGTGACACTCACCAAGTGGTATAAATGCAAACGTCTTCAAATTGAATAGCATCATTTAAGAACAGATAAATTGGCAACATGGACCAGACATGCACGTTTCTGGTACTTAACCCTCGTCAGTGATCCTCAAATCTAAACAATGTAATATGACAAAGAAGTATGAAAGTTACTATGTCGAAAAAGCGTACCGAAAGACGTAGCAGGATGGGTGGGATATGATGCTACAGGACCCACGTTTTAGAAATTTCAAGAAATTTTGATAACAGAAATTTTAGAATGCGTTGAAGAAACGATCAACCGAATTTGATCAAACTTGGCTACATGTGCCCTCGGGGACTCCTGGTCCACCAGCAGTGACACTCACCAAGTGGTATAAATGCAAACGTCTTCAAATTGAATAGCATCATTTAAGAACAGATAAATTGGCAACATGGACCAGACATGCACGTTTCGGGTACTTAACCCTCGTCAGTGATCCTCAAATCTAAACAATGTAATATGCCAAAGAAGTATGAAAGTTACTATGTCGAAAAAGCGTACCGAAAGACGTAGCAGGATGGGTGGGATATGATGCTACAGGACCCACGTTTTAGAAATTTCAAGAAATTTTGATAACAGAAATTTTAGAATGCGTTGAAGAAACGATCAACCGAAATTGATCAAACTTGGCTACATGTGCCCTCGGGGACTCCTGGTCCACCAGCAGTGACACTCACCAAGTGGTATAAATGCAAACGTCTTCAAATTGAATAGCATCATTTAAGAACAGATAAATTGGCAACATGGACCAGACATGCACGTTTCGGGTACTTAACCCTCGTCAGTGATCCTCAAATCTAAACAATGTAATATGCCAAAGAAGTATGAAAGTTACTATGTCGAAAAAGCGTACCGAAAGACGTAGCAGGATGGGTGGGATATGATGCTACAGGACCCACGTTTTAGAAATTTCAAGAAATTTTGATAACAGAAATTTTAGAATGCGTTGAAGAAACGATCAACCGAAATTGATCAAACTTGGCTACATGTGCCCTCGGGGACTCCTGGTCCACCAGCAGTGACACTCACCAAGTGGTATAAATGCAAACGTCTTCAAATTGAATAGCATCATTTAAGAACAGATAAATTGGCAACATGGACCAGACATGCACGTTTCTGGTACTTAACCCTCGTCAGTGATCCTCAAATCTAAACAATGTAATATGACAAAGAAGTATGAAAGTTACTATGTCGAAAAAGCGTACCGGAAGACGTAGCAGGATGGGTGGGATATGATGCTACAGGACCCACGTTTTAGAAATTTCAAGAAATTTTGATAACAGAAATTTTAGAATGCGTTGAAGAAACGATCAACCGAAATTGATCAAACTTGGCTACATGTGCCCTCGGGGACTCCTGGTCCACCAGCAGTGACACTCACCAAGTGGTATAAATGCAAACGTCTTCAAATTGAATAGCATCATTTAAGAACAGATAAATTGGCAACATGGACCAGACATGCACGTTTCGGGTACTTAACCCTCGTCAGTGATCCTCAAATCTAAACAATGTAATATGCCAAAGAAGTATGAAACTTACTATGTCGAAAAAGCGTACCGAAAGACGTAGCAGGATGGGTGGGATATGATGCTACAGGACCCACGTTTTAGAAATTTCAAGAAATTTTGATAACAGAAATTTTAGAATGCGTTGAAGAAACGATCAACCGAAATTGATCAAACTTGGCTACATGTGCCCTCGGGGACTCCTGGTCCACCAGCAGTGACACTCACCAAGTGGTATAAATGCAAACGTCTTCAAATTGAATAGCATCATTTAAGAACAGATAAATTGGCAACATGGACCAGACATGCACGTTTCTGGTACTTAACCCTCGTCAGTGATCCTCAAATCTAAACAATGTAATATGACAAAGAAGTATGAAAGTTACTATGTCGAAAAAGCGTACCGAAAGACGTAGCAGGATGGGTGGGATATGATGCTACAGGACCCACGTTTTAGAAATTTCAAGAAATTTTGATAACAGAAATTTTAGAATGCGTTGAAGAAACGATCAACCGAAATTGATCAAACTTGGCTACATGTGCCCTCGGGGACTCCTGGTCCACCAGCAGTGACACTCACCAAGTGGTATAAATGCAAACGTCTTCAAATTGAATAGCATCATTTAAGAACAGATAAATTGGCAACATGGACCAGACATGCACGTTTCGGGTACTTAACCCTCGTCAGTGATCCTCAAATCTAAACAATGTAATATGCCAAAGAAGTATGAAACTTACTATGTCGAAAAAGCGTACCGAAAGACGTAGCAGGATGGGTGGGATATGATGCTACAGGACCCACGTTTTAGAAATTTCAAGAAATTTTGATAACAGAAATTTTAGAATGCGTTGAAGAAACGATCAACCGAAATTGATCAAACTTGGCTACATGTGCCCTCGGGGACTCCTGGTCCACCAGCAGTGACACTCACCAAGTGGTATAAATGCAAACGTCTTCAAATTGAATAGCATCATTTAAGAACAGATAAATTGGCAACATGGACCAGACATGCACGTTTCGGGTACTTAACCCTCGTCAGTGATCCTCAAATCTAAACAATGTAATATGCCAAAGAAGTATGAAAGTTACTATGTCGAAAAAGCGTACCGAAAGACGTAGCAGGATGGGTGGGATATGATGCTACAGGACCCACGTTTTAGAAATTTCAAGAAATTTTGATAACAGAAATTTTAGAATGCGTTGAAGAAACGATCAACCGAAATTGATCAAACTTGGCTACATGTGCCCTCGGGGACTCCTGGTCCACCAGCAGTGACACTCACCAAGTGGTATAAATGCAAACGTCTTCAAATTGAATAGCATCATTTAAGAACAGATAAATTGGCAACATGGACCAGACATGCACGTTTCTGGTACTTAACCCTCGTCAGTGATCCTCAAATCTAAACAATGTAATATGACAAAGAAGTATGAAAGTTACTATGTCGAAAAAGCGTACCGAAAGACGTAGCAGGATGGGTGGGATATGATGCTACAGGACCCACGTTTTAGAAATTTCAAGAAATTTTGATAACAGAAATTTTAGAATGCGTTGAAGAAACGATCAACCGAAATTGATCAAACTTGGCTACATGTGCCCTCGGGGACTCCTGGTCCACCAGCAGTGACACTCACCAAGTGGTATAAATGCAAACGTCTTCAAATTGAATAGCATCATTTAAGAACAGATAAATTGGCAACATGGACCAGACATGCACGTTTCGGGTACTTAACCCTCGTCAGTGATCCTCAAATCTAAACAATGTAATATGCCAAAGAAGTATGAAACTTACTATGTCGAAAAAGCGTACCGAAAGACGTAGCAGGATGGGTGGGATATGATGCTACAGGACCCACGTTTTAGAAATTTCAAGAAATTTTGATAACAGAAATTTTAGAATGCGTTGAAGAAACGATCAACCGAAATTGATCAAACTTGGCTACATGTGCCCTCGGGGACTCCTGGTCCACCAGCAGTGACACTCACCAAGTGGTATAAATGCAAACGTCTTCAAATTGAATAGCATCATTTAAGAACAGATAAATTGGCAACATGGACCAGACATGCACGTTTCTGGTACTTAACCCTCGTCAGTGATCCTCAAATCTAAACAATGTAATATGACAAAGAAGTATGAAAGTTACTATGTCGAAAAAGCGTACCGAAAGACGTAGCAGGATGGGTGGGATATGATGCTACAGGACCCACGTTTTAGAAATTTCAAGAAATTTTGATAACAGAAATTTTAGAATGCGTTGAAGAAACGATCAACCGAAATTGATCAAACTTGGCTACATGTGCCCTCGGGGACTCCTGGTCCACCAGCAGTGACACTCACCAAGTGGTATAAATGCAAACGTCTTCAAATTGAATAGCATCATTTAAGAACAGATAAATTGGCAACATGGACCAGACATGCACGTTTCTGGTACTTAACCCTCGTCAGTGATCCTCAAATCTAAACAATGTAATATGACAAAGAAGTATGAAAGTTACTATGTCGAAAAAGCGTACCGAAAGACGTAGCAGGATGGGTGGGATATGATGCTACAGGACCCACGTTTTAGAAATTTCAAGAAATTTTGATAACAGAAATTTTAGAATGCGTTGAAGAAACGATCAACCGAAATTGATCAAACTTGGCTACATGTGCCCTCGGGGACTCCTGGTCCACCAGCAGTGACACTCACCAAGTGGTATAAATGCAAACGTCTTCAAATTGAATAGCATCATTTAAGAACAGATAAATTGGCAACATGGACCAGACATGCACGTTTCGGGTACTTAACCCTCGTCAGTGATCCTCAAATCTAAACAATGTAATATGCCAAAGAAGTATGAAAGTTACTATGTCGAAAAAGCGTACCGAAAGACGTAGCAGGATGGGTGGGATATGATGCTACAGGACCCACGTTTTAGAAATTTCAAGAAATTTTGATAACAGAAATTTTAGAATGCGTTGAAGAAACGATCAACCGAAATTGATCAAACTTGGCTACATGTGCCCTCGGGGACTCCTGGTCCACCAGCAGTGACACTCACCAAGTGGTATAAATGCAAACGTCTTCAAATTGAATAGCATCATTTAAGAACAGATAAATTGGCAACATGGACCAGACATGCACGTTTCTGGTACTTAACCCTCGTCAGTGATCCTCAAATCTAAACAATGTAATATGACAAAGAAGTATGAAAGTTACTATGTCGAAAAAGCGTACCGAAAGACGTAGCAGGATGGGTGGGATATGATGCTACAGGACCCACGTTTTAGAAATTTCAAGAAATTTTGATAACAGAAATTTTAGAATGCGTTGAAGAAACGATCAACCGAAATTGATCAAACTTGGCTACATGTGCCCTCGGGGACTCCTGGTCCACCAGCAGTGACACTCACCAAGTGGTATAAATGCAAACGTCTTCAAATTGAATAGCATCATTTAAGAACAGATAAATTGGCAACATGGACCAGACATGCACGTTTCGGGTACTTAACCCTCGTCAGTGATCCTCAAATCTAAACAATGTAATATGCCAAAGAAGTATGAAAGTTACTATGTCGAAAAAGCGTACCGAAAGACGTAGCAGGATGGGTGGGATATGATGCTACAGGACCCACGTTTTAGAAATTTCAAGAAATTTTGATAACAGAAATTTTAGAATGCGTTGAAGAAACGATCAACCGAAATTGATCAAACTTGGCTACATGTGCCCTCGGGGACTCCTGGTCCACCAGCAGTGACACTCACCAAGTGGTATAAATGCAAACGTCTTCAAATTGAATAGCATCATTTAAGAACAGATAAATTGGCAACATGGACCAGACATGCACGTTTCGGGTACTTAACCCTCGTCAGTGATCCTCAAATCTAAACAATGTAATATGCCAAAGAAGTATGAAAGTTACTATGTCGAAAAAGCGTACCGAAAGACGTAGCAGGATGGGTGGGATATGATGCTACAGGACCCACGTTTTAGAAATTTCAAGAAATTTTGATAACAGAAATTTTAGAATGCGTTGAAGAAACGATCAACCGAAATTGATCAAACTTGGCTACATGTGCCCTCGGGGACTCCTGGTCCACCAGCAGTGACACTCACCAAGTGGTATAAATGCAAACGTCTTCAAATTGAATAGCATCATTTAAGAACAGATAAATTGGCAACATGGACCAGACATGCACGTTTCTGGTACTTAACCCTCGTCAGTGATCCTCAAATCTAAACAATGTAATATGACAAAGAAGTATGAAAGTTACTATGTCGAAAAAGCGTACCGAAAGACGTAGCAGGATGGGTGGGATATGATGCTACAGGACCCACGTTTTAGAAATTTCAAGAAATTTTGATAACAGAAATTTTAGAATGCGTTGAAGAAACGATCAACCGAAATTGATCAAACTTGGCTACATGTGCCCTCGGGGACTCCTGGTCCACCAGCAGTGACACTCACCAAGTGGTATAAATGCAAACGTCTTCAAATTGAATAGCATCATTTAAGAACAGATAAATTGGCAACATGGACCAGACATGCACGTTTCTGGTACTTAACCCTCGTCAGTGATCCTCAAATCTAAACAATGTAATATGACAAAGAAGTATGAAAGTTACTATGTCGAAAAAGCGTACCGAAAGACGTAGCAGGATGGGTGGGATATGATGCTACAGGACCCACGTTTTAGAAATTTCAAGAAATTTTGATAACAGAAATTTTAGAATGCGTTGAAGAAACGATCAACCGAAATTGATCAAACTTGGCTACATGTGCCCTCGGGGACTCCTGGTCCACCAGCAGTGACACTCACCAAGTGGTATAAATGCAAACGTCTTCAAATTGAATAGCATCATTTAAGAACAGATAAATTGGCAACATGGACCAGACATGCACGTTTCGGGTACTTAACCCTCGTCAGTGATCCTCAAATCTAAACAATGTAATATGCCAAAGAAGTATGAAAGTTACTATGTCGAAAAAGCGTACCGAAAGACGTAGCAGGATGGGTGGGATATGATGCTACAGGACCCACGTTTTAGAAATTTCAAGAAATTTTGATAACAGAAATTTTAGAATGCGTTGAAGAAACGATCAACCGAAATTGATCAAACTTGGCTACATGTGCCCTCGGGGACTCCTGGTCCACCAGCAGTGACACTCACCAAGTGGTATAAATGCAAACGTCTTCAAATTGAATAGCATCATTTAAGAACAGATAAATTGGCAACATGGACCAGACATGCACGTTTCGGGTACTTAACCCTCGTCAGTGATCCTCAAATCTAAACAATGTAATATGCCAAAGAAGTATGAAAGTTACTATGTCGAAAAAGCGTACCGAAAGACGTAGCAGGATGGGTGGGATATGATGCTACAGGACCCACGTTTTAGAAATTTCAAGAAATTTTGATAACAGAAATTTTAGAATGCGTTGAAGAAACGATCAACCGAAATTGATCAAACTTGGCTACATGTGCCCTCGGGGACTCCTGGTCCACCAGCAGTGACACTCACCAAGTGGTATAAATGCAAACGTCTTCAAATTGAATAGCATCATTTAAGAACAGATAAATTGGCAACATGGACCAGACATGCACGTTTCTGGTACTTAACCCTCGTCAGTGATCCTCAAATCTAAACAATGTAATATGACAAAGAAGTATGAAAGTTACTATGTCGAAAAAGCGTACCGAAAGACGTAGCAGGATGGGTGGGATATGATGCTACAGGACCCACGTTTTAGAAATTTCAAGAAATTTTGATAACAGAAATTTTAGAATGCGTTGAAGAAACGATCAACCGAAATTGATCAAACTTGGCTACATGTGCCCTCGGGGACTCCTGGTCCACCAGCAGTGACACTCACCAAGTGGTATAAATGCAAACGTCTTCAAATTGAATAGCATCATTTAAGAACAGATAAATTGGCAACATGGACCAGACATGCACGTTTCTGGTACTTAACCCTCGTCAGTGATCCTCAAATCTAAACAATGTAATATGACAAAGAAGTATGAAAGTTACTATGTCGAAAAAGCGTACCGAAAGACGTAGCAGGATGGGTGGGATATGATGCTACAGGACCCACGTTTTAGAAATTTCAAGAAATTTTGATAACAGAAATTTTAGAATGCGTTGAAGAAACGATCAACCGAAATTGATCAAACTTGGCTACATGTGCCCTCGGGGACTCCTGGTCCACCAGCAGTGACACTCACCAAGTGGTATAAATGCAAACGTCTTCAAATTGAATAGCATCATTTAAGAACAGATAAATTGGCAACATGGACCAGACATGCACGTTTCGGGTACTTAACCCTCGTCAGTGATCCTCAAATCTAAACAATGTAATATGCCAAAGAAGTATGAAAGTTACTATGTCGAAAAAGCGTACCGAAAGACGTAGCAGGATGGGTGGGATATGATGCTACAGGACCCACGTTTTAGAAATTTCAAGAAATTTTGATAACAGAAATTTTAGAATGCGTTGAAGAAACGATCAACCGAAATTGATCAAACTTGGCTACATGTGCCCTCGGGGACTCCTGGTCCACCAGCAGTGACACTCACCAAGTGGTATAAATGCAAACGTCTTCAAATTGAATAGCATCATTTAAGAACAGATAAATTGGCAACATGGACCAGACATGCACGTTTCGGGTACTTAACCCTCGTCAGTGATCCTCAAATCTAAACAATGTAATATGCCAAAGAAGTATGAAAGTTACTATGTCGAAAAAGCGTACCGAAAGACGTAGCAGGATGGGTGGGATATGATGCTACAGGACCCACGTTTTAGAAATTTCAAGAAATTTTGATAACAGAAATTTTAGAATGCGTTGAAGAAACGATCAACCGAAATTGATCAAACTTGGCTACATGTGCCCTCGGGGACTCCTGGTCCACCAGCAGTGACACTCACCAAGTGGTATAAATGCAAACGTCTTCAAATTGAATAGCATCATTTAAGAACAGATAAATTGGCAACATGGACCAGACATGCACGTTTCTGGTACTTAACCCTCGTCAGTGATCCTCAAATCTAAACAATGTAATATGACAAAGAAGTATGAAAGTTACTATGTCGAAAAAGCGTACCGAAAGACGTAGCAGGATGGGTGGGATATGATGCTACAGGACCCACGTTTTAGAAATTTCAAGAAATTTTGATAACAGAAATTTTAGAATGCGTTGAAGAAACGATCAACCGAAATTGATCAAACTTGGCTACATGTGCCCTCGGGGACTCCTGGTCCACCAGCAGTGACACTCACCAAGTGGTATAAATGCAAACGTCTTCAAATTGAATAGCATCATTTAAGAACAGATAAATTGGCAACATGGACCAGACATGCACGTTTCTGGTACTTAACCCTCGTCAGTGATCCTCAAATCTAAACAATGTAATATGCCAAAGAAGTATGAAAGTTACTATGTCGAAAAAGCGTACCGAAAGACGTAGCAGGATGGGTGGGATATGATGCTACAGGACCCACGTTTTAGAAATTTCAAGAAATTTTGATAACAGAAATTTTAGAATGCGTTGAAGAAACGATCAACCGAAATTGATCAAACTTGGCTACATGTGCCCTCGGGGACTCCTGGTCCACCAGCAGTGACACTCACCAAGTGGTATAAATGCAAACGTCTTCAAATTGAATAGCATCATTTAAGAACAGATAAATTGGCAACATGGACCAGACATGCACGTTTCGGGTACTTAACCCTCGTCAGTGATCCTCAAATCTAAACAATGTAATATGCCAAAGAAGTATGAAAGTTACTATGTCGAAAAAGCGTACCGAAAGACGTAGCAGGATGGGTGGGATATGATGCTACAGGACCCACGTTTTAGAAATTTCAAGAAATTTTGATAACAGAAATTTTAGAATGCGTTGAAGAAACGATCAACCGAAATTGATCAAACTTGGCTACATGTGCCCTCGGGGACTCCTGGTCCACCAGCAGTGACACTCACCAAGTGGTATAAATGCAAACGTCTTCAAATTGAATAGCATCATTTAAGAACAGATAAATTGGCAACATGGACCAGACATGCACGTTTCGGGTACTTAACCCTCGTCAGTGATCCTCAAATCTAAACAATGTAATATGCCAAAGAAGTATGAAAGTTACTATGTCGAAAAAGCGTACCGAAAGACGTAGCAGGATGGGTGGGATATGATGCTACAGGACCCACGTTTTAGAAATTTCAAGAAATTTTGATAACAGAAATTTTAGAATGCGTTGAAGAAACGATCAACCGAAATTGATCAAACTTGGCTACATGTGCCCTCGGGGACTCCTGGTCCACCAGCAGTGACACTCACCAAGTGGTATAAATGCAAACGTCTTCAAATTGAATAGCATCATTTAAGAACAGATAAATTGGCAACATGGACCAGACATGCACGTTTCTGGTACTTAACCCTCGTCAGTGATCCTCAAATCTAAACAATGTAATATGACAAAGAAGTATGAAAGTTACTATGTCGAAAAAGCGTACCGAAAGACGTAGCAGGATGGGTGGGATATGATGCTACAGGACCCACGTTTTAGAAATTTCAAGAAATTTTGATAACAGAAATTTTAGAATGCGTTGAAGAAACGATCAACCGAAATTGATCAAACTTGGCTACATGTGCCCTCGGGGACTCCTGGTCCACCAGCAGTGACACTCACCAAGTGGTATAAATGCAAACGTCTTCAAATTGAATAGCATCATTTAAGAACAGATAAATTGGCAACATGGACCAGACATGCACGTTTCTGGTACTTAACCCTCGTCAGTGATCCTCAAATCTAAACAATGTAATATGACAAAGAAGTATGAAAGTTACTATGTCGAAAAAGCGTACCGAAAGACGTAGCAGGATGGGTGGGATATGATGCTACAGGACCCACGTTTTAGAAATTTCAAGAAATTTTGATAACAGAAATTTTAGAATGCGTTGAAGAAACGATCAACCGAAATTGATCAAACTTGGCTACATGTGCCCTCGGGGACTCCTGGTCCACCAGCAGTGACACTCACCAAGTGGTATAAATGCAAACGTCTTCAAATTGAATAGCATCATTTAAGAACAGATAAATTGGCAACATGGACCAGACATGCACGTTTCGGGTACTTAACCCTCGTCAGTGATCCTCAAATCTAAACAATGTAATATGCCAAAGAAGTATGAAAGTTACTATGTCGAAAAAGCGTACCGAAAGACGTAGCAGGATGGGTGGGATATGATGCTACAGGACCCACGTTTTAGAAATTTCAAGAAATTTTGATAACAGAAATTTTAGAATGCGTTGAAGAAACGATCAACCGAAATTGATCAAACTTGGCTACATGTGCCCTCGGGGACTCCTGGTCCACCAGCAGTGACACTCACCAAGTGGTATAAATGCAAACGTCTTCAAATTGAATAGCATCATTTAAGAACAGATAAATTGGCAACATGGACCAGACATGCACGTTTCGGGTACTTAACCCTCGTCAGTGATCCTCAAATCTAAACAATGTAATATGCCAAAGAAGTATGAAAGTTACTATGTCGAAAAAGCGTACCGAAAGACGTAGCAGGATGGGTGGGATATGATGCTACAGGACCCACGTTTTAGAAATTTCAAGAAATTTTGATAACAGAAATTTTAGAATGCGTTGAAGAAACGATCAACCGAAATTGATCAAACTTGGCTACATGTGCCCTCGGGGACTCCTGGTCCACCAGCAGTGACACTCACCAAGTGGTATAAATGCAAACGTCTTCAAATTGAATAGCATCATTTAAGAACAGATAAATTGGCAACATGGACCAGACATGCACGTTTCTGGTACTTAACCCTCGTCAGTGATCCTCAAATCTAAACAATGTAATATGACAAAGAAGTATGAAAGTTACTATGTCGAAAAAGCGTACCGAAAGACGTAGCAGGATGGGTGGGATATGATGCTACAGGACCCACGTTTTAGAAATTTCAAGAAATTTTGATAACAGAAATTTTAGAATGCGTTGAAGAAACGATCAACCGAAATTGATCAAACTTGGCTACATGTGCCCTCGGGGACTCCTGGTCCACCAGCAGTGACACTCACCAAGTGGTATAAATGCAAACGTCTTCAAATTGAATAGCATCATTTAAGAACAGATAAATTGGCAACATGGACCAGACATGCACGTTTCTGGTACTTAACCCTCGTCAGTGATCCTCAAATCTAAACAATGTAATATGCCAAAGAAGTATGAAAGTTACTATGTCGAAAAAGCGTACCGAAAGACGTAGCAGGATGGGTGGGATATGATGCTACAGGACCCACGTTTTAGAAATTTCAAGAAATTTTGATAACAGAAATTTTAGAATGCGTTGAAGAAACGATCAACCGAAATTGATCAAACTTGGCTACATGTGCCCTCGGGGACTCCTGGTCCACCAGCAGTGACACTCACCAAGTGGTATAAATGCAAACGTCTTCAAATTGAATAGCATCATTTAAGAACAGATAAATTGGCAACATGGACCAGACATGCACGTTTCGGGTACTTAACCCTCGTCAGTGATCCTCAAATCTAAACAATGTAATATGCCAAAGAAGTATGAAAGTTACTATGTCGAAAAAGCGTACCGAAAGACGTAGCAGGATGGGTGGGATATGATGCTACAGGACCCACGTTTTAGAAATTTCAAGAAATTTTGATAACAGAAATTTTAGAATGCGTTGAAGAAACGATCAACCGAAATTGATCAAACTTGGCTACATGTGCCCTCGGGGACTCCTGGTCCACCAGCAGTGACACTCACCAAGTGGTATAAATGCAAACGTCTTCAAATTGAATAGCATCATTTAAGAACAGATAAATTGGCAACATGGACCAGACATGCACGTTTCGGGTACTTAACCCTCGTCAGTGATCCTCAAATCTAAACAATGTAATATGCCAAAGAAGTATGAAAGTTACTATGTCGAAAAAGCGTACCGAAAGACGTAGCAGGATGGGTGGGATATGATGCTACAGGACCCACGTTTTAGAAATTTCAAGAAATTTTGATAACAGAAATTTTAGAATGCGTTGAAGAAACGATCAACCGAAATTGATCAAACTTGGCTACATGTGCCCTCGGGGACTCCTGGTCCACCAGCAGTGACACTCACCAAGTGGTATAAATGCAAACGTCTTCAAATTGAATAGCATCATTTAAGAACAGATAAATTGGCAACATGGACCAGACATGCACGTTTCTGGTACTTAACCCTCGTCAGTGATCCTCAAATCTAAACAATGTAATATGACAAAGAAGTATGAAAGTTACTATGTCGAAAAAGCGTACCGAAAGACGTAGCAGGATGGGTGGGATATGATGCTACAGGACCCACGTTTTAGAAATTTCAAGAAATTTTGATAACAGAAATTTTAGAATGCGTTGAAGAAACGATCAACCGAAATTGATCAAACTTGGCTACATGTGCCCTCGGGGACTCCTGGTCCACCAGCAGTGACACTCACCAAGTGGTATAAATGCAAACGTCTTCAAATTGAATAGCATCATTTAAGAACAGATAAATTGGCAACATGGACCAGACATGCACGTTTCGGGTACTTAACCCTCGTCAGTGATCCTCAAATCTAAACAATGTAATATGCCAAAGAAGTATGAAAGTTACTATGTCGAAAAAGCGTACCGAAAGACGTAGCAGGATGGGTGGGATATGATGCTACAGGACCCACGTTTTAGAAATTTCAAGAAATTTTGATAACAGAAATTTTAGAATGCGTTGAAGAAACGATCAACCGAAATTGATCAAACTTGGCTACATGTGCCCTCGGGGACTCCTGGTCCACCAGCAGTGACACTCACCAAGTGGTATAAATGCAAACGTCTTCAAACTGAATAGCATCATTTAAGAACAGATAAATTGGCAACATGGACCAGACATGCACGTTTCTGGTACTTAACCCTCGTCAGTGATCCTCAAATCTAAACAATGTAATATGACAAAGAAGTATGAAAGTTACTATGTCGAAAAAGCGTACCGAAAGACGTAGCAGGATGGGTGGGATATGATGCTACAGGACCCACGTTTTAGAAATTTCAAGAAATTTTGATAACAGAAATTTTAGAATGCGTTGAAGAAACGATCAACCGAAATTGATCAAACTTGGCTACATGTGCCCTCGGGGACTCCTGGTCCACCAGCAGTGACACTCACCAAGTGGTATAAATGCAAACGTCTTCAAATTGAATAGCATCATTTAAGAACAGATAAATTGGCAACATGGACCAGACATGCACGTTTCGGGTACTTAACCCTCGTCAGTGATCCTCAAATCTAAACAATGTAATATGCCAAAGAAGTATGAAAGTTACTATGTCGAAAAAGCGTACCGAAAGACGTAGCAGGATGGGTGGGATATGATGCTACAGGACCCACGTTTTAGAAATTTCAAGAAATTTTGATAACAGAAATTTTAGAATGCGTTGAAGAAACGATCAACCGAAATTGATCAAACTTGGCTACATGTGCCCTCGGGGACTCCTGGTCCACCAGCAGTGACACTCACCAAGTGGTATAAATGCAAACGTCTTCAAATTGAATAGCATCATTTAAGAACAGATAAATTGGCAACATGGACCAGACATGCACGTTTCTGGTACTTAACCCTCGTCAGTGATCCTCAAATCTAAACAATGTAATATGACAAAGAAGTATGAAAGTTACTATGTCGAAAAAGCGTACCGAAAGACGTAGCAGGATGGGTGGGATATGATGCTACAGGACCCACGTTTTAGAAATTTCAAGAAATTTTGATAACAGAAATTTTAGAATGCGTTGAAGAAACGATCAACCGAAATTGATCAAACTTGGCTACATGTGCCCTCGGGGACTCCTGGTCCACCAGCAGTGACACTCACCAAGTGGTATAAATGCAAACGTCTTCAAATTGAATAGCATCATTTAAGAACAGATAAATTGGCAACATGGACCAGACATGCACGTTTCGGGTACTTAACCCTCGTCAGTGATCCTCAAATCTAAACAATGTAATATGCCAAAGAAGTATGAAAGTTACTATGTCGAAAAAGCGTACCGAAAGACGTAGCAGGATGGGTGGGATATGATGCTACAGGACCCACGTTTTAGAAATTTCAAGAAATTTTGATAACAGAAATTTTAGAATGCGTTGAAGAAACGATCAACCGAAATTGATCAAACTTGGCTACATGTGCCCTCGGGGACTCCTGGTCCACCAGCAGTGACACTCACCAAGTGGTATAAATGCAAACGTCTTCAAATTGAATAGCATCATTTAAGAACAGATAAATTGGCAACATGGACCAGACATGCACGTTTCTGATACTTAACCCTCGTCAGTGATCCTCAAATCTAAACAATGTAATATGACAAAGAAGTATGAAAGTTACTATGTCGAAAAAGCGTACCGAAAGACGTAGCAGGATGGGTGGGATATGATGCTACAGGACCCACGTTTTAGAAATTTCAAGAAATTTTGATAACAGAAATTTTAGAATGCGTTGAAGAAACGATCAACCGAAATTGATCAAACTTGGCTACATGTGCCCTCGGGGACTCCTGGTCCACCAGCAGTGACACTCACCAAGTGGTATAAATGCAAACGTCTTCAAACTGAATAGCATCATTTAAGAACAGATAAATTGGCAACATGGACCAGACATGCACGTTTCTGGTACTTAACCCTCGTCAGTGATCCTCAAATCTAAACAATGTAATATGACAAAGAAGTATGAAAGTTACTATGTCGAAAAAGCGTACCGAAAGACGTAGCAGGATGGGTGGGATATGATGCTACAGGACCCACGTTTTAGAAATTTCAAGAAATTTTGATAACAGAAATTTTAGAATGCGTTGAAGAAACGATCAACCGAAATTGATCAAACTTGGCTACATGTGCCCTCGGGGACTCCTGGTCCACCAGCAGTGACACTCACCAAGTGGTATAAATGCAAACGTCTTCAAATTGAATAGCATCATTTAAGAACAGATAAATTGGCAACATGGACCAGACATGCACGTTTCGGGTACTTAACCCTCGTCAGTGATCCTCAAATCTAAACAATGTAATATGCCAAAGAAGTATGAAAGTTACTATGTCGAAAAAGCGTACCGAAAGACGTAGCAGGATGGGTGGGATATGATGCTACAGGACCCACGTTTTAGAAATTTCAAGAAATTTTGATAACAGAAATTTTAGAATGCGTTGAAGAAACGATCAACCGAAATTGATCAAACTTGGCTACATGTGCCCTCGGGGACTCCTGGTCCACCAGCAGTGACACTCACCAAGTGGTATAAATGCAAACGTCTTCAAATTGAATAGCATCATTTAAGAACAGATAAATTGGCAACATGGACCAGACATGCACGTTTCTGGTACTTAACCCTCGTCAGTGATCCTCAAATCTAAACAATGTAATATGACAAAGAAGTATGAAAGTTACTATGTCGAAAAAGCGTACCGAAAGACGTAGCAGGATGGGTGGGATATGATGCTACAGGACCCACGTTTTAGAAATTTCAAGAAATTTTGATAACAGAAATTTTAGAATGCGTTGAAGAAACGATCAACCGAAATTGATCAAACTTGGCTACATGTGCCCTCGGGGACTCCTGGTCCACCAGCAGTGACACTCACCAAGTGGTATAAATGCAAACGTCTTCAAATTGAATAGCATCATTTAAGAACAGATAAATTGGCAACATGGACCAGACATGCACGTTTCGGGTACTTAACCCTCGTCAGTGATCCTCAAATCTAAACAATGTAATATGCCAAAGAAGTATGAAAGTTACTATGTCGAAAAAGCGTACCGAAAGACGTAGCAGGATGGGTGGGATATGATGCTACAGGACCCACGTTTTAGAAATTTCAAGAAATTTTGATAACAGAAATTTTAGAATGCGTTGAAGAAACGATCAACCGAAATTGATCAAACTTGGCTACATGTGCCCTCGGGGACTCCTGGTCCACCAGCAGTGACACTCACCAAGTGGTATAAATGCAAACGTCTTCAAATTGAATAGCATCATTTAAGAACAGATAAATTGGCAACATGGACCAGACATGCACGTTTCTGATACTTAACCCTCGTCAGTGATCCTCAAATCTAAACAATGTAATATGACAAAGAAGTATGAAAGTTACTATGTCGAAAAAGCGTACCGAAAGACGTAGCAGGATGGGTGGGATATGATGCTACAGGACCCACGTTTTAGAAATTTCAAGAAATTTTGATAACAGAAATTTTAGAATGCGTTGAAGAAACGATCAACCGAAATTGATCAAACTTGGCTACATGTGCCCTCGGGGACTCCTGGTCCACCAGCAGTGACACTCACCAAGTGGTATAAATGCAAACGTCTTCAAATTGAATAGCATCATTTAAGAACAGATAAATTGGCAACATGGACCAGACATGCACGTTTCGGATACTTAACCCTCGTCAGTGATCCTCAAATCTAAACAATGTAATATGCCAAAGAAGTATGAAAGTTACTATGTCGAAAAAGCGTACCGAAAGACGTAGCAGGATGGGTGGGATATGATGCTACAGGACCCACGTTTTAGAAATTTCAAGAAATTTTGATAACAGAAATTTTAGAATGCGTTGAAGAAACGATCAACCGAAATTGATCAAACTTGGCTACATGTGCCCTCGGGGACTCCTGGTCCACCAGCAGTGACACTCACCAAGTGGTATAAATGCAAACGTCTTCAAATTGAATAGCATCATTTAAGAACAGATAAATTGGCAACATGGACCAGACATGCACGTTTCGGGTACTTAACCCTCGTCAGTGATCCTCAAATCTAAACAATGTAATATGCCAAAGAAGTATGAAAGTTACTATGTCGAAAAAGCGTACCGAAAGACGTAGCAGGATGGGTGGGATATGATGCTACAGGACCCACGTTTTAGAAATTTCAAGAAATTTTGATAACAGAAATTTTAGAATGCGTTGAAGAAACGATCAACCGAAATTGATCAAACTTGGCTACATGTGCCCTCGGGGACTCCTGGTCCACCAGCAGTGACACTCACCAAGTGGTATAAATGCAAACGTCTTCAAATTGAATAGCATCATTTAAGAACAGATAAATTGGCAACATGGACCAGACATGCACGTTTCTGGTACTTAACCCTCGTCAGTGATCCTCAAATCTAAACAATGTAATATGACAAAGAAGTATGAAAGTTACTATGTCGAAAAAGCGTACCGAAAGACGTAGCAGGATGGGTGGGATATGATGCTACAGGACCCACGTTTTAGAAATTTCAAGAAATTTTGATAACAGAAATTTTAGAATGCGTTGAAGAAACGATCAACCGAAATTGATCAAACTTGGCTACATGTGCCCTCGGGGACTCCTGGTCCACCAGCAGTGACACTCACCAAGTGGTATAAATGCAAACGTCTTCAAATTGAATAGCATCATTTAAGAACAGATAAATTGGCAACATGGACCAGACATGCACGTTTCGGGTACTTAACCCTCGTCAGTGATCCTCAAATCTAAACAATGTAATATGCCAAAGAAGTATGAAAGTTACTATGTCGAAAAAGCGTACCGAAAGACGTAGCAGGATGGGTGGGATATGATGCTACAGGACCCACGTTTTAGAAATTTCAAGAAATTTTGATAACAGAAATTTTAGAATGCGTTGAAGAAACGATCAACCGAAATTGATCAAACTTGGCTACATGTGCCCTCGGGGACTCCTGGTCCACCAGCAGTGACACTCACCAAGTGGTATAAATGCAAACGTCTTCAAATTGAATAGCATCATTTAAGAACAGATAAATTGGCAACATGGACCAGACATGCACGTTTCGGGTACTTAACCCTCGTCAGTGATCCTCAAATCTAAACAATGTAATATGCCAAAGAAGTATGAAAGTTACTATGTCGAAAAAGCGTACCGAAAGACGTAGCAGGATGGGTGGGATATGATGCTACAGGACCCACGTTTTAGAAATTTCAAGAAATTTTGATAACAGAAATTTTAGAATGCGTTGAAGAAACGATCAACCGAAATTGATCAAACTTGGCTACATGTGCCCTCGGGGACTCCTGGTCCACCAGCAGTGACACTCACCAAGTGGTATAAATGCAAACGTCTTCAAATTGAATAGCATCATTTAAGAACAGATAAATTGGCAACATGGACCAGACATGCACGTTTCTGGTACTTAACCCTCGTCAGTGATCCTCAAATCTAAACAATGTAATATGACAAAGAAGTATGAAAGTTACTATGTCGAAAAAGCGTACCGAAAGACGTAGCAGGATGGGTGGGATATGATGCTACAGGACCCACGTTTTAGAAATTTCAAGAAATTTTGATAACAGAAATTTTAGAATGCGTTGAAGAAACGATCAACCGAAATTGATCAAACTTGGCTACATGTGCCCTCGGGGACTCCTGGTCCACCAGCAGTGACACTCACCAAGTGGTATAAATGCAAACGTCTTCAAATTGAATAGCATCATTTAAGAACAGATAAATTGGCAACATGGACCAGACATGCACGTTTCGGGTACTTAACCCTCGTCAGTGATCCTCAAATCTAAACAATGTAATATGCCAAAGAAGTATGAAAGTTACTATGTCGAAAAAGCGTACCGAAAGACGTAGCAGGATGGGTGGGATATGATGCTACAGGACCCACGTTTTAGAAATTTCAAGAAATTTTGATAACAGAAATTTTAGAATGCGTTGAAGAAACGATCAACCGAAATTGATCAAACTTGGCTACATGTGCCCTCGGGGACTCCTGGTCCACCAGCAGTGACACTCACCAAGTGGTATAAATGCAAACGTCTTCAAATTGAATAGCATCATTTAAGAACAGATAAATTGGCAACATGGACCAGACATGCACGTTTCGGGTACTTAACCCTCGTCAGTGATCCTCAAATCTAAACAATGTAATATGCCAAAGAAGTATGAAAGTTACTATGTCGAAAAAGCGTACCGAAAGACGTAGCAGGATGGGTGGGATATGATGCTACAGGACCCACGTTTTAGAAATTTCAAGAAATTTTGATAACAGAAATTTTAGAATGCGTTGAAGAAACGATCAACCGAAATTGATCAAACTTGGCTACATGTGCCCTCGGGGACTCCTGGTCCACCAGCAGTGACACTCACCAAGTGGTATAAATGCAAACGTCTTCAAATTGAATAGCATCATTTAAGAACAGATAAATTGGCAACATGGACCAGACATGCACGTTTCTGGTACTTAACCCTCGTCAGTGATCCTCAAATCTAAACAATGTAATATGACAAAGAAGTATGAAAGTTACTATGTCGAAAAAGCGTACCGAAAGACGTAGCAGGATGGGTGGGATATGATGCTACAGGACCCACGTTTTAGAAATTTCAAGAAATTTTGATAACAGAAATTTTAGAATGCGTTGAAGAAACGATCAACCGAAATTGATCAAACTTGGCTACATGTGCCCTCGGGGACTCCTGGTCCACCAGCAGTGACACTCACCAAGTGGTATAAATGCAAACGTCTTCAAATTGAATAGCATCATTTAAGAACAGATAAATTGGCAACATGGACCAGACATGCACGTTTCGGGTACTTAACCCTCGTCAGTGATCCTCAAATCTAAACAATGTAATATGCCAAAGAAGTATGAAAGTTACTATGTCGAAAAAGCGTACCGAAAGACGTAGCAGGATGGGTGGGATATGATGCTACAGGACCCACGTTTTAGAAATTTCAAGAAATTTTGATAACAGAAATTTTAGAATGCGTTGAAGAAACGATCAACCGAAATTGATCAAACTTGGCTACATGTGCCCTCGGGGACTCCTGGTCCACCAGCAGTGACACTCACCAAGTGGTATAAATGCAAACGTCTTCAAATTGAATAGCATCATTTAAGAACAGATAAATTGGCAACATGGACCAGACATGCACGTTTCTGGTACTTAACCCTCGTCAGTGATCCTCAAATCTAAACAATGTAATATGACAAAGAAGTATGAAAGTTACTATGTCGAAAAAGCGTACCGAAAGACGTAGCAGGATGGGTGGGATATGATGCTACAGGACCCACGTTTTAGAAATTTCAAGAAATTTTGATAACAGAAATTTTAGAATGCGTTGAAGAAACGATCAACCGAAATTGATCAAACTTGGCTACATGTGCCCTCGGGGACTCCTGGTCCACCAGCAGTGACACTCACCAAGTGGTATAAATGCAAACGTCTTCAAATTGAATAGCATCATTTAAGAACAGATAAATTGGCAACATGGACCAGACATGCACGTTTCGGGTACTTAACTCTCGTCAGTGATCCTCAAATCTAAACAATGTAATATGCCAAAGAAGTATGAAAGTTACTATGTCGAAAAAGCGTACCGAAAGACGTAGCAGGATGGGTGGGATATGATGCTACAGGACCCACGTTTTAGAAATTTCAAGAAATTTTGATAACAGAAATTTTAGAATGCGTTGAAGAAACGATCAACCGAAATTGATCAAACTTGGCTACATGTGCCCTCGGGGACTCCTGGTCCACCAGCAGTGACACTCACCAAGTGGTATAAATGCAAACGTCTTCAAATTGAATAGCATCATTTAAGAACAGATAAATTGGCAACATGGACCAGACATGCACGTTTCTGGTACTTAACCCTCGTCAGTGATCCTCAAATCTAAACAATGTAATATGACAAAGAAGTATGAAAGTTACTATGTCGAAAAAGCGTACCGAAAGACGTAGCAGGATGGGTGGGATATGATGCTACAGGACCCACGTTTTAGAAATTTCAAGAAATTTTGATAACAGAAATTTTAGAATGCGTTGAAGAAACGATCAACCGAAATTGATCAAACTTGGCTACATGTGCCCTCGGGGACTCCTGGTCCACCAGCAGTGACACTCACCAAGTGGTATAAATGCAAACGTCTTCAAATTGAATAGCATCATTTAAGAACAGATAAATTGGCAACATGGACCAGACATGCACGTTTCGGGTACTTAACCCTCGTCAGTGATCCTCAAATCTAAACAATGTAATATGCCAAAGAAGTATGAAAGTTACTATGTCGAAAAAGCGTACCGAAAGACGTAGCAGGATGGGTGGGATATGATGCTACAGGACCCACGTTTTAGAAATTTCAAGAAATTTTGATAACAGAAATTTTAGAATGCGTTGAAGAAACGATCAACCGAAATTGATCAAACTTGGCTACATGTGCCCTCGGGGACTCCTGGTCCACCAGCAGTGACACTCACCAAGTGGTATAAATGCAAACGTCTTCAAATTGAATAGCATCATTTAAGAACAGATAAATTGGCAACATGGACCAGACATGCACGTTTCGGGTACTTAACCCTCGTCAGTGATCCTCAAATCTAAACAATGTAATATGCCAAAGAAGTATGAAAGTTACTATGTCGAAAAAGCGTACCGAAAGACGTAGCAGGATGGGTGGGATATGATGCTACAGGACCCACGTTTTAGAAATTTCAAGAAATTTTGATAACAGAAATTTTAGAATGCGTTGAAGAAACGATCAACCGAAATTGATCAAACTTGGCTACATGTGCCCTCGGGGACTCCTGGTCCACCAGCAGTGACACTCACCAAGTGGTATAAATGCAAACGTCTTCAAATTGAATAGCATCATTTAAGAACAGATAAATTGGCAACATGGACCAGACATGCACGTTTCTGGTACTTAACCCTCGTCAGTGATCCTCAAATCTAAACAATGTAATATGACAAAGAAGTATGAAAGTTACTATGTCGAAAAAGCGTACCGAAAGACGTAGCAGGATGGGTGGGATATGATGCTACAGGACCCACGTTTTAGAAATTTCAAGAAATTTTGATAACAGAAATTTTAGAATGCGTTGAAGAAACGATCAACCGAAATTGATCAAACTTGGCTACATGTGCCCTCGGGGACTCCTGGTCCACCAGCAGTGACACTCACCAAGTGGTATAAATGCAAACGTCTTCAAATTGAATAGCATCATTTAAGAACAGATAAATTGGCAACATGGACCAGACATGCACGTTTCGGGTACTTAACCCTCGTCAGTGATCCTCAAATCTAAACAATGTAATATGCCAAAGAAGTATGAAAGTTACTATGTCGAAAAAGCGTACCGAAAGACGTAGCAGGATGGGTGGGATATGATGCTACAGGACCCACGTTTTAGAAATTTCAAGAAATTTTGATAACAGAAATTTTAGAATGCGTTGAAGAAACGATCAACCGAAATTGATCAAACTTGGCTACATGTGCCCTCGGGGACTCCTGGTCCACCAGCAGTGACACTCACCAAGTGGTATAAATGCAAACGTCTTCAAATTGAATAGCATCATTTAAGAACAGATAAATTGGCAACATGGACCAGACATGCACGTTTCTGGTACTTAACCCTCGTCAGTGATCCTCAAATCTAAACAATGTAATATGACAAAGAAGTATGAAAGTTACTATGTCGAAAAAGCGTACCGAAAGACGTAGCAGGATGGGTGGGATATGATGCTACAGGACCCACGTTTTAGAAATTTCAAGAAATTTTGATAACAGAAATTTTAGAATGCGTTGAAGAAACGATCAACCGAAATTGATCAAACTTGGCTACATGTGCCCTCGGGGACTCCTGGTCCACCAGCAGTGACACTCACCAAGTGGTATAAATGCAAACGTCTTCAAATTGAATAGCATCATTTAAGAACAGATAAATTGGCAACATGGACCAGACATGCACGTTTCGGGTACTTAACCCTCGTCAGTGATCCGCAAATCTAAACAATGTAATATGCCAAAGAAGTATGAAAGTTACTATGTCGAAAAAGCGTACCGAAAGACGTAGCAGGATGGGTGGGATATGATGCTACAGGACCCACGTTTTAGAAATTTCAAGAAATTTTGATAACAGAAATTTTAGAATGCGTTGAAGAAACGATCAACCGAAATTGATCAAACTTGGCTACATGTGCCCTCGGGGACTCCTGGTCCACCAGCAGTGACACTCACCAAGTGGTATAAATGCAAACGTCTTCAAATTGAATAGCATCATTTAAGAACAGATAAATTGGCAACATGGACCAGACATGCACGTTTCGGGTACTTAACCCTCGTCAGTGATCCTCAAATCTAAACAATGTAATATGCCAAAGAAGTATGAAAGTTACTATGTCGAAAAAGCGTACCGAAAGACGTAGCAGGATGGGTGGGATATGATGCTACAGGACCCACGTTTTAGAAATTTCAAGAAATTTTGATAACAGAAATTTTAGAATGCGTTGAAGAAACGATCAACCGAAATTGATCAAACTTGGCTACATGTGCCCTCGGGGACTCCTGGTCCACCAGCAGTGACACTCACCAAGTGGTATAAATGCAAACGTCTTCAAATTGAATAGCATCATTTAAGAACAGATAAATTGGCAACATGGACCAGACATGCACGTTTCTGGTACTTAACCCTCGTCAGTGATCCTCAAATCTAAACAATGTAATATGACAAAGAAGTATGAAAGTTACTATGTCGAAAAAGCGTACCGAAAGACGTAGCAGGATGGGTGGGATATGATGCTACAGGACCCACGTTTTAGAAATTTCAAGAAATTTTGATAACAGAAATTTTAGAATGCGTTGAAGAAACGATCAACCGAAATTGATCAAACTTGGCTACATGTGCCCTCGGGGACTCCTGGTCCACCAGCAGTGACACTCACCAAGTGGTATAAATGCAAACGTCTTCAAATTGAATAGCATCATTTAAGAACAGATAAATTGGCAACATGGACCAGACATGCACGTTTCGGGTACTTAACCCTCGTCAGTGATCCTCAAATCTAAACAATGTAATATGCCAAAGAAGTATGAAAGTTACTATGTCGAAAAAGCGTACCGAAAGACGTAGCAGGATGGGTGGGATATGATGCTACAGGACCCACGTTTTAGAAATTTCAAGAAATTTTGATAACAGAAATTTTAGAATGCGTTGAAGAAACGATCAACCGAAATTGATCAAACTTGGCTACATGTGCCCTCGGGGACTCCTGGTCCACCAGCAGTGACACTCACCAAGTGGTATAAATGCAAACGTCTTCAAATTGAATAGCATCATTTAAGAACAGATAAATTGGCAACATGGACCAGACATGCACGTTTCTGGTACTTAACCCTCGTCAGTGATCCTCAAATCTAAACAATGTAATATGACAAAGAAGTATGAAAGTTACTATGTCGAAAAAGCGTACCGAAAGACGTAGCAGGATGGGTGGGATATGATGCTACAGGACCCACGTTTTAGAAATTTCAAGAAATTTTGATAACAGAAATTTTAGAATGCGTTGAAGAAACGATCAACCGAAATTGATCAAACTTGGCTACATGTGCCCTCGGGGACTCCTGGTCCACCAGCAGTGACACTCACCAAGTGGTATAAATGCAAACGTCTTCAAATTGAATAGCATCATTTAAGAACAGATAAATTGGCAACATGGACCAGACATGCACGTTTCGGGTACTTAACCCTCGTCAGTGATCCTCAAATCTAAACAATGTAATATGACAAAGAAGTATGAAAGTTACTATGTCGAAAAAGCGTACCGAAAGACGTAGCAGGATGGGTGGGATATGATGCTACAGGACCCACGTTTTAGAAATTTCAAGAAATTTTGATAACAGAAATTTTAGAATGCGTTGAAGAAACGATCAACCGAAATTGATCAAACTTGGCTACATGTGCCCTCGGGGACTCCTGGTCCACCAGCAGTGACACTCACCAAGTGGTATAAATGCAAACGTCTTCAAATTGAATAGCATCATTTAAGAACAGATAAATTGGCAACATGGACCAGACATGCACGTTTCGGGTACTTAACCCTCGTCAGTGATCCTCAAATCTAAACAATGTAATATGCCAAAGAAGTATGAAAGTTACTATGTCGAAAAAGCGTACCGAAAGACGTAGCAGGATGGGTGGGATATGATGCTACAGGACCCACGTTTTAGAAATTTCAAGAAATTTTGATAACAGAAATTTTAGAATGCGTTGAAGAAACGATCAACCGAAATTGATCAAACTTGGCTACATGTGCCCTCGGGGACTCCTGGTCCACCAGCAGTGACACTCACCAAGTGGTATAAATGCAAACGTCTTCAAATTGAATAGCATCATTTAAGAACAGATAAATTGGCAACATGGACCAGACATGCACGTTTCTGGTACTTAACCCTCGTCAGTGATCCTCAAATCTAAACAATGTAATATGACAAAGAAGTATGAAAGTTACTATGTCGAAAAAGCGTACCGAAAGACGTAGCAGGATGGGTGGGATATGATGCTACAGGACCCACGTTTTAGAAATTTCAAGAAATTTTGATAACAGAAATTTTAGAATGCGTTGAAGAAACGATCAACCGAAATTGATCAAACTTGGCTACATGTGCCCTCGGGGACTCCTGGTCCACCAGCAGTGACACTCACCAAGTGGTATAAATGCAAACGTCTTCAAATTGAATAGCATCATTTAAGAACAGATAAATTGGCAACATGGACCAGACATGCACGTTTCGGGTACTTAACCCTCGTCAGTGATCCTCAAATCTAAACAATGTAATATGCCAAAGAAGTATGAAAGTTACTATGTCGAAAAAGCGTACCGAAAGACGTAGCAGGATGGGTGGGATATGATGCTACAGGACCCACGTTTTAGAAATTTCAAGAAATTTTGATAACAGAAATTTTAGAATGCGTTGAAGAAACGATCAACCGAAATTGATCAAACTTGGCTACATGTGCCCTCGGGGACTCCTGGTCCACCAGCAGTGACACTCACCAAGTGGTATAAATGCAAACGTCTTCAAATTGAATAGCATCATTTAAGAACAGATAAATTGGCAACATGGACCAGACATGCACGTTTCTGGTACTTAACCCTCGTCAGTGATCCTCAAATCTAAACAATGTAATATGACAAAGAAGTATGAAAGTTACTATGTCGAAAAAGCGTACCGAAAGACGTAGCAGGATGGGTGGGATATGATGCTACAGGACCCACGTTTTAGAAATTTCAAGAAATTTTGATAACAGAAATTTTAGAATGCGTTGAAGAAACGATCAACCGAAATTGATCAAACTTGGCTACATGTGCCCTCGGGGACTCCTGGTCCACCAGCAGTGACACTCACCAAGTGGTATAAATGCAAACGTCTTCAAATTGAATAGCATCATTTAAGAACAGATAAATTGGCAACATGGACCAGACATGCACGTTTCGGGTACTTAACCCTCGTCAGTGATCCTCAAATCTAAACAATGTAATATGCCAAAGAAGTATGAAAGTTACTATGTCGAAAAAGCGTACCGAAAGACGTAGCAGGATGGGTGGGATATGATGCTACAGGACCCACGTTTTAGAAATTTCAAGAAATTTTGATAACAGAAATTTTAGAATGCGTTGAAGAAACGATCAACCGAAATTGATCAAACTTGGCTACATGTGCCCTCGGGGACTCCTGGTCCACCAGCAGTGACACTCACCAAGTGGTATAAATGCAAACGTCTTCAAATTGAATAGCATCATTTAAGAACAGATAAATTGGCAACATGGACCAGACATGCACGTTTCGGATACTTAACCCTCGTCAGTGATCCTCAAATCTAAACAATGTAATATGCCAAAGAAGTATGAAAGTTACTATGTCGAAAAAGCGTACCGAAAGACGTAGCAGGATGGGTGGGATATGATGCTACAGGACCCACGTTTTAGAAATTTCAAGAAATTTTGATAACAGAAATTTTAGAATGCGTTGAAGAAACGATCAACCGAAATTGATCAAACTTGGCTACATGTGCCCTCGGGGACTCCTGGTCCACCAGCAGTGACACTCACCAAGTGGTATAAATGCAAACGTCTTCAAATTGAATAGCATCATTTAAGAACAGATAAATTGGCAACATGGACCAGACATGCACGTTTCTGGTACTTAACCCTCGTCAGTGATCCTCAAATCTAAACAATGTAATATGACAAAGAAGTATGAAAGTTACTATGTCGAAAAAGCGTACCGAAAGACGTAGCAGGATGGGTGGGATATGATGCTACAGGACCCACGTTTTAGAAATTTCAAGAAATTTTGATAACAGAAATTTTAGAATGCGTTGAAGAAACGATCAACCGAAATTGATCAAACTTGGCTACATGTGCCCTCGGGGACTCCTGGTCCACCAGCAGTGACACTCACCAAGTGGTATAAATGCAAACGTCTTCAAATTGAATAGCATCATTTAAGAACAGATAAATTGGCAACATGGACCAGACATGCACGTTTCGGGTACTTAACCCTCGTCAGTGATCCTCAAATCTAAACAATGTAATATGCCAAAGAAGTATGAAAGTTACTATGTCGAAAAAGCGTACCGAAAGACGTAGCAGGATGGGTGGGATATGATGCTACAGGACCCACGTTTTAGAAATTTCAAGAAATTTTGATAACAGAAATTTTAGAATGCGTTGAAGAAACGATCAACCGAAATTGATCAAACTTGGCTACATGTGCCCTCGGGGACTCCTGGTCCACCAGCAGTGACACTCACCAAGTGGTATAAATGCAAACGTCTTCAAATTGAATAGCATCATTTAAGAACAGATAAATTGGCAACATGGACCAGACATGCACGTTTCTGGTACTTAACCCTCGTCAGTGATCCTCAAATCTAAACAATGTAATATGACAAAGAAGTATGAAAGTTACTATGTCGAAAAAGCGTACCGAAAGACGTAGCAGGATGGGTGGGATATGATGCTACAGGACCCACGTTTTAGAAATTTCAAGAAATTTTGATAACAGAAATTTTAGAATGCGTTGAAGAAACGATCAACCGAAATTGATCAAACTTGGCTACATGTGCCCTCGGGGACTCCTGGTCCACCAGCAGTGACACTCACCAAGTGGTATAAATGCAAACGTCTTCAAATTGAATAGCATCATTTAAGAACAGATAAATTGGCAACATGGACCAGACATGCACGTTTCGGATACTTAACCCTCGTCAGTGATCCTCAAATCTAAACAATGTAATATGACAAAGAAGTATGAAAGTTACTATGTCGAAAAAGCGTACCGAAAGACGTAGCAGGATGGGTGGGATATGATGCTACAGGACCCACGTTTTAGAAATTTCAAGAAATTTTGATAACAGAAATTTTAGAATGCGTTGAAGAAACGATCAACCGAAATTGATCAAACTTGGCTACATGTGCCCTCGGGGACTCCTGGTCCACCAGCAGTGACACTCACCAAGTGGTATAAATGCAAACGTCTTCAAATTGAATAGCATCATTTAAGAACAGATAAATTGGCAACATGGACCAGACATGCACGTTTCGGATACTTAACCCTCGTCAGTGATCCTCAAATCTAAACAATGTAATATGCCAAAGAAGTATGAAAGTTACTATGTCGAAAAAGCGTACCGAAAGACGTAGCAGGATGGGTGGGATATGATGCTACAGGACCCACGTTTTAGAAATTTCAAGAAATTTTGATAACAGAAATTTTAGAATGCGTTGAAGAAACGATCAACCGAAATTGATCAAACTTGGCTACATGTGCCCTCGGGGACTCCTGGTCCACCAGCAGTGACACTCACCAAGTGGTATAAATGCAAACGTCTTCAAATTGAATAGCATCATTTAAGAACAGATAAATTGGCAACATGGACCAGACATGCACGTTTCTGGTACTTAACCCTCGTCAGTGATCCTCAAATCTAAACAATGTAATATGACAAAGAAGTATGAAAGTTACTATGTCGAAAAAGCGTACCGAAAGACGTAGCAGGATGGGTGGGATATGATGCTACAGGACCCACGTTTTAGAAATTTCAAGAAATTTTGATAACAGAAATTTTAGAATGCGTTGAAGAAACGATCAACCGAAATTGATCAAACTTGGCTACATGTGCCCTCGGGGACTCCTGGTCCACCAGCAGTGACACTCACCAAGTGGTATAAATGCAAACGTCTTCAAATTGAATAGCATCATTTAAGAACAGATAAATTGGCAACATGGACCAGACATGCACGTTTCTGGTACTTAACCCTCGTCAGTGATCCTCAAATCTAAACAATGTAATATGCCAAAGAAGTATGAAAGTTACTATGTCGAAAAAGCGTACCGAAAGACGTAGCAGGATGGGTGGGATATGATGCTACAGGACCCACGTTTTAGAAATTTCAAGAAATTTTGATAACAGAAATTTTAGAATGCGTTGAAGAAACGATCAACCGAAATTGATCAAACTTGGCTACATGTGCCCTCGGGGACTCCTGGTCCACCAGCAGTGACACTCACCAAGTGGTATAAATGCAAACGTCTTCAAATTGAATAGCATCATTTAAGAACAGATAAATTGGCAACATGGACCAGACATGCACGTTTCGGATACTTAACCCTCGTCAGTGATCCTCAAATCTAAACAATGTAATATGCCAAAGAAGTATGAAAGTTACTATGTCGAAAAAGCGTACCGAAAGACGTAGCAGGATGGGTGGGATATGATGCTACAGGACCCACGTTTTAGAAATTTCAAGAAATTTTGATAACAGAAATTTTAGAATGCGTTGAAGAAACGATCAACCGAAATTGATCAAACTTGGCTACATGTGCCCTCGGGGACTCCTGGTCCACCAGCAGTGACACTCACCAAGTGGTATAAATGCAAACGTCTTCAAATTGAATAGCATCATTTAAGAACAGATAAATTGGCAACATGGACCAGACATGCACGTTTCTGGTACTTAACCCTCGTCAGTGATCCTCAAATCTAAACAATGTAATATGACAAAGAAGTATGAAAGTTACTATGTCGAAAAAGCGTACCGAAAGACGTAGCAGGATGGGTGGGATATGATGCTACAGGACCCACGTTTTAGAAATTTCAAGAAATTTTGATAACAGAAATTTTAGAATGCGTTGAAGAAACGATCAACCGAAATTGATCAAACTTGGCTACATGTGCCCTCGGGGACTCCTGGTCCACCAGCAGTGACACTCACCAAGTGGTATAAATGCAAACGTCTTCAAATTGAATAGCATCATTTAAGAACAGATAAATTGGCAACATGGACCAGACATGCACGTTTCGGGTACTTAACCCTCGTCAGTGATCCTCAAATCTAAACAATGTAATATGCCAAAGAAGTATGAAAGTTACTATGTCGAAAAAGCGTACCGAAAGACGTAGCAGGATGGGTGGGATATGATGCTACAGGACCCACGTTTTAGAAATTTCAAGAAATTTTGATAACAGAAATTTTAGAATGCGTTGAAGAAACGATCAACCGAAATTGATCAAACTTGGCTACATGTGCCCTCGGGGACTCCTGGTCCACCAGCAGTGACACTCACCAAGTGGTATAAATGCAAACGTCTTCAAATTGAATAGCATCATTTAAGAACAGATAAATTGGCAACATGGACCAGACATGCACGTTTCTGGTACTTAACCCTCGTCAGTGATCCTCAAATCTAAACAATGTAATATGACAAAGAAGTATGAAAGTTACTATGTCGAAAAAGCGTACCGAAAGACGTAGCAGGATGGGTGGGATATGATGCTACAGGACCCACGTTTTAGAAATTTCAAGAAATTTTGATAACAGAAATTTTAGAATGCGTTGAAGAAACGATCAACCGAAATTGATCAAACTTGGCTACATGTGCCCTCGGGGACTCCTGGTCCACCAGCAGTGACACTCACCAAGTGGTATAAATGCAAACGTCTTCAAATTGAATAGCATCATTTAAGAACAGATAAATTGGCAACATGGACCAGACATGCACGTTTCGGGTACTTAACTCTCGTCAGTGATCCTCAAATCTAAACAATGTAATATGCCAAAGAAGTATGAAAGTTACTATGTCGAAAAAGCGTACCGAAAGACGTAGCAGGATGGGTGGGATATGATGCTACAGGACCCACGTTTTAGAAATTTCAAGAAATTTTGATAACAGAAATTTTAGAATGCGTTGAAGAAACGATCAACCGAAATTGATCAAACTTGGCTACATGTGCCCTCGGGGACTCCTGGTCCACCAGCAGTGACACTCACCAAGTGGTATAAATGCAAACGTCTTCAAATTGAATAGCATCATTTAAGAACAGATAAATTGGCAACATGGACCAGACATGCACGTTTCTGGTACTTAACCCTCGTCAGTGATCCTCAAATCTAAACAATGTAATATGACAAAGAAGTATGAAAGTTACTATGTCGAAAAAGCGTACCGAAAGACGTAGCAGGATGGGTGGGATATGATGCTACAGGACCCACGTTTTAGAAATTTCAAGAAATTTTGATAACAGAAATTTTAGAATGCGTTGAAGAAACGATCAACCGAAATTGATCAAACTTGGCTACATGTGCCCTCGGGGACTCCTGGTCCACCAGCAGTGACACTCACCAAGTGGTATAAATGCAAACGTCTTCAAATTGAATAGCATCATTTAAGAACAGATAAATTGGCAACATGGACCAGACATGCACGTTTCGGGTACTTAACCCTCGTCAGTGATCCTCAAATCTAAACAATGTAATATGCCAAAGAAGTATGAAAGTTACTATGTCGAAAAAGCGTACCGAAAGACGTAGCAGGATGGGTGGGATATGATGCTACAGGACCCACGTTTTAGAAATTTCAAGAAATTTTGATAACAGAAATTTTAGAATGCGTTGAAGAAACGATCAACCGAAATTGATCAAACTTGGCTACATGTGCCCTCGGGGACTCCTGGTCCACCAGCAGTGACACTCACCAAGTGGTATAAATGCAAACGTCTTCAAATTGAATAGCATCATTTAAGAACAGATAAATTGGCAACATGGACCAGACATGCACGTTTCGGGTACTTAACCCTCGTCAGTGATCCTCAAATCTAAACAATGTAATATGCCAAAGAAGTATGAAAGTTACTATGTCGAAAAAGCGTACCGAAAGACGTAGCAGGATGGGTGGGATATGATGCTACAGGACCCACGTTTTAGAAATTTCAAGAAATTTTGATAACAGAAATTTTAGAATGCGTTGAAGAAACGATCAACCGAAATTGATCAAACTTGGCTACATGTGCCCTCGGGGACTCCTGGTCCACCAGCAGTGACACTCACCAAGTGGTATAAATGCAAACGTCTTCAAATTGAATAGCATCATTTAAGAACAGATAAATTGGCAACATGGACCAGACATGCACGTTTCGGGTACTTAACCCTCGTCAGTGATCCTCAAATCTAAACAATGTAATATGCCAAAGAAGTATGAAAGTTACTATGTCGAAAAAGCGTACCGAAAGACGTAGCAGGATGGGTGGGATATGATGCTACAGGACCCACGTTTTAGAAATTTCAAGAAATTTTGATAACAGAAATTTTAGAATGCGTTGAAGAAACGATCAACCGAAATTGATCAAACTTGGCTACATGTGCCCTCGGGGACTCCTGGTCCACCAGCAGTGACACTCACCAAGTGGTATAAATGCAAACGTCTTCAAATTGAATAGCATCATTTAAGAACAGATAAATTGGCAACATGGACCAGACATGCACGTTTCTGGTACTTAACCCTCGTCAGTGATCCTCAAATCTAAACAATGTAATATGACAAAGAAGTATGAAAGTTACTATGTCGAAAAAGCGTACCGAAAGACGTAGCAGGATGGGTGGGATATGATGCTACAGGACCCACGTTTTAGAAATTTCAAGAAATTTTGATAACAGAAATTTTAGAATGCGTTGAAGAAACGATCAACCGAAATTGATCAAACTTGGCTACATGTGCCCTCGGGGACTCCTGGTCCACCAGCAGTGACACTCACCAAGTGGTATAAATGCAAACGTCTTCAAATTGAATAGCATCATTTAAGAACAGATAAATTGGCAACATGGACCAGACATGCACGTTTCGGATACTTAACCCTCGTCAGTGATCCTCAAATCTAAACAATGTAATATGCCAAAGAAGTATGAAAGTTACTATGTCGAAAAAGCGTACCGAAAGACGTAGCAGGATGGGTGGGATATGATGCTACAGGACCCACGTTTTAGAAATTTCAAGAAATTTTGATAACAGAAATTTTAGAATGCGTTGAAGAAACGATCAACCGAAATTGATCAAACTTGGCTACATGTGCCCTCGGGGACTCCTGGTCCACCAGCAGTGACACTCACCAAGTGGTATAAATGCAAACGTCTTCAAATTGAATAGCATCATTTAAGAACAGATAAATTGGCAACATGGACCAGACATGCACGTTTCGGGTACTTAACCCTCGTCAGTGATCCTCAAATCTAAACAATGTAATATGCCAAAGAAGTATGAAAGTTACTATGTCGAAAAAGCGTACCGAAAGACGTAGCAGGATGGGTGGGATATGATGCTACAGGACCCACGTTTTAGAAATTTCAAGAAATTTTGATAACAGAAATTTTAGAATGCGTTGAAGAAACGATCAACCGAAATTGATCAAACTTGGCTACATGTGCCCTCGGGGACTCCTGGTCCACCAGCAGTGACACTCACCAAGTGGTATAAATGCAAACGTCTTCAAATTGAATAGCATCATTTAAGAACAGATAAATTGGCAACATGGACCAGACATGCACGTTTCTGGTACTTAACCCTCGTCAGTGATCCTCAAATCTAAACAATGTAATATGACAAAGAAGTATGAAAGTTACTATGTCGAAAAAGCGTACCGAAAGACGTAGCAGGATGGGTGGGATATGATGCTACAGGACCCACGTTTTAGAAATTTCAAGAAATTTTGATAACAGAAATTTTAGAATGCGTTGAAGAAACGATCAACCGAAATTGATCAAACTTGGCTACATGTGCCCTCGGGGACTCCTGGTCCACCAGCAGTGACACTCACCAAGTGGTATAAATGCAAACGTCTTCAAATTGAATAGCATCATTTAAGAACAGATAAATTGGCAACATGGACCAGACATGCACGTTTCGGGTACTTAACCCTCGTCAGTGATCCTCAAATCTAAACAATGTAATATGCCAAAGAAGTATGAAAGTTACTATGTCGAAAAAGCGTACCGAAAGACGTAGCAGGATGGGTGGGATATGATGCTACAGGACCCACGTTTTAGAAATTTCAAGAAATTTTGATAACAGAAATTTTAGAATGCGTTGAAGAAACGATCAACCGAAATTGATCAAACTTGGCTACATGTGCCCTCGGGGACTCCTGGTCCACCAGCAGTGACACTCACCAAGTGGTATAAATGCAAACGTCTTCAAATTGAATAGCATCATTTAAGAACAGATAAATTGGCAACATGGACCAGACATGCACGTTTCTGGTACTTAACCCTCGTCAGTGATCCTCAAATCTAAACAATGTAATATGACAAAGAAGTATGAAAGTTACTATGTCGAAAAAGCGTACCGAAAGACGTAGCAGGATGGGTGGGATATGATGCTACAGGACCCACGTTTTAGAAATTTCAAGAAATTTTGATAACAGAAATTTTAGAATGCGTTGAAGAAACGATCAACCGAAATTGATCAAACTTGGCTACATGTGCCCTCGGGGACTCCTGGTCCACCAGCAGTGACACTCACCAAGTGGTATAAATGCAAACGTCTTCAAATTGAATAGCATCATTTAAGAACAGATAAATTGGCAACATGGACCAGACATGCACGTTTCGGGTACTTAACTCTCGTCAGTGATCCTCAAATCTAAACAATGTAATATGCCAAAGAAGTATGAAAGTTACTATGTCGAAAAAGCGTACCGAAAGACGTAGCAGGATGGGTGGGATATGATGCTACAGGACCCACGTTTTAGAAATTTCAAGAAATTTTGATAACAGAAATTTTAGAATGCGTTGAAGAAACGATCAACCGAAATTGATCAAACTTGGCTACATGTGCCCTCGGGGACTCCTGGTCCACCAGCAGTGACACTCACCAAGTGGTATAAATGCAAACGTCTTCAAATTGAATAGCATCATTTAAGAACAGATAAATTGGCAACATGGACCAGACATGCACGTTTCTGGTACTTAACCCTCGTCAGTGATCCTCAAATCTAAACAATGTAATATGACAAAGAAGTATGAAAGTTACTATGTCGAAAAAGCGTACCGAAAGACGTAGCAGGATGGGTGGGATATGATGCTACAGGACCCACGTTTTAGAAATTTCAAGAAATTTTGATAACAGAAATTTTAGAATGCGTTGAAGAAACGATCAACCGAAATTGATCAAACTTGGCTACATGTGCCCTCGGGGACTCCTGGTCCACCAGCAGTGACACTCACCAAGTGGTATAAATGCAAACGTCTTCAAATTGAATAGCATCATTTAAGAACAGATAAATTGGCAACATGGACCAGACATGCACGTTTCGGGTACTTAACCCTCGTCAGTGATCCTCAAATCTAAACAATGTAATATGCCAAAGAAGTATGAAAGTTACTATGTCGAAAAAGCGTACCGAAAGACGTAGCAGGATGGGTGGGATATGATGCTACAGGACCCACGTTTTAGAAATTTCAAGAAATTTTGATAACAGAAATTTTAGAATGCGTTGAAGAAACGATCAACCGAAATTGATCAAACTTGGCTACATGTGCCCTCGGGGACTCCTGGTCCACCAGCAGTGACACTCACCAAGTGGTATAAATGCAAACGTCTTCAAATTGAATAGCATCATTTAAGAACAGATAAATTGGCAACATGGACCAGACATGCACGTTTCGGGTACTTAACCCTCGTCAGTGATCCTCAAATCTAAACAATGTAATATGCCAAAGAAGTATGAAAGTTACTATGTCGAAAAAGCGTACCGAAAGACGTAGCAGGATGGGTGGGATATGATGCTACAGGACCCACGTTTTAGAAATTTCAAGAAATTTTGATAACAGAAATTTTAGAATGCGTTGAAGAAACGATCAACCGAAATTGATCAAACTTGGCTACATGTGCCCTCGGGGACTCCTGGTCCACCAGCAGTGACACTCACCAAGTGGTATAAATGCAAACGTCTTCAAATTGAATAGCATCATTTAAGAACAGATAAATTGGCAACATGGACCAGACATGCACGTTTCTGGTACTTAACCCTCGTCAGTGATCCTCAAATCTAAACAATGTAATATGACAAAGAAGTATGAAAGTTACTATGTCGAAAAAGCGTACCGAAAGACGTAGCAGGATGGGTGGGATATGATGCTACAGGACCCACGTTTTAGAAATTTCAAGAAATTTTGATAACAGAAATTTTAGAATGCGTTGAAGAAACGATCAACCGAAATTGATCAAACTTGGCTACATGTGCCCTCGGGGACTCCTGGTCCACCAGCAGTGACACTCACCAAGTGGTATAAATGCAAACGTCTTCAAATTGAATAGCATCATTTAAGAACAGATAAATTGGCAACATGGACCAGACATGCACGTTTCGGGTACTTAACCCTCGTCAGTGATCCTCAAATCTAAACAATGTAATATGACAAAGAAGTATGAAAGTTACTATGTCGAAAAAGCGTACCGAAAGACGTAGCAGGATGGGTGGGATATGATGCTACAGGACCCACGTTTTAGAAATTTCAAGAAATTTTGATAACAGAAATTTTAGAATGCGTTGAAGAAACGATCAACCGAAATTGATCAAACTTGGCTACATGTGCCCTCGGGGACTCCTGGTCCACCAGCAGTGACACTCACCAAGTGGTATAAATGCAAACGTCTTCAAATTGAATAGCATCATTTAAGAACAGATAAATTGGCAACATGGACCAGACATGCACGTTTCTGGTACTTAACCCTCGTCAGTGATCCTCAAATCTAAACAATGTAATATGACAAAGAAGTATGAAAGTTACTATGTCGAAAAAGCGTACCGAAAGACGTAGCAGGATGGGTGGGATATGATGCTACAGGACCCACGTTTTAGAAATTTCAAGAAATTTTGATAACAGAAATTTTAGAATGCGTTGAAGAAACGATCAACCGAAATTGATCAAACTTGGCTACATGTGCCCTCGGGGACTCCTGGTCCACCAGCAGTGACACTCACCAAGTGGTATAAATGCAAACGTCTTCAAATTGAATAGCATCATTTAAGAACAGATAAATTGGCAACATGGACCAGACATGCACGTTTCGGATACTTAACCCTCGTCAGTGATCCGCAAATCTAAACAATGTAATATGCCAAAGAAGTATGAAAGTTACTATGTCGAAAAAGCGTACCGAAAGACGTAGCAGGATGGGTGGGATATGATGCTACAGGACCCACGTTTTAGAAATTTCAAGAAATTTTGATAACAGAAATTTTAGAATGCGTTGAAGAAACGATCAACCGAAATTGATCAAACTTGGCTACATGTGCCCTCGGGGACTCCTGGTCCACCAGCAGTGACACTCACCAAGTGGTATAAATGCAAACGTCTTCAAATTGAATAGCATCATTTAAGAACAGATAAATTGGCAACATGGACCAGACATGCACGTTTCGGGTACTTAACCCTCGTCAGTGATCCTCAAATCTAAACAATGTAATATGCCAAAGAAGTATGAAAGTTACTATGTCGAAAAAGCGTACCGAAAGACGTAGCAGGATGGGTGGGATATGATGCTACAGGACCCACGTTTTAGAAATTTCAAGAAATTTTGATAACAGAAATTTTAGAATGCGTTGAAGAAACGATCAACCGAAATTGATCAAACTTGGCTACATGTGCCCTCGGGGACTCCTGGTCCACCAGCAGTGACACTCACCAAGTGGTATAAATGCAAACGTCTTCAAATTGAATAGCATCATTTAAGAACAGATAAATTGGCAACATGGACCAGACATGCACGTTTCTGGTACTTAACCCTCGTCAGTGATCCTCAAATCTAAACAATGTAATATGACAAAGAAGTATGAAAGTTACTATGTCGAAAAAGCGTACCGAAAGACGTAGCAGGATGGGTGGGATATGATGCTACAGGACCCACGTTTTAGAAATTTCAAGAAATTTTGATAACAGAAATTTTAGAATGCGTTGAAGAAACGATCAACCGAAATTGATCAAACTTGGCTACATGTGCCCTCGGGGACTCCTGGTCCACCAGCAGTGACACTCACCAAGTGGTATAAATGCAAACGTCTTCAAATTGAATAGCATCATTTAAGAACAGATAAATTGGCAACATGGACCAGACATGCACGTTTCGGGTACTTAACCCTCGTCAGTGATCCTCAAATCTAAACAATGTAATATGCCAAAGAAGTATGAAAGTTACTATGTCGAAAAAGCGTACCGAAAGACGTAGCAGGATGGGTGGGATATGATGCTACAGGACCCACGTTTTAGAAATTTCAAGAAATTTTGATAACAGAAATTTTAGAATGCGTTGAAGAAACGATCAACCGAAATTGATCAAACTTGGCTACATGTGCCCTCGGGGACTCCTGGTCCACCAGCAGTGACACTCACCAAGTGGTATAAATGCAAACGTCTTCAAATTGAATAGCATCATTTAAGAACAGATAAATTGGCAACATGGACCAGACATGCACGTTTCTGGTACTTAACCCTCGTCAGTGATCCTCAAATCTAAACAATGTAATATGACAAAGAAGTATGAAAGTTACTATGTCGAAAAAGCGTACCGAAAGACGTAGCAGGATGGGTGGGATATGATGCTACAGGACCCACGTTTTAGAAATTTCAAGAAATTTTGATAACAGAAATTTTAGAATGCGTTGAAGAAACGATCAACCGAAATTGATCAAACTTGGCTACATGTGCCCTCGGGGACTCCTGGTCCACCAGCAGTGACACTCACCAAGTGGTATAAATGCAAACGTCTTCAAATTGAATAGCATCATTTAAGAACAGATAAATTGGCAACATGGACCAGACATGCACGTTTCGGGTACTTAACCCTCGTCAGTGATCCTCAAATCTAAACAATGTAATATGACAAAGAAGTATGAAAGTTACTATGTCGAAAAAGCGTACCGAAAGACGTAGCAGGATGGGTGGGATATGATGCTACAGGACCCACGTTTTAGAAATTTCAAGAAATTTTGATAACAGAAATTTTAGAATGCGTTGAAGAAACGATCAACCGAAATTGATCAAACTTGGCTACATGTGCCCTCGGGGACTCCTGGTCCACCAGCAGTGACACTCACCAAGTGGTATAAATGCAAACGTCTTCAAATTGAATAGCATCATTTAAGAACAGATAAATTGGCAACATGGACCAGACATGCACGTTTCGGGTACTTAACCCTCGTCAGTGATCCTCAAATCTAAACAATGTAATATGCCAAAGAAGTATGAAAGTTACTATGTCGAAAAAGCGTACCGAAAGACGTAGCAGGATGGGTGGGATATGATGCTACAGGACCCACGTTTTAGAAATTTCAAGAAATTTTGATAACAGAAATTTTAGAATGCGTTGAAGAAACGATCAACCGAAATTGATCAAACTTGGCTACATGTGCCCTCGGGGACTCCTGGTCCACCAGCAGTGACACTCACCAAGTGGTATAAATGCAAACGTCTTCAAATTGAATAGCATCATTTAAGAACAGATAAATTGGCAACATGGACCAGACATGCACGTTTCTGGTACTTAACCCTCGTCAGTGATCCTCAAATCTAAACAATGTAATATGACAAAGAAGTATGAAAGTTACTATGTCGAAAAAGCGTACCGAAAGACGTAGCAGGATGGGTGGGATATGATGCTACAGGACCCACGTTTTAGAAATTTCAAGAAATTTTGATAACAGAAATTTTAGAATGCGTTGAAGAAACGATCAACCGAAATTGATCAAACTTGGCTACATGTGCCCTCGGGGACTCCTGGTCCACCAGCAGTGACACTCACCAAGTGGTATAAATGCAAACGTCTTCAAATTGAATAGCATCATTTAAGAACAGATAAATTGGCAACATGGACCAGACATGCACGTTTCGGGTACTTAACCCTCGTCAGTGATCCTCAAATCTAAACAATGTAATATGCCAAAGAAGTATGAAAGTTACTATGTCGAAAAAGCGTACCGAAAGACGTAGCAGGATGGGTGGGATATGATGCTACAGGACCCACGTTTTAGAAATTTCAAGAAATTTTGATAACAGAAATTTTAGAATGCGTTGAAGAAACGATCAACCGAAATTGATCAAACTTGGCTACATGTGCCCTCGGGGACTCCTGGTCCACCAGCAGTGACACTCACCAAGTGGTATAAATGCAAACGTCTTCAAATTGAATAGCATCATTTAAGAACAGATAAATTGGCAACATGGACCAGACATGCACGTTTCGGATACTTAACCCTCGTCAGTGATCCTCAAATCTAAACAATGTAATATGCCAAAGAAGTATGAAAGTTACTATGTCGAAAAAGCGTACCGAAAGACGTAGCAGGATGGGTGGGATATGATGCTACAGGACCCACGTTTTAGAAATTTCAAGAAATTTTGATAACAGAAATTTTAGAATGCGTTGAAGAAACGATCAACCGAAATTGATCAAACTTGGCTACATGTGCCCTCGGGGACTCCTGGTCCACCAGCAGTGACACTCACCAAGTGGTATAAATGCAAACGTCTTCAAATTGAATAGCATCATTTAAGAACAGATAAATTGGCAACATGGACCAGACATGCACGTTTCTGGTACTTAACCCTCGTCAGTGATCCTCAAATCTAAACAATGTAATATGACAAAGAAGTATGAAAGTTACTATGTCGAAAAAGCGTACCGAAAGACGTAGCAGGATGGGTGGGATATGATGCTACAGGACCCACGTTTTAGAAATTTCAAGAAATTTTGATAACAGAAATTTTAGAATGCGTTGAAGAAACGATCAACCGAAATTGATCAAACTTGGCTACATGTGCCCTCGGGGACTCCTGGTCCACCAGCAGTGACACTCACCAAGTGGTATAAATGCAAACGTCTTCAAATTGAATAGCATCATTTAAGAACAGATAAATTGGCAACATGGACCAGACATGCACGTTTCGGGTACTTAACCCTCGTCAGTGATCCTCAAATCTAAACAATGTAATATGCCAAAGAAGTATGAAAGTTACTATGTCGAAAAAGCGTACCGAAAGACGTAGCAGGATGGGTGGGATATGATGCTACAGGACCCACGTTTTAGAAATTTCAAGAAATTTTGATAACAGAAATTTTAGAATGCGTTGAAGAAACGATCAACCGAAATTGATCAAACTTGGCTACATGTGCCCTCGGGGACTCCTGGTCCACCAGCAGTGACACTCACCAAGTGGTATAAATGCAAACGTCTTCAAATTGAATAGCATCATTTAAGAACAGATAAATTGGCAACATGGACCAGACATGCACGTTTCTGGTACTTAACCCTCGTCAGTGATCCTCAAATCTAAACAATGTAATATGACAAAGAAGTATGAAAGTTACTATGTCGAAAAAGCGTACCGAAAGACGTAGCAGGATGGGTGGGATATGATGCTACAGGACCCACGTTTTAGAAATTTCAAGAAATTTTGATAACAGAAATTTTAGAATGCGTTGAAGAAACGATCAACCGAAATTGATCAAACTTGGCTACATGTGCCCTCGGGGACTCCTGGTCCACCAGCAGTGACACTCACCAAGTGGTATAAATGCAAACGTCTTCAAATTGAATAGCATCATTTAAGAACAGATAAATTGGCAACATGGACCAGACATGCACGTTTCGGATACTTAACCCTCGTCAGTGATCCTCAAATCTAAACAATGTAATATGACAAAGAAGTATGAAAGTTACTATGTCGAAAAAGCGTACCGAAAGACGTAGCAGGATGGGTGGGATATGATGCTACAGGACCCACGTTTTAGAAATTTCAAGAAATTTTGATAACAGAAATTTTAGAATGCGTTGAAGAAACGATCAACCGAAATTGATCAAACTTGGCTACATGTGCCCTCGGGGACTCCTGGTCCACCAGCAGTGACACTCACCAAGTGGTATAAATGCAAACGTCTTCAAATTGAATAGCATCATTTAAGAACAGATAAATTGGCAACATGGACCAGACATGCACGTTTCGGGTACTTAACCCTCGTCAGTGATCCTCAAATCTAAACAATGTAATATGCCAAAGAAGTATGAAAGTTACTATGTCGAAAAAGCGTACCGAAAGACGTAGCAGGATGGGTGGGATATGATGCTACAGGACCCACGTTTTAGAAATTTCAAGAAATTTTGATAACAGAAATTTTAGAATGCGTTGAAGAAACGATCAACCGAAATTGATCAAACTTGGCTACATGTGCCCTCGGGGACTCCTGGTCCACCAGCAGTGACACTCACCAAGTGGTATAAATGCAAACGTCTTCAAATTGAATAGCATCATTTAAGAACAGATAAATTGGCAACATGGACCAGACATGCACGTTTCTGGTACTTAACCCTCGTCAGTGATCCTCAAATCTAAACAATGTAATATGACAAAGAAGTATGAAAGTTACTATGTCGAAAAAGCGTACCGAAAGACGTAGCAGGATGGGTGGGATATGATGCTACAGGACCCACGTTTTAGAAATTTCAAGAAATTTTGATAACAGAAATTTTAGAATGCGTTGAAGAAACGATCAACCGAAATTGATCAAACTTGGCTACATGTGCCCTCGGGGACTCCTGGTCCACCAGCAGTGACACTCACCAAGTGGTATAAATGCAAACGTCTTCAAATTGAATAGCATCATTTAAGAACAGATAAATTGGCAACATGGACCAGACATGCACGTTTCGGGTACTTAACCCTCGTCAGTGATCCTCAAATCTAAACAATGTAATATGCCAAAGAAGTATGAAAGTTACTATGTCGAAAAAGCGTACCGAAAGACGTAGCAGGATGGGTGGGATATGATGCTACAGGACCCACGTTTTAGAAATTTCAAGAAATTTTGATAACAGAAATTTTAGAATGCGTTGAAGAAACGATCAACCGAAATTGATCAAACTTGGCTACATGTGCCCTCGGGGACTCCTGGTCCACCAGCAGTGACACTCACCAAGTGGTATAAATGCAAACGTCTTCAAATTGAATAGCATCATTTAAGAACAGATAAATTGGCAACATGGACCAGACATGCACGTTTCTGGTACTTAACCCTCGTCAGTGATCCTCAAATCTAAACAATGTAATATGACAAAGAAGTATGAAAGTTACTATGTCGAAAAAGCGTACCGAAAGACGTAGCAGGATGGGTGGGATATGATGCTACAGGACCCACGTTTTAGAAATTTCAAGAAATTTTGATAACAGAAATTTTAGAATGCGTTGAAGAAACGATCAACCGAAATTGATCAAACTTGGCTACATGTGCCCTCGGGGACTCCTGGTCCACCAGCAGTGACACTCACCAAGTGGTATAAATGCAAACGTCTTCAAATTGAATAGCATCATTTAAGAACAGATAAATTGGCAACATGGACCAGACATGCACGTTTCGGATACTTAACCCTCGTCAGTGATCCGCAAATCTAAACAATGTAATATGCCAAAGAAGTATGAAAGTTACTATGTCGAAAAAGCGTACCGAAAGACGTAGCAGGATGGGTGGGATATGATGCTACAGGACCCACGTTTTAGAAATTTCAAGAAATTTTGATAACAGAAATTTTAGAATGCGTTGAAGAAACGATCAACCGAAATTGATCAAACTTGGCTACATGTGCCCTCGGGGACTCCTGGTCCACCAGCAGTGACACTCACCAAGTGGTATAAATGCAAACGTCTTCAAATTGAATAGCATCATTTAAGAACAGATAAATTGGCAACATGGACCAGACATGCACGTTTCGGGTACTTAACCCTCGTCAGTGATCCTCAAATCTAAACAATGTAATATGCCAAAGAAGTATGAAAGTTACTATGTCGAAAAAGCGTACCGAAAGACGTAGCAGGATGGGTGGGATATGATGCTACAGGACCCACGTTTTAGAAATTTCAAGAAATTTTGATAACAGAAATTTTAGAATGCGTTGAAGAAACGATCAACCGAAATTGATCAAACTTGGCTACATGTGCCCTCGGGGACTCCTGGTCCACCAGCAGTGACACTCACCAAGTGGTATAAATGCAAACGTCTTCAAATTGAATAGCATCATTTAAGAACAGATAAATTGGCAACATGGACCAGACATGCACGTTTCTGGTACTTAACCCTCGTCAGTGATCCTCAAATCTAAACAATGTAATATGACAAAGAAGTATGAAAGTTACTATGTCGAAAAAGCGTACCGAAAGACGTAGCAGGATGGGTGGGATATGATGCTACAGGACCCACGTTTTAGAAATTTCAAGAAATTTTGATAACAGAAATTTTAGAATGCGTTGAAGAAACGATCAACCGAAATTGATCAAACTTGGCTACATGTGCCCTCGGGGACTCCTGGTCCACCAGCAGTGACACTCACCAAGTGGTATAAATGCAAACGTCTTCAAATTGAATAGCATCATTTAAGAACAGATAAATTGGCAACATGGACCAGACATGCACGTTTCGGGTACTTAACCCTCGTCAGTGATCCTCAAATCTAAACAATGTAATATGCCAAAGAAGTATGAAAGTTACTATGTCGAAAAAGCGTACCGAAAGACGTAGCAGGATGGGTGGGATATGATGCTACAGGACCCACGTTTTAGAAATTTCAAGAAATTTTGATAACAGAAATTTTAGAATGCGTTGAAGAAACGATCAACCGAAATTGATCAAACTTGGCTACATGTGCCCTCGGGGACTCCTGGTCCACCAGCAGTGACACTCACCAAGTGGTATAAATGCAAACGTCTTCAAATTGAATAGCATCATTTAAGAACAGATAAATTGGCAACATGGACCAGACATGCACGTTTCTGGTACTTAACCCTCGTCAGTGATCCTCAAATCTAAACAATGTAATATGACAAAGAAGTATGAAAGTTACTATGTCGAAAAAGCGTACCGAAAGACGTAGCAGGATGGGTGGGATATGATGCTACAGGACCCACGTTTTAGAAATTTCAAGAAATTTTGATAACAGAAATTTTAGAATGCGTTGAAGAAACGATCAACCGAAATTGATCAAACTTGGCTACATGTGCCCTCGGGGACTCCTGGTCCACCAGCAGTGACACTCACCAAGTGGTATAAATGCAAACGTCTTCAAATTGAATAGCATCATTTAAGAACAGATAAATTGGCAACATGGACCAGACATGCACGTTTCGGGTACTTAACCCTCGTCAGTGATCCTCAAATCTAAACAATGTAATATGACAAAGAAGTATGAAAGTTACTATGTCGAAAAAGCGTACCGAAAGACGTAGCAGGATGGGTGGGATATGATGCTACAGGACCCACGTTTTAGAAATTTCAAGAAATTTTGATAACAGAAATTTTAGAATGCGTTGAAGAAACGATCAACCGAAATTGATCAAACTTGGCTACATGTGCCCTCGGGGACTCCTGGTCCACCAGCAGTGACACTCACCAAGTGGTATAAATGCAAACGTCTTCAAATTGAATAGCATCATTTAAGAACAGATAAATTGGCAACATGGACCAGACATGCACGTTTCGGGTACTTAACCCTCGTCAGTGATCCTCAAATCTAAACAATGTAATATGCCAAAGAAGTATGAAAGTTACTATGTCGAAAAAGCGTACCGAAAGACGTAGCAGGATGGGTGGGATATGATGCTACAGGACCCACGTTTTAGAAATTTCAAGAAATTTTGATAACAGAAATTTTAGAATGCGTTGAAGAAACGATCAACCGAAATTGATCAAACTTGGCTACATGTGCCCTCGGGGACTCCTGGTCCACCAGCAGTGACACTCACCAAGTGGTATAAATGCAAACGTCTTCAAATTGAATAGCATCATTTAAGAACAGATAAATTGGCAACATGGACCAGACATGCACGTTTCTGGTACTTAACCCTCGTCAGTGATCCTCAAATCTAAACAATGTAATATGACAAAGAAGTATGAAAGTTACTATGTCGAAAAAGCGTACCGAAAGACGTAGCAGGATGGGTGGGATATGATGCTACAGGACCCACGTTTTAGAAATTTCAAGAAATTTTGATAACAGAAATTTTAGAATGCGTTGAAGAAACGATCAACCGAAATTGATCAAACTTGGCTACATGTGCCCTCGGGGACTCCTGGTCCACCAGCAGTGACACTCACCAAGTGGTATAAATGCAAACGTCTTCAAATTGAATAGCATCATTTAAGAACAGATAAATTGGCAACATGGACCAGACATGCACGTTTCGGGTACTTAACCCTCGTCAGTGATCCTCAAATCTAAACAATGTAATATGCCAAAGAAGTATGAAAGTTACTATGTCGAAAAAGCGTACCGAAAGACGTAGCAGGATGGGTGGGATATGATGCTACAGGACCCACGTTTTAGAAATTTCAAGAAATTTTGATAACAGAAATTTTAGAATGCGTTGAAGAAACGATCAACCGAAATTGATCAAACTTGGCTACATGTGCCCTCGGGGACTCCTGGTCCACCAGCAGTGACACTCACCAAGTGGTATAAATGCAAACGTCTTCAAATTGAATAGCATCATTTAAGAACAGATAAATTGGCAACATGGACCAGACATGCACGTTTCGGATACTTAACCCTCGTCAGTGATCCTCAAATCTAAACAATGTAATATGCCAAAGAAGTATGAAAGTTACTATGTCGAAAAAGCGTACCGAAAGACGTAGCAGGATGGGTGGGATATGATGCTACAGGACCCACGTTTTAGAAATTTCAAGAAATTTTGATAACAGAAATTTTAGAATGCGTTGAAGAAACGATCAACCGAAATTGATCAAACTTGGCTACATGTGCCCTCGGGGACTCCTGGTCCACCAGCAGTGACACTCACCAAGTGGTATAAATGCAAACGTCTTCAAATTGAATAGCATCATTTAAGAACAGATAAATTGGCAACATGGACCAGACATGCACGTTTCTGGTACTTAACCCTCGTCAGTGATCCTCAAATCTAAACAATGTAATATGACAAAGAAGTATGAAAGTTACTATGTCGAAAAAGCGTACCGAAAGACGTAGCAGGATGGGTGGGATATGATGCTACAGGACCCACGTTTTAGAAATTTCAAGAAATTTTGATAACAGAAATTTTAGAATGCGTTGAAGAAACGATCAACCGAAATTGATCAAACTTGGCTACATGTGCCCTCGGGGACTCCTGGTCCACCAGCAGTGACACTCACCAAGTGGTATAAATGCAAACGTCTTCAAATTGAATAGCATCATTTAAGAACAGATAAATTGGCAACATGGACCAGACATGCACGTTTCGGGTACTTAACCCTCGTCAGTGATCCTCAAATCTAAACAATGTAATATGCCAAAGAAGTATGAAAGTTACTATGTCGAAAAAGCGTACCGAAAGACGTAGCAGGATGGGTGGGATATGATGCTACAGGACCCACGTTTTAGAAATTTCAAGAAATTTTGATAACAGAAATTTTAGAATGCGTTGAAGAAACGATCAACCGAAATTGATCAAACTTGGCTACATGTGCCCTCGGGGACTCCTGGTCCACCAGCAGTGACACTCACCAAGTGGTATAAATGCAAACGTCTTCAAATTGAATAGCATCATTTAAGAACAGATAAATTGGCAACATGGACCAGACATGCACGTTTCTGGTACTTAACCCTCGTCAGTGATCCTCAAATCTAAACAATGTAATATGACAAAGAAGTATGAAAGTTACTATGTCGAAAAAGCGTACCGAAAGACGTAGCAGGATGGGTGGGATATGATGCTACAGGACCCACGTTTTAGAAATTTCAAGAAATTTTGATAACAGAAATTTTAGAATGCGTTGAAGAAACGATCAACCGAAATTGATCAAACTTGGCTACATGTGCCCTCGGGGACTCCTGGTCCACCAGCAGTGACACTCACCAAGTGGTATAAATGCAAACGTCTTCAAATTGAATAGCATCATTTAAGAACAGATAAATTGGCAACATGGACCAGACATGCACGTTTCGGATACTTAACCCTCGTCAGTGATCCTCAAATCTAAACAATGTAATATGACAAAGAAGTATGAAAGTTACTATGTCGAAAAAGCGTACCGAAAGACGTAGCAGGATGGGTGGGATATGATGCTACAGGACCCACGTTTTAGAAATTTCAAGAAATTTTGATAACAGAAATTTTAGAATGCGTTGAAGAAACGATCAACCGAAATTGATCAAACTTGGCTACATGTGCCCTCGGGGACTCCTGGTCCACCAGCAGTGACACTCACCAAGTGGTATAAATGCAAACGTCTTCAAATTGAATAGCATCATTTAAGAACAGATAAATTGGCAACATGGACCAGACATGCACGTTTCGGGTACTTAACCCTCGTCAGTGATCCTCAAATCTAAACAATGTAATATGCCAAAGAAGTATGAAAGTTACTATGTCGAAAAAGCGTACCGAAAGACGTAGCAGGATGGGTGGGATATGATGCTACAGGACCCACGTTTTAGAAATTTCAAGAAATTTTGATAACAGAAATTTTAGAATGCGTTGAAGAAACGATCAACCGAAATTGATCAAACTTGGCTACATGTGCCCTCGGGGACTCCTGGTCCACCAGCAGTGACACTCACCAAGTGGTATAAATGCAAACGTCTTCAAATTGAATAGCATCATTTAAGAACAGATAAATTGGCAACATGGACCAGACATGCACGTTTCTGGTACTTAACCCTCGTCAGTGATCCTCAAATCTAAACAATGTAATATGACAAAGAAGTATGAAAGTTACTATGTCGAAAAAGCGTACCGAAAGACGTAGCAGGATGGGTGGGATATGATGCTACAGGACCCACGTTTTAGAAATTTCAAGAAATTTTGATAACAGAAATTTTAGAATGCGTTGAAGAAACGATCAACCGAAATTGATCAAACTTGGCTACATGTGCCCTCGGGGACTCCTGGTCCACCAGCAGTGACACTCACCAAGTGGTATAAATGCAAACGTCTTCAAATTGAATAGCATCATTTAAGAACAGATAAATTGGCAACATGGACCAGACATGCACGTTTCGGATACTTAACCCTCGTCAGTGATCCTCAAATCTAAACAATGTAATATGCCAAAGAAGTATGAAAGTTACTATGTCGAAAAAGCGTACCGAAAGACGTAGCAGGATGGGTGGGATATGATGCTACAGGACCCACGTTTTAGAAATTTCAAGAAATTTTGATAACAGAAATTTTAGAATGCGTTGAAGAAACGATCAACCGAAATTGATCAAACTTGGCTACATGTGCCCTCGGGGACTCCTGGTCCACCAGCAGTGACACTCACCAAGTGGTATAAATGCAAACGTCTTCAAATTGAATAGCATCATTTAAGAACAGATAAATTGGCAACATGGACCAGACATGCACGTTTCGGGTACTTAACCCTCGTCAGTGATCCTCAAATCTAAACAATGTAATATGCCAAAGAAGTATGAAAGTTACTATGTCGAAAAAGCGTACCGAAAGACGTAGCAGGATGGGTGGGATATGATGCTACAGGACCCACGTTTTAGAAATTTCAAGAAATTTTGATAACAGAAATTTTAGAATGCGTTGAAGAAACGATCAACCGAAATTGATCAAACTTGGCTACATGTGCCCTCGGGGACTCCTGGTCCACCAGCAGTGACACTCACCAAGTGGTATAAATGCAAACGTCTTCAAATTGAATAGCATCATTTAAGAACAGATAAATTGGCAACATGGACCAGACATGCACGTTTCTGGTACTTAACCCTCGTCAGTGATCCTCAAATCTAAACAATGTAATATGACAAAGAAGTATGAAAGTTACTATGTCGAAAAAGCGTACCGAAAGACGTAGCAGGATGGGTGGGATATGATGCTACAGGACCCACGTTTTAGAAATTTCAAGAAATTTTGATAACAGAAATTTTAGAATGCGTTGAAGAAACGATCAACCGAAATTGATCAAACTTGGCTACATGTGCCCTCGGGGACTCCTGGTCCACCAGCAGTGACACTCACCAAGTGGTATAAATGCAAACGTCTTCAAATTGAATAGCATCATTTAAGAACAGATAAATTGGCAACATGGACCAGACATGCACGTTTCGGGTACTTAACCCTCGTCAGTGATCCTCAAATCTAAACAATGTAATATGCCAAAGAAGTATGAAAGTTACTATGTCGAAAAAGCGTACCGAAAGACGTAGCAGGATGGGTGGGATATGATGCTACAGGACCCACGTTTTAGAAATTTCAAGAAATTTTGATAACAGAAATTTTAGAATGCGTTGAAGAAACGATCAACCGAAATTGATCAAACTTGGCTACATGTGCCCTCGGGGACTCCTGGTCCACCAGCAGTGACACTCACCAAGTGGTATAAATGCAAACGTCTTCAAATTGAATAGCATCATTTAAGAACAGATAAATTGGCAACATGGACCAGACATGCACGTTTCTGGTACTTAACCCTCGTCAGTGATCCTCAAATCTAAACAATGTAATATGACAAAGAAGTATGAAAGTTACTATGTCGAAAAAGCGTACCGAAAGACGTAGCAGGATGGGTGGGATATGATGCTACAGGACCCACGTTTTAGAAATTTCAAGAAATTTTGATAACAGAAATTTTAGAATGCGTTGAAGAAACGATCAACCGAAATTGATCAAACTTGGCTACATGTGCCCTCGGGGACTCCTGGTCCACCAGCAGTGACACTCACCAAGTGGTATAAATGCAAACGTCTTCAAATTGAATAGCATCATTTAAGAACAGATAAATTGGCAACATGGACCAGACATGCACGTTTCGGATACTTAACCCTCGTCAGTGATCCTCAAATCTAAACAATGTAATATGCCAAAGAAGTATGAAAGTTACTATGTCGAAAAAGCGTACCGAAAGACGTAGCAGGATGGGTGGGATATGATGCTACAGGACCCACGTTTTAGAAATTTCAAGAAATTTTGATAACAGAAATTTTAGAATGCGTTGAAGAAACGATCAACCGAAATTGATCAAACTTGGCTACATGTGCCCTCGGGGACTCCTGGTCCACCAGCAGTGACACTCACCAAGTGGTATAAATGCAAACGTCTTCAAATTGAATAGCATCATTTAAGAACAGATAAATTGGCAACATGGACCAGACATGCACGTTTCGGGTACTTAACCCTCGTCAGTGATCCTCAAATCTAAACAATGTAATATGCCAAAGAAGTATGAAAGTTACTATGTCGAAAAAGCGTACCGAAAGACGTAGCAGGATGGGTGGGATATGATGCTACAGGACCCACGTTTTAGAAATTTCAAGAAATTTTGATAACAGAAATTTTAGAATGCGTTGAAGAAACGATCAACCGAAATTGATCAAACTTGGCTACATGTGCCCTCGGGGACTCCTGGTCCACCAGCAGTGACACTCACCAAGTGGTATAAATGCAAACGTCTTCAAATTGAATAGCATCATTTAAGAACAGATAAATTGGCAACATGGACCAGACATGCACGTTTCTGGTACTTAACCCTCGTCAGTGATCCTCAAATCTAAACAATGTAATATGACAAAGAAGTATGAAAGTTACTATGTCGAAAAAGCGTACCGAAAGACGTAGCAGGATGGGTGGGATATGATGCTACAGGACCCACGTTTTAGAAATTTCAAGAAATTTTGATAACAGAAATTTTAGAATGCGTTGAAGAAACGATCAACCGAAATTGATCAAACTTGGCTACATGTGCCCTCGGGGACTCCTGGTCCACCAGCAGTGACACTCACCAAGTGGTATAAATGCAAACGTCTTCAAATTGAATAGCATCATTTAAGAACAGATAAATTGGCAACATGGACCAGACATGCACGTTTCGGGTACTTAACCCTCGTCAGTGATCCTCAAATCTAAACAATGTAATATGCCAAAGAAGTATGAAAGTTACTATGTCGAAAAAGCGTACCGAAAGACGTAGCAGGATGGGTGGGATATGATGCTACAGGACCCACGTTTTAGAAATTTCAAGAAATTTTGATAACAGAAATTTTAGAATGCGTTGAAGAAACGATCAACCGAAATTGATCAAACTTGGCTACATGTGCCCTCGGGGACTCCTGGTCCACCAGCAGTGACACTCACCAAGTGGTATAAATGCAAACGTCTTCAAATTGAATAGCATCATTTAAGAACAGATAAATTGGCAACATGGACCAGACATGCACGTTTCTGGTACTTAACCCTCGTCAGTGATCCTCAAATCTAAACAATGTAATATGACAAAGAAGTATGAAAGTTACTATGTCGAAAAAGCGTACCGAAAGACGTAGCAGGATGGGTGGGATATGATGCTACAGGACCCACGTTTTAGAAATTTCAAGAAATTTTGATAACAGAAATTTTAGAATGCGTTGAAGAAACGATCAACCGAAATTGATCAAACTTGGCTACATGTGCCCTCGGGGACTCCTGGTCCACCAGCAGTGACACTCACCAAGTGGTATAAATGCAAACGTCTTCAAATTGAATAGCATCATTTAAGAACAGATAAATTGGCAACATGGACCAGACATGCACGTTTCGGGTACTTAACCCTCGTCAGTGATCCTCAAATCTAAACAATGTAATATGACAAAGAAGTATGAAAGTTACTATGTCGAAAAAGCGTACCGAAAGACGTAGCAGGATGGGTGGGATATGATGCTACAGGACCCACGTTTTAGAAATTTCAAGAAATTTTGATAACAGAAATTTTAGAATGCGTTGAAGAAACGATCAACCGAAATTGATCAAACTTGGCTACATGTGCCCTCGGGGACTCCTGGTCCACCAGCAGTGACACTCACCAAGTGGTATAAATGCAAACGTCTTCAAATTGAATAGCATCATTTAAGAACAGATAAATTGGCAACATGGACCAGACATGCACGTTTCGGGTACTTAACCCTCGTCAGTGATCCTCAAATCTAAACAATGTAATATGCCAAAGAAGTATGAAAGTTACTATGTCGAAAAAGCGTACCGAAAGACGTAGCAGGATGGGTGGGATATGATGCTACAGGACCCACGTTTTAGAAATTTCAAGAAATTTTGATAACAGAAATTTTAGAATGCGTTGAAGAAACGATCAACCGAAATTGATCAAACTTGGCTACATGTGCCCTCGGGGACTCCTGGTCCACCAGCAGTGACACTCACCAAGTGGTATAAATGCAAACGTCTTCAAATTGAATAGCATCATTTAAGAACAGATAAATTGGCAACATGGACCAGACATGCACGTTTCTGGTACTTAACCCTCGTCAGTGATCCTCAAATCTAAACAATGTAATATGACAAAGAAGTATGAAAGTTACTATGTCGAAAAAGCGTACCGAAAGACGTAGCAGGATGGGTGGGATATGATGCTACAGGACCCACGTTTTAGAAATTTCAAGAAATTTTGATAACAGAAATTTTAGAATGCGTTGAAGAAACGATCAACCGAAATTGATCAAACTTGGCTACATGTGCCCTCGGGGACTCCTGGTCCACCAGCAGTGACACTCACCAAGTGGTATAAATGCAAACGTCTTCAAATTGAATAGCATCATTTAAGAACAGATAAATTGGCAACATGGACCAGACATGCACGTTTCGGGTACTTAACCCTCGTCAGTGATCCTCAAATCTAAACAATGTAATATGCCAAAGAAGTATGAAAGTTACTATGTCGAAAAAGCGTACCGAAAGACGTAGCAGGATGGGTGGGATATGATGCTACAGGACCCACGTTTTAGAAATTTCAAGAAATTTTGATAACAGAAATTTTAGAATGCGTTGAAGAAACGATCAACCGAAATTGATCAAACTTGGCTACATGTGCCCTCGGGGACTCCTGGTCCACCAGCAGTGACACTCACCAAGTGGTATAAATGCAAACGTCTTCAAATTGAATAGCATCATTTAAGAACAGATAAATTGGCAACATGGACCAGACATGCACGTTTCGCATCATTTAAGAACAGATAAATTGGCAACATGGACCAGACATGCACGTTTCGGGTACTTAACCCTCGTCAGTGATCCTCAAATCTAAACAATGTAATATGCCAAAGAAGTATGAAAGTTACTATGTCGAAAAAGCGTACCGAAAGACGTAGCAGGATGGGTGGGATATGATGCTACAGGACCCACGTTTTAGAAATTTCAAGAAATTTTGATAACAGAAATTTTAGAATGCGTTGAAGAAACGATCAACCGAAATTGATCAAACTTGGCTACATGTGCCCTCGGGGACTCCTGGTCCACCAGCAGTGACACTCACCAAGTGGTATAAATGCAGACGTCTTCAAATTGAATAGCATCATTTAAGAACAGATAAATTGGCAACATGGACCAGACATGCACGTTTCTGGTACTTAACCCTCGTCAGTGATCCTCAAATCTAAACAATGTAATATGACAAAGAAGTATGAAAGTTACTATGTCGAAAAAGCGTACCGAAAGACGTAGCAGGATGGGTGGGATATGATGCTACAGGACCCACGTTTTAGAAATTTCAAGAAATTTTGATAACAGAAATTTTAGAATGCGTTGAAGAAACGATCAACCGAAATTGATCAAACTTGGCTACATGTGCCCTCGGGGACTCCTGGTCCACCAGCAGTGACACTCACCAAGTGGTATAAATGCAAACGTCTTCAAATTGAATAGCATCATTTAAGAACAGATAAATTGGCAACATGGACCAGACATGCACGTTTCGGGTACTTAACCCTCGTCAGTGATCCTCAAATCTAAACAATGTAATATGCCAAAGAAGTATGAAAGTTACTATGTCGAAAAAGCGTACCGAAAGACGTAGCAGGATGGGTGGGATATGATGCTACAGGACCCACGTTTTAGAAATTTCAAGAAATTTTGATAACAGAAATTTTAGAATGCGTTGAAGAAACGATCAACCGAAATTGATCAAACTTGGCTACATGTGCCCTCGGGGACTCCTGGTCCACCAGCAGTGACACTCACCAAGTGGTATAAATGCAAACGTCTTCAAATTGAATAGCATCATTTAAGAACAGATAAATTGGCAACATGGACCAGACATGCACGTTTCGGGTACTTAACCCTCGTCAGTGATCCTCAAATCTAAACAATGTAATATATGCCAAAGAAGTATGAAAGTTACTATGTCGAAAAAGCGTACCGAAAGACGTAGCAGTACATTGAATGCCGAGACATTCCATTTGATGGATAATTCTCTTAGTTATGCCCTTTAGATCAAAAACACTCTTTTTTCCTTTTTAGGCGTTGTATCGGTATTTATAACTTTATTTATTACATTAAATCTCTATTTTATGAAACTTAGCAACTTGTAAGAGTTATCTCTCTTTGAAAATTGCGAATTTTTCAATTTCTTTAGTATTGCTCATGAAGCTTTTATCTGGTACTAACCAATTCACTTATAGTTTTTGGAATTTTTCTGTACTGCAAATGGAATTTTTGTTGACAAAATATGACAATTTCAGCTTGATTTTCACATGTATTAGGCTATTTTATCAATAGGTGGCGCTGCATGCCAACTACTTACAAGAATTCGATTTTTTCATCATAAAAATTTCTAAAAGTCATTGTAGTAAATATTCATGATGAAAGAAATGGAAATTGAAGACCTTGCTTGTATAGCTATCTCCATGGTTTTCTCATAGACTTGCACTTAACAAATTATTACCTTCTCTAGATTTCCCTGATATCGTCATCAAAGTTTGTGATCTCAGTAATACAGAACTGATGTTGTGGTGTAGGACATTGCTTTGCTTCATACGAGCGTTCACACAAAAACTTGGGCCCGTCGCATACATTGCATATAACTACAAATAACAAGACCAGAAATTAATTTTCTAAATCCTAGGGGTATCTCCATAGCTCTGTCCTAATCCGTTTCTTTGGCAGAAGTTTTCGGTTTATATATTTGCTCTTCATATTTAAATCTGCGTAAATTTAACGATTTTAAAAACTGCAAACAAAACAGAATGACTTTATTCAACCTGTTTGACATTTAGTACTTCTGACGAGGATTCAATATCTGAAACACGTGTCTAGTACAATAAAATTATTTCGATTCCTGTTTTATCGATTTTTTATGCCTTCGGTGTATGATTTTCTGAATTATCGATTTTGTGCAGTGGAATATGGTCATTGTCCATATTTGTCATCAATATTGAAAATTCCAAAATGAAGACCTGATACAGAATATTTCAGTAAGATACATCGTAGTCATCAATATTTTACGGGTGTTAGCAACTGCCACATTTAGCCTTGACAGCGTTCTGGATGACTTCGCAAAATATGTGTAAACTTGAAATGTAGAAAGGTCCTGCTGTATTCAAAAACTCTTTTTGAAATATGCTTGATATTGAACAATCGATTTCAGTCCCGGATTTGGTAAACAAAATAGTAACTATCCAAGAACTACCACGACTTTTTCGGATAAGACTTGAATAACAAAATCAGTGTCTTTTTTCATACGATTCAAACAGCTGTACATGAAATATTTGTCGAATTGTAAAAGAATTACCAATTGCGCTCGACTTCTTTCGGACATTTCTTCTATTCACACGAAGCTGACTTCATCCAGACCTTGCTCTCTACTGTGCGAAATTATAAGTCTTTCAATGTGTTGTACTTAAATAATACGAAGTTTAAGGATCCCCTAAATGAAATCTATCCTCATGATCTAGAGATCAAGACAACAACCGAGAGCGACATATCTGCTTCCTACTTTGATATACTTCTATCTTTCGATAAAACTGCCATTTGAACACCTCACGGTATGACAAGTGAAATGATTTAATATAACTCATAACTAAGCTCCTTTTAATGACTAGAAACAATCCGTGTACTCCTCTTATTGCATTTTGTTTCTCGATACGACAGGTCATGTTCCAAACATAACGAATTCATCATGAGAGTCCGACGGTTTGCAAGTAAGCTACTAGTTAAAAGATATATTGCAACATGGTTGAATGACAAATATGGATAATGACCATATCCCTGTCTACAGTACAAAATCGATAATTCAGAAAATCAGAAACCGAAGGCATACAAAATCAGGATAAAACAGGAACCAAAGCAAACAAAAACAAAAACCTCCACCACATGAAAAGAAGCGAACTCCCGATATCAGAGTGAGACCAGTTGCCCAGGAAGAGTAAGCATCTCCTGCTTGCATGCAACACCCGTCGCTTCAATTCGGTAGAACTGTCACATCCGGTTACTTTCATTTTGGAAGATATAGATGAGTTAAAGAAGATCCTGACGATAATCTCAACAGCACTCTCAATAGAGCGCAAAATTAAACATCGACGGACCCCAAGCAAGCTAGAGATGGGACCAGGTGCCCGGGAGGAGTAAGCATCCCCTGTTGGCTAGCCGCACCCGCCGTCGATGTCTTTGAAGCATGGAAATGAAAATATAAAAACTTCATGCACTGTCTAACGTTATGTCTATATAGAAAGTGCTATGGCGACAATGTCAGGGAGGTATATTCAAAACACTTACTGTCAAACCCCTCGCGGGGAACTTTTTTACGAGCTCCACACGGCAAAGGGCATAAGTGTGACACAAATGAGTTAAAGAAGATCCTGACGATAATCTCAACAGCACTCTCAACAGAGCGCAAAATTAAACATCGACGGACCCCTAGCAAGCTAGAGATGGGACCAGGTGCCCGGGAGGAGTAAGCATCCCCTGTTGGCTAGCCGCACCCGCCGTCGATGTCTTTGAAGCATGGAAATGAAAATATAAAAACTTCATGCACTGTCTGACGTTATGTCTATATAGAAAGTGCTATGGCGACAATGTCAGGGAGGTATATTCAAAACACTTACTGTCAAACCCCTCGCGGGGAACTTTTTTACGAGCTCCACACGGCAAAGGGCATAAGTGTGACACAAATGAGTTAAAGAAGATCCTGACGATAATCTCAATAGCACTCTCAATAGAGCGCAAAATTAAACATCGACGGACCCCTAGCAAGCTAGAGATGGGACCAGGTGCCCGGGAGGAGTAAGCATCCCCTGTTGGCTAGCCGCACCCGCCGTCGATGTCTTTGAAGCATGGAAATGAAAATATAAAAACTTCATGCACTGTCTGACGTTATGTCCATATAGAAAGTGCTATGGCGACAATGTCAGGGAGGTATATTCAAAACACTTACTGTCAAACCCCTCGCGGGGAACTTTTTTACGAGCTCCACACGGCAAAGGGCATAAGTGTGACACAAATGAGTTAAAGAAGATCCTGACGATAATCTCAACAGCACTCTCAATAGAGCGCAAAATTAAACATCGACGGACTCCTAGCAAGCTAGAGATGGGACCAGGTGCCCGGGAGGAGTAAGCATCCCCTGTTGGCTAGCCGCACCCGCCGTCGATGTCTTTGAAGCATGGAAATGAAAATATAAAAACTTCATGCACTGTCTGACGTTATGTCTATATAGAAAGTGCTATGGCGACAATGTCAGGGAGGTATATTCAAAACACTTACTGTCAAACCCCTCGCGGGGAACTTTTTTACGAGCTCCACACGGCAAAGGGCATAAGTGTGACACAAATGAGTTAAAGAAGATCCTGACGATAATCTCAACAGCACTCTCAATAGAGCGCAAAATTAAACATCGACGGACAATCTTTGGTTGGATGGTTCAAATGGTCCATGACAGAATATCATCCACCATTCTGGACAGTGGGACATCATAGTGTATGACGAGTTCCCCATATCGACCGTACAACTTCCGTTGAAATCACCATTGAGGATTAAGCATATGAGATCCATCCTTCAAGAATAATCCGTGACTTTATGGATTGCAATTGAATGTTAAACGTCTTCAAATCCAATAGCATCATTTAAGACCGGATAAATTAACAGCATGTAATATCCGTTAACATCACTGATCAAGACATCTTTACCTGATAGGTACATAGACCAAATCATCGAATTCAACATCTTTTCATGGAACTGTCTCAAGGGGGTGTTGCATGAGAACAAGAGACGATGATTCTCCCCGGGAACCTTGTCTCATTTCTGTATAGTTTATTCCTCTCGGCTGTTCAGAATTCTACTGATTTTGTTTATGTTATTAACTTTGAGACTGAATAACTGATGGGTACTTCTGCGATGTTTATATTAATTATTGTTTTGGATTTTACATTTATGAGTTGACCTATAGCTATCGAATTATTAACATTAACTTTTCCAGTCAACTGTTGTATCAACATATACCGTATCAAAAAAATGCACAGCTTATCTTGGTCAAATTTTGAATCATTAAATTGTCATGGAAAAAATCCCACTTTATTTCAAAAGAAAAGAGACTCCTTGTATTTCCTACAGCCACACAACAACAGTTGCCTCTAAAATTTACAATTACAAACGATTCCTGCAGTGTATTGATTAAAGGAATCTCTCACTACATCCACTTCCTTGCGAATGTTCTTCGCAGGATTTCAACGACTCTCCTTGTGGACACGTTATATCTGGTGACCTCAGTATAGTCAAGAACGACAAGTTGAGAGAAATGTTAAAAAAGGGTCCCAAATACAGAGAAAGAATGTCCTTTACATGGAACCAAAATGTCAAAATTATCATGGACTCTTGTGAGGAATATGCAAGACGTTGGGCAAAGAGAGAGGATGTACAGTTCGACACCCTTTCCGAATGGAATGGATTACTTTTATCTAGAATTTACCGATTAAAATCAACGATGAACATCAAATTCGAGTCTACACATGGCAGATGGCCGTCGGCACCGGTTGCCCCTTGGTCTCGTTGGTTTATGTGTAGTCTTTTGTGTTTGATGTTTCTTTGTTGTGCGCTGACCTTCCTTGTCCCTTATGCGTCTCTTTCTGTGCTTGTCTTTGTGTTTTTGCATTGGGTGTTTTGCTGTGGGTGCTGCAACCTGGTGTTGTTGGAGATCCCCTCCTTTGTTCCTTAAAGACCCTGATGTTATCACAGAGCTTACCTACCTCCAAGAACACTATGTCATCACACCAGCAGACAAAACCTCATATATCTACACATCTACTTGCAAAAAGTACTATTTCGACAGCCTAGTTAAAGAGGTTAGTTAAAATTCGAGGCCTTGAAATCCCACTTACGCCCCAATAAACCTTTCTGCCTCTTAAATAATAGATAACCACAAATCAGCTCTTGCTTCCTTTGGCTTCGACACAAACAATATAGATTTACCATACTTATACTGCATAATGTAAATGCATAAGAATCCGTACAATCAACGTTTCATCACTGGTTCCTCAAAATGTTCTACCAAATCTGTATCCATCTTACTCACCAAAGTTTTATCTGAAATCAAATCTGGGCTTCAAAAATATTGCTCGACAGAATATTCCCACACTGTGATCATCCATTTTTGGATTTTAAGGAATTCGAAAGAACTTTTAGAACATCTGAAATCGACTCCTTTTAGAAGAGTCCATTCGATCAAAGCCTTTGATTTTACGACACTTTACACTACAATCCCACATTCTAAATTGAAAGAAAGACTCGTAAAAATCATAAGTAATGCGTTTACAAGTAAGAACGGCAATCGCAAAAACAAATTTATTGTTGTTAACTATGACAAAACCTACTTTGTAAAAGAAAAGTCCGATTCTGAAAATAAGTAGACTGGAACAGATATTATTCAGGTGTTAAACTTTCCGATCGACAACATTTTTGTGGTGTTTGGAGGAAAGGTCTTCCAGCAAATTGTTGGAATTCCAATGGGGATCAATTGTGCTCCACTCCTTGCCGATATTTTCCTTTGATCGTACGAAGCTGAATTCATTCAATCTTTGGTCTCTGACTTCAACTTCACTTACAGATACAGACGATGTGTTGTCATCAATAATCTAAAATTCGCATATTACCTCAGCAGTATCTATCCTTCGGAGCTTGAAGTAATAAAAAACTATAGAGACAAATAACATGAATAATTCAGCATCTTATTTGGACATAATGTTGTCCTATGACACTGATGGTCACATGAACACCTCACTCTATGACAAACGTGACGCCTTCAATTTCAGCATTACACACTTTCCTTTTCTGAGTAGCAACATCCCTTCATCGCCTGCTTATGGCGTGTTCATATCTCAATTGCTACGCTATGCCAGAGCAAGTACCAAATATACGGATTTTGTTCTGAGAGCTAGGCGTCTTTCAGATAAGCTTCTCAGTCAGGGATATGTTTGTGACCGACTATCCGTCTTTCAGATAAGCTTCACAGTCAGGGATATGTTTGTGACCGACTATCATTGTCACTGTGGAAGCTCTACGGTCGATATGGGGAACTCGTCATACACTATGATGCCCCACTCTCCAGAATGGTGGATGATATTCTGTCATAGATTTGAACCATCGAACCAAAGATTGTACTCTATGTCTTCCGAAATGGAAGTAACCGGATGTGACAGTTCTACCGAATTGAAGCTGCGGGTGTTCCATGCAAGCAGGAGATGCTTACTCTTCCTGGGCACTTGATCTCACTCCCATATCGGGCGTTCGCTTCTTTTCATGTGGTGGAGGTTTTTGTTTGTTTACTTTGGTTCCTGTTTTATCCTGATTTTGCATGCCTTCGGTTTCTGATTTTTCTGAATTATCGATTTTGTGCTGTATACAGGGATATTGTCATTATCCATATTTGTCAGTTCAATGAAAAGCTAAGCTGTCTTACTTCCCGAGACATTCTGGTGATCAAGCAATAGGAAGCCGAGAACTGTAAAAAAAAAAAAAAGAAGAAAAATATGTCAAATTTAAAAAAGAAAAAAAAATATCTGTTAAATTTAAAATTATATTTTAACTTTCTTATAAGAGCATTTACATCGAACTGTAAAATGCTTATAATCACGATCAGTTCCGTGTTAACAATTATTTAATTTCATTTAAGGGGAAACTTTAAATTTATGGAAGCATGAAGGGTCTTCATGTAGTGATTTGATATCAAAAGCATCATATGCTCCTCTCAATAGCCAGATCTTTATGATGAAAGTCTATGTTGTCTTACTACCCGAGACATTCTGTTGTGCAAATATGATGGAAAGAACTGTAAAAAAAGAAACATAATAGATAAAATTTGGTTTTCCATTTTAAAATTCGCAATGGAGACATTTGTACCGAATTGTTCAGGGCTTTCTATTATTTTTTATGCAATGCAGATTAATGACAAACTTTGAAAATTCAATCTCCTATATGATAACTGTTGCATAATAAAAATAAAAGCTGTCGTTTTTCAAAATCGGATTAAAAATTCAATATGATCAACTGTTGATGAAATACCTATAAAGGAGAATTTCCAAATGTAATCCATATTTGAATGCAGTTTCACGGCCTATCCTTGCAGAGTAATCTTGACATACATGTTGTACTTCGTGTTATCTAATGCACCTGCAAGAAGATAGTGTAAATATGGATCAACTACAAGATTGAAAAGTTTTAGAGCATAAATGACCATGAGGAATATATATTAATCTCTCATTTTGAAACGATAATTTTCAAAACATATTCACCGTTAAATATATTGTGCAGTGGATTTGATAGAATGACAAACAACACGGCTAGGAGGTAACTCTTGATTATTTAAGCTATAGGATAAGCAACCATGTCAATACCCAATACCTGATGTTAGACGGAGGTAGGGTCACAAATCTTTTATGAAGAGTTGAATGGTAATAGTTAAAAAATGTCTAAAAGCAAAGAATACTTCGTCTATGCTTTTGCTTGATCAACAAAATACTGGTTTTATATGGTAATTTTTTTTATACATAGAATACCTTAAGGCATTATCACACAATGGTCTTTTATAAAAGTCGAAGCAACTTGTACCATCATCTTCGATAGCTAAGGCCAAAGTTTTGGGGTTTTTTTTTCTGTTTTGCGTCCGCGTGCTGGTAAGTTTTTGCACTACTTTTTCCAAACACAAACAATTTTTTTCCCAAATACGGAATTCCAAAACCATGTTCGATCGTTAGATTATTTTTCTTAATGACACCGTCTAAGCGCTTAAACACATACCGCATTTTTTAAAGCGTCATTATAAAGTAACACTGAACTTAGTGCGACGAGTGCAAGAGATGGATCAAGAAAAGGACATTTCGTCTCCTTCCAAGGATCAGAAGGGTTAAACATGGCTAGGAATGACAATGAAAGATTAGTACGTAACTCCGATCATAAGATATTCAAAATATACTGTCAAAGAGGTGCATAGTCCATTATTCTAGTCGTAATTATTTCTAATGAAAAACTAGTCTTACACATCTTCAAGGGGGGGGGGGTGTCATGGATAAAGAAACAGAACTGTTCAAGAACAGGTACCTTGAACAGATACTGTATGTGTTCTTATGTCAGCGGGATTCATCATATTCATATCAATTTTAGCATAGTGCACCAATTCAAGACTTTGAAGGAGCTGTTAAGATAAGGCGTAAAATCTGACCTCCAAAGTCGAAATTTCAAAATGCAAAATTTAATTTTTTTTTTCGGTAGAAATGTCAAGTAATTTGGTCCACATTTGAATCTACTATCAGATGGGGTAATTTATTCAAAATAAGACCGATATTTGGATCAAAATAAGCGTTTTTTTACACAGAAATCAATGGAAAACGGAAACGTTTTATACAACATTGCCCCCCCCCCCCTCGCTTTACAATGTCACTTTCACCAAAGGTGTATATTAATAAAACACATTTTCTGACCAAGTGGGGTTCTGAAGCGAGGGGGGAACAATGTCCCACGGGCGAAAAACGAAAAAAGGGGGGAGTGATGACTATTTTTAAATTTGTCTCTAGAGCGATAAAATAGGTTATAATTGATTTTTTTTTTCATTTTATATCATGGAACAATCTATTCAGAGTGTGTTCCGATCAAATATTTAAACATACCGTTTCCCTGAAAATAAATTTTATTGAAAACGTAAAATTCATTCCGACGAGTTTGGGTTGAGAAAAAAAGGAGACATAAAAAGTTTTATTTGAAAATATGCAGTAACGACCATGATATTGTCGAATTTGTAAAATTAAATATCCATATACCTCTATTGTAAAAATACAATACATTGTAGGTGGTGACAGCGAAATGAATTAGAGCTGCGCACCCCAAATTAAAAATGACGTTTTCAAACGGCTACTGGTCGGGCTTATCGCCGTTTGCCCATTATCTTCATTAATACTAATGACAGAAACTTGATTCTTTCAGCACTAATACTTCTAAATATTTATCGAACTGTATATGAAATTTCAAATGAATCCATGTAATGAAAGCAAAGAATTTATCAGCTATATTTCTTGAAAATGCGTCGTCTTCCCCCGAGCTCCTCGGGGACGATGGCGGTGCACCTTGCTGTCTTCTCTCTCAATCATTGAAGAACCTTCAAACTATTTTCAATTATTTTTATTACAGCTGATTAGAAAAAGAATAGAGGAATCTGATGGTATAATTTTAGTTGGAATATTGTGGATATTATACGAGAATGATCCCACGTGGCGATAATTGCTTCTCCAACCTCTTTAAAGAGTGCTTAAAAGCAGCCAATTTTAATTGCTTATAAAACCAGTACCAGTAATCAGAATTTATTGAAAATTTATGGAAGTGTAGGTAAAGGGTTCTAGTTTGTGCTGTCCAAATTTCATGTGCAAGTTTTGAATAATAAAGAAAATAGAAAAAAAAATGCTTTAACATCGGCGATAATTACTTCTCCACCAGTATAGCTGCGAATGTATGCGTTAGATTCGCCTGAAAATTTGAATTTTTACAAATGAGAACGTAAACTTTTATATGAAAAGAAAGATTTTGCATTTAAAAATTTTGTAAAATTAAATAATTTTCAAGGACACCGTACCTTTAACCGTTTGGAGGGAATAAACGAGAAAGTTGTCTATTTCTTCGACGTGTGTATTTCGCGCCAGAAACCTACATAAGTGGCTGAGAAGAACGAAATAAAACCGTTTTTCAGTTCCCGGATTACAGATTTTGCCGATTATATTGATATAATAACCTCAAAATTAATTTCTCTTATCCAATTTAGACGTCAAAAGGTAACAGAAGTATAATAAACATAAAAAATGTGTAAAATAATGCATTTTTTACCCATTTTCGTACGATATTCGACGTTTTCCGTCATCTGTACCCCTGCCTCTTCAACTCGTAATCATAACATCTTTCACCAATTTAATATAAAATACCTGCTAGGAATCTTATAATACTTTACACTAACAAAACCCAATGCCACTTTTGCTTTTGCATAATTAGGTAAACAATGACGTAAAATCAAAGGTCGGAACGGAATATCCCGAACTTCCGCTTTTTGATTGGACGACTATTTATGTTACCTTTCTGACCAAATATAAAATTAGGAAATACCCTACGAGCATGCGCAGTAGTAAAGGTATGGTTTTGTGAAGATTTGCTTATGATGCACTTTTACATGTATGAATTTCCACATGATCTCAGAATGAATTTTCATGTTTATGTCATTTCTGTATTTTTGGATGAAATATCACTATTCATTACTTAATTTTCCATCATCTGATCGTAATATTCATCTGCATATTCATCTAATGCATTTTATTCCATTTAGATATCCTCAGGTTATTACTTTATGCTCGCACTTGTTCAATCAGCTGATCGACGTTCATTGTTATTATTTTGAGATGTCCCCCTTTCGAATGACTGAAATCACATTTATTTGTATTACTGTGTGGAAGTTGCAATTATTACCTTAAGGTTCAATCACTGGCATCATATTGTTGTTAATGCCGCCCTACTTTTACACGCACACTGCTATTTAAGTACATTTTTGTTGATAATTCTTCAGAACTGTTCCGACTTTCTGGGAGCCGCCATTGTATTTTTGTATCACGTGACTTGCGAGCCCGCAAAATTCAAACATTATTTTCTGTAATTCTTGTTCTGCTAAAGTAATACGTAATTTGATGTCAAACTTCGCATAAAGATTGTATTTTATTTTTGAAAGACTTTTTATTTAATATTTTTGAGCAATTTTAGTGTATTCAATAGTTATTAGTAATGTAAATTGTCTTTTGCACTGCTGGTACCATTGTGGTGTATTGATACGCTATGCCAGAGCAAGTACCAAATATACAGATTTTGTTCTGAGAGCTAGGCGTCTTTCAGATAAGCTTCTCAGTCAGGGATATGTTTGTGACCGACTAACGTCGTCACTGAGGAAGTTCTACGGTCGATATGGGGAACTCGTCATACACTATGATGTCCCACTATCCAGAATGGTGGATGATATTCTGTCATAGACCATTTGAACCATCCAACCAAAGATTGTACTCTATATCTTCCAAAATGGAAGTAACCGGATGTGACAGTTCTACCGAATTGAAGCGACGGGTGTTGCATGCAAGCAGGAGATGCTTACTCTTCCTGGGCACCTGGTCTCACTCTCGTATCGGGAGTTCGCTTCTTTTCATATGGTGGAGGTTTTTGTTTTTGTTTGCTTTGGTTCCTGTTTTGTCCTGATTTTGTATGCCTTCGGTTTCTGATTTTCCGAATTATCGATTTTGTACTGTAGACAGGGATATGGTCATTATCCATATTTGTCATTGGCACCACCGGCGGATTCTGCCGGAGGTTTCTAAGAGCGCACGTGCAGGCCTTGGTAACCAGACTTGGTTATATAAGGAACTCAGGGCTTTCTGCCGGTGACTCTGGCTAGATTTCTTATACTGATAGGTTAGTACTCTTTGTCGAAAGATTATTTGATTTCGTAAAGTTCTAAGTAAATTATTTTTATAGGAGAGTTTTAGAAGCGATTAATCAGGGTTATTCCCGGATCATTTTGCTAGTTATTATATTTTATCTAGGAATTTAGTCGGGTGATTCTCGGCCAGATTCTCTGTAGTTTCGGCGATGGATCGAGGGTGATTCTCTTGATTCTCGTTGAAATTTAGACTTATTTCGGAAATTTAGGGATTAAGTAAAGTACCTTTTCTTTGATAAAGAATTTAGAATCTCTGTTTATTGGATAAATATCGTAACTTCTCATTTTCTTGGAATATTATCTGTCAATTTTGAATCGTAAATTACTTGTAAAGTTTTTTAAGTAAAGTAGTTCAGCCTAGGGTAGATATCCAGGTAATTCCAGGATATCTACGTGAATTTCCGGGTTATTCCTGTTAATTCACCCCCCCCCCTTTTCCTTACTTCTAATAATTATCAGAGAAGGTTGTGCTTGACGTAAACTCCGGCTTATAATCGGGTGATTCTCGATTGCTGGTGTCATATTTATTTAATATAGTAATTGTTAACACACAGTGTGTTATTTTGTTGTTTAATTTTCACGCTACCAAAGAAACAGTTTTTATTATCAGAATAAATATTTATTGAACTTGAAAATCCGTATTGTCCTTTTATTGAGTCAGAGTCCATAATGCATACGGGTTATTCCCGTTATCTTCAGTAATATTACGGGTTATTCCCGTTAAATTACGCTAACAGGCGGGTTATTCCCACCTGTGCCTCGTCACACGGGTTACTCCCGTCAAAAAGCAACTGCTGACCTTGACCTTGTGAGCCGTTCAGGCCCGTTACAGTTTCCTGCCTCTTAACTAGTTCAAGAAGAAAAAATGGTGGACATTGAGTTAATAGGAGTTGAAATATTCGCGTTTGAAGATCGGAGATGTTTGGCTTGGCTGCATGGATGGAAAATGACTCTATAATTTTGAAAATTGATAAATAAAAAGGTGATTTATTTCTGAAAAAGAGGTATTTAGTTTTAAATAAAGTGAATGCTCTACTTTCGTTTTATTTTTGACATAGCTGGGGTACTGGTATAGAATGCAGGGTACATTAACTTAAACCTAACGACACTGACAGCTGAACAAGGTCTGGTCAGACATTTTGTCTACTGTTTTAAGTAATTGTCAGTTGCTTTATCGATTGAATACACAGTCGTTCAGTGTTGTTACTGTCAACATGGAAGTAAATATGGGAAATTTGATGGTTTTAAAACTTTTATGCAGAATATGCATATGTGGACAAAGTGTTAAAAAAAACTTGTCCATTGAACCCATACAAGTATAAAGTTTTGGACTTTGCTAGGATTGACATTTCTAATGATTTAAAGGATATTCATGTATCCATACAGACTGTGCAATGCCTGTAAAATGCAGACTGAGTGTGTGTATAAGAAATAGAACTTCAAAACAAAAGAAACCAAAGTTTCCATGGAATATTCAAAGGCCATATGACTTTGTTCATCATGACAGTCCTTCGTTCATTTGTAATAGGAAAAGGTTGTACGTATTAACAGTCAATGCTATTATCTTTGATTTTTCCGTTGCAAAATCAGAGGATAGGAGTTGAAAGCACTGCAGCCTCTGCAATAGTGATGCTGATACAGCTTCAGATATTATGGCATTTCACCAGAAAAGTTGGAGGGTTGTGCACATGTTATCCAGATAACCACACTCTCTTAAGTCGGCACCGATTGCCCATGGATCTCAAAGGTTTATGTGTTGTCTTTTGTGTTTGATATCCTGTTTGTTGGTCCTTGCCCTTTTTTATCTCTTGCTGTATGCATCTTCTCAGTGTTTTCACTTGGGGTGTTTAGTGTGTTGCTGTTGGTGCTGCAACCCAGTCTTGTTGGAGATCCCCTCCTTTCATCAAAATTGCTGAATGTAATATTCCTGGCACTAGTCGGTGCTCATTTGAACCATCTAGCTGCTATAATTCCAAGAAAAAATCAAACTACTGCTGATGTTGCTCATGTGTTGGAATTTGATGAAACTGTCAACTCATTTTCGGAGAAGGATTGAAGTAACTAGTGTTAATAAATACATTGCTCTAAAATCATCTTGCTGAAATTATGCAATACAGTATACATGTATGTAAAGGTCTACCAATGGAACCAATAATAACACTTTGCAACCACATATGGTAAAGCTTGAATTACTGCAAGGCTTCAGATATAGGTAGTGTTTGTCCTGTGTATTGGACAGTCACAGATATTGATGATATCTCAAGTTTAAGTGGTAATTTACTTGCAATGTATGAGAGTCTCCATGTATCAGGTGTTTATACAGAGTGCTGTCGGTACATGAGATACCAAAACATGAAGAAACATGCAAGTTTGGAAAATATCCTTAATCAGTTTTACAGTTAAGATCTAATCGATCACAAGGAGAAGGTCGAGCAAAAATTCCAATTTATGACTGTAGACCTAAATGTTTGAGACGAGAAGTTTATAGTCTGTCCATGAATTCTGTAGGGAGAAATATGAAAGTATCGGATATTTAGAAATCAAACTTTAAAATCTCGTCCAAAGGTTTTATTCAAATCATCGAGCATAGCGCGGATACAAGAGAATGGGAAATGTAGTTGAGGTTAATGACCCTCCCTACGGTAATTAGAACAGATGACCTATTAACTTACAACTTGAGTTGAATTTATCCTTGTCTTCTTTTTTCGGCAAATAAATAGGGACTGGAAACCCCTCTCCTCCCTTTTATTGAAACCTGGACCCGCGCCTGCCGTCGATTTGACAGTAACTTTTATTAGATCCAATAAAAACTAAACTTATTATTATTTTGACCCCCAAAAAAAGAAAAAAAAAATATTACCAATAAAATAATCGACACCCCAGACCCCCCCCCCTCCCGAATTATACTGCCGAGTCAACTCAGAAGTAAGCTTAATGATCAATGAAATTTTATTACAAAAAAAAGGCTGCTAAATAAAAATAAAAATCGGATAAATTTGTCTTACTTAAGCAAATCAATCGATAAAAAAAAAATAACTGCAATCAAATATTGTGTTTGTGAACAAAAGACGTCACTTGGGGCATGCGCGTAGGGTAAAAATCGCTACTTCCGGTAGTTGCATAGAATGTACTGAGCGGTTTTGTTAGTGCTTTATATTTTCATCCTGACCAACTTTTATCTGAATTGGAAGGACAACGCACGAGAAATAATCGCGTGATTTCAGGGCTAAATCCCGCCCTTATCTTAACAGCTCCTTTGAAACATCGCTTTTATGTCGCTTTCCCTCCTGTTGCCTGTATTGGCAAATACAGTATATGGTTGCCCTAAAATAAGTGTATCTACAGTCATGGCTGGCCCTTCATATGTTACCTTAACCTTGAAAGTGACCTTGACTTTCATTTGATCAACCCTGCAAGTTCGATACATTTAATGCTTATCAATGAATGTCTATTCATTTATATGAAAATTGATGACTTCCAGACAAACAAACCGACAGGTGCAGGACAAAGTAATTCCTGTATGTCTTTCTTCGATGCAGGCAACATAGTGTTCTCATGAATCTCTGATCAACTATAATTCCGGCTCAGGTGATATTTTGTTTTTGTTTTTTCCGACTTGTTTGTTTTTCCCTTGCCGGCTGGTAGGTTTTCAGACGAGCCTATCGGAACTTTGGCCTCCGAGACAAGGCATTTCTCAAATGATGAATGTAATAGCAAATAAATCCAAAATATCAACAATTGAAATCTGTTTAATGATTTGAAATAATAAAATAATTGTTTTCACTAGATTTTCGTTGAAGCTTGCGAAGCTGAATTGAGGGCCCGGGTTCCTGGGTAACTAGCGAGGATTCACTTTTATTCAATACGTCAATGATACCTTCTTTAGGTTTTCTGTTGTGCTGTCTTTACTTTCAGCTTGGCAAACATGAATGACAATAAAGAGCTTAACAATTTCAGACGTCCCCAATGTATCAGGTTAAGTGTGTGCGGCGCCTCACAAATTCATTTTAGTAGCGCCACCTATAATGGATTTTAATCTTACAATAGAGTTCTATGGAACATTATACAGTAATTGGATATTTGGCGGTGCATGTATCCAAAATATTATTGAATACTAGTATTCTTTTTTTCTTAATCTTCAAAAAGGTCTTTATTTTAAAAATGCCTTTGTATGCAGAACAAAAAAAGGTTTTAGGTTTTCTTCGGGCAACTGACGGAACGTTCTACTATGGATACGATTTTTGGGGGTAAGGAATAAAAACAAATAGATAGAAATACTTGAAGATCTGTTACAACGGAAGCCTAAATTACTCAAAAATGAAATAAAGTAAAGGGAGGTAAACCAAGAAGAATTTAGCGTCATCATCATTCATCACTGTAATCCGGTACAGAAATAACTCTTCTCACAAATTCATTATTTCGGTAATGTCAATCTTTTTTTTTTTTTTTTTTTTCAATTCTTCTCGGTTTGATTTTATTTGAAATAATTCAAATTTAATATTTTTTTTTCGAAAATAAAAACCGACAAAACTTCCATTGATATTCATTTGAAGTACATCTACTTCTCCCCGTGGGAGTTAACTGGATTATTTCTTTGAATCAAGGAGGAAATAGTCAATAAGGGATTGTAATTACTGTCATTAACGTGAGTCATTGGCACGTTTTGTTATTGAGAACTTCTTTGTTGAAGAGCTGATAATAAATGTTCCCCGCGACTCATTGTTTGAAATGTCTTTTCATTTACTTGTTTTCTTCCATTGGTACCACAGAAAAAAAAATGTACAAACACATTAGAAATTTCATGTACTAGAAAAGAACCCGTGAAAGCACGGAAAAGATTGTCATATCAAGTGCCTGCAAATATGCTCGTTTTTCTCCCCCTCCTTTTTTCTTTGACTTCACGGCTATTTTCAGACGGTCATGATTCGGAGTAAGAAAAGGGGGTAATAATATTTTCACATAGAAGATCGATGTCATGGATCTACAATCGCATCCTCCTTCTCTTATCTTTTAAGGAAAGTGAAAGTACTGTAAAGAAGGGGTGTATATCATTCAGAATTGTTGGCCCCGGGCTCATATTAATTATCTAGTTTCTACAAATCCTCTCCTTCATATTAAGTACTGAATTCTGAACTAAGTGAACTTGATTCTTAAATTATCAGCAACAAAAAGTATACCTTGTCACAGCTTGTGTTTCATTACATATGATGTGCATTACCTATTGTTGTACATACATGCGTACATGACTACCTGCTATGAACTCCCCCCCCCCCCCCTATATACACACACACATGGTCAGAATCCTTCCGAACTTTACATATATATTTATTTTACACATATCTATGAAATATTTTCTGAAATGTCTTTGTCGATCCTCAAAGATTATAACGATAACAAATACACATTTATAATGCTTGCCATTGTTTACATTTCATGGTAAACACGTTGTAGCTCTGACGTCATTTTCAGTGACCTAATTTCGTTACAAATTTGATTGGCTTATACAGCCATGTGACCTTTCAAGGGCTTTTTTCGAATGTTCTATATGCAAAATAGAATTGTAAAATTGTACGTCGTATATTTCAGAAAACGAATATGGAACTGGAGCGAAATATAGCCTCCTACTAACATTAGAAACGTCTTGTAAAAATCGTCTTACTTATTTAATGATACTTAAGAAGTCGGGGACAAGAATGGGAGCATAAATCAAAGGAAAATATGAAGTTAATGGTTAGATTCCGTCGCCGGTTTTGAACTTTAGATTTTCTAAGATTTGTTTTAGGAAAACGGTGGGACATAATTAATGATTACACCTTAATAAAAAATAATTGCTTCTCAAAAATTATCAAATTCACATTGTCATATCATATGCTATATCTTCATATCACACCATTTATCTCTGTCCTCTTCGTTTCGACGGAGAATCGGCTGATTCGTTCCTTTAGTAGTATAGATATAAATAAACGAGCTCAGTCTCAATTGTCATCAAAATGCAAGAGGTTAAAACCTTGTACCATCCCTCAAATGATTTTGGTCATAGATCTCATTCGATAACGCCTCTGATAAGAACCTACACAAAATGTGAAACCGTTCACTCTTTGTAAAATATATTTGGAATAACTTTGGTGAAAAGTACCACTGATGAGGATTCATTATGTGAAGGTTTCATGTCTGGTGTGTAGCATCTAGATGTCTTACTATAAGGCTACTCTCTGGTAACTTCGTTTTTCCTCATTGATAGCATATCTATTTATTCTTTTTCTTCAAATATCTTGCTATCATTTAGTGATAAATTTTGAATTTAAAAACATAGTATTTTCCTCTTAATTCATCAAAATTTTATTAATTTATTTTTTATTTATTTATTTTTTTTTTACTTTTTATTTTACTTATCATCGATTTTTTTTATTCTTCATTTTTTAAAACGACAGGGAGTTGCTTTAGTCCCCTCTTCTAATTCTCGCCAACCGCATGCATATTCAAAAATAGAGTCGACGTGCAAATATAAATTTAAAGTCCACCATCCATGTGCATACAAAAGTATATATTGTGTGGTTCTATTAATAGTCCTTAACATACTTCCTTGTTTAGAAGTTATATGAAAGCGCTCCCATTGGGAAAGCTTATTGGATAGATACTTATGTGGCATTATATCATATGAAGTGACTCTTCCAGCTTAGACCGGGATGCTGATAAGATGTATAAAGTGATGAATGTACAATGGCGGTCTTGGTTGTTACCATGCTTTGGAAGTTAACGATATTTTCTGTTTACATATTCGGCCTAAAAATCACTCAGGTAGGTGAATGAACAGGTAACTTCACACGTACTGTATAAGGTAGATTTAGCATTTTGGCGATTAAATTCTGATTTGAATATCTTAATTTGGTCAGCTATACCGATGGTAACCGTTTTATGGACATTGGTGTGAAGTATGCTGTAACTACTTTTGAGGAAGTAATTGAAATCAATATATGGCAGTTACCTTTCCATTTTTTCTGTCTTAAGTTTTTAAGCTAGTTAAATTGAAAAAGCTTTCCCAGATAATAAATGAAATTCAATTTCGCGTGCTGTAAGGACGTCTCTCCGTCCGTCTGCTCCATGTGTTTTTTACAAAATCGAAAACCCTCCGAGGATATTCTGAAGGAATTTCGCTAACTCCCTTTTTATCGAGTTAATTCCCTAATGTTTGTATTTTTCAGAATGTTACCCCAGAGTCGACCTCTCCTATTCTTTTTTATGCCCCCGGAATCAAAGATTCGGGGGCATATAGTTTTTGGCCTGTCCGTCTGTTTGTCTGTTTATCTGTTTGTCTGTTTGTCTGTCTGTTTGTCCGAAAAACTTTAACATTGGACATAACTTTTGAATGGGAAGTGATAGGGCTTTCATATTTCACATGTGTATTCCTTGTGACAAGATCTTTCCATTGATACCAAAAGTTTTGACCTCGTGACCTTGACCTTTGACCTTCTTTTCAAAAACTTTAACATTGGACATAACTTTTGAATGGGAAGTGATAGGGCTTTCATATTTCACATGTGTATTCCTTGTGATAAGACCTTTCCATTGATACCAAAATGTTTGACCTCGTGACCTTGACCTTTGACCTACTTTTCAAAAACTTTAACATTGGGCATAACTTTTGAATGGAAGGTGATAGGGCTTTCATATTTCACATGTGTATTCCTTGTGACAAGACCTTTCCATTGATACCAAAATTTTTGACCTCGTGACCTTGACCTTGACCTTTGACCTACTTTTCAAAAACTTTAACATTGGGCATAACTTTTGAATGGGAAGTGATAGGGCTTTCATATTTCACATGTGTATTCCTTGTGACAAGACCTTTCCATTGATACCAAAATTTTTGACCTCGTGACCTTGACCTTGACCTTTGACCTACTTTTCAAAAACTTAAACATTGGGCATAACTTTTGAATGGGAAGTGATAGGGCTTTCATATTTCACATGTGTATTCCTTGTGACAAGACCTTTCCATTGATACCAAAATTTTTGACCTCATGACCTTGACCTTTGACCTACTTTTCAAAAACTTTAATATTTGGCATAACTTTTGAATGGGAAGTGATAGGGCTTTCATATTTCATATGTGTATTCCTTGTGACAAGACCTTTCCATTGATACCAAAATTTTTGACCTCGTGACCTTGACCTTTGACCTTTTAACCCAGTGACCTCACATACATGTACTCAACAGAAAATAGTGTTCATACTAACAAAGATGCCACCGGGGGCATTCGTGTTTCACAAACACAGGCTTTATTTTTAATAACTTTGAAACGGGAAGTTCAAATGTCCTTGATAGTTTTGTTTATCTTGCTTAGATAAACAAAAACCCGATAAATCACTTGACAGTGACTTGCCCAGTCGGAACTTTTAGAGATCCTTGGTTACACAGAGGGAAAGAAGTTTAGTAAGAAGAGTTGAGTCAGACGTTCAGGCCATTAGTCAATACTTGGCTAGAATACGATCATCTCAATGACTTTTTCTCCTTTTTTAAACAGCATTTTATTGCTCTCCATTTTATCTTAAAATATATGTATCATAAAATTATCGTACATCGCCACTACCTGGCTACCTCAGTATGAAATAAGATCCCTAGGGTAAACGCTTACATTTACAATGTACGCGATGTGGTGACTTTAAAAAATCCCTATATTTCCCGCATTCCTGAAGTAGCGCAATTTAAATACTACTTGAAATGTCAAAAGATGAGCACACTGTGCACACTCTAAATCGACTAGGGAAATTCAGTAAAAAAATTACCTACACTCATCAAACATGATCAAGTACATACCTAAAAATACCAAAATAGGTGTAGTATGACGCCACCCCAGTGACAAATTTTCCATCTTCCCCCTCTTCCCTACCATCCATCTCCTTCTGAAAACTGTTTTCTTTGCAGCGCGCACTTCCATCGTAATGGTGTTAGACCTTCCTCGATAATTTGGTGCGCAAAAACACACAAAATTCGGTAAAGTTGCAAGAGCTTAATAGATGTATTAAGGGAAGGTAGAGGTTGTTTTAAATTTTTTCAATGTCGACTTCCAGAACTTTTTTTCTTATTTAGGCCTATTTACATTAATTATTTCAATTAAACTAGGTTTTTGTAGCAAATTCAATATAAGTTAACAATATTGGGGCTATTAACCTTTTATGTATAGATACAATATCTATATTAGTTCATCAAAAGTAGGTGTACTTTTTTAAGCGGATCACATAGAAAACGCCTGTAAATGTCGGTTTTATCGGACATCCCAATAACAAGTTTGGTCCGTTAAAAACTCACATTATAACATATTTTGGACCGATAAAAAAAACCCCAAATTCTCAAATGATCTAAAAACATTTTGTCAGTAATACTTCATTGCATGAACCCAAAATTCAGTATTGAGCGAAATTTGCTTAAAATTTATCAGTATTTCCTCGACAAAGGTAGTCAAAATTGTTAAGTTTCTGAAGTAGTGCAGAAAGTAGGTTAATGAAAGAAGGGGAGTCATATTCATATCGGGCACAGGTATCCGTCGAAGCTTCGGTGGAATCATGACCTCGATTACAAATTGAAAACATAGATAATTAAATAGAGCACAAATGAGGGGAAAGGATCAACTCGTCTTAGCAGGCAACGGCATTGTATCTATCGTCAATACTCTGAACAACAACTCTTTGCCGATGCAGCGAGGATCTGGCTAGAATTTAGTAGTATTGATGAAACTGCTTTAAATGTAAAGTTTCCACGCTCATAATATACTGAAATTGGGCATAAAAAGACTTGTTTTTCCTGTAACTTTTTTCTAATTCGCCTATTCAAATTATTTGAGGTTTTGAAAATAAAAATTAAAAGTTACATGGAAAAGGTGTCAAAAACGATAACTGATTGTGATCAATAACAGAGTGGACTTAATAAATGTTACGTCTTTAATTTTATAGCATCATTAAAGTTCAGATAAATTTACAGCATGGACTAGACATGCACGTTTCGGGTACTGTACCCTCGTGAATGATCCTCAATCTAAAAAATAAAATACGACCAAAGACTAAAAGTTATGTCTAAAATATAACGAAAAACGCAGCAGGATGGGTGGGACTATGATGCTACAGGACCCACTATTCAGAAATGTTTACCTAAGATTTATCATTAGACATTATTCCGAAGAAATGTCGAATAAAGAAATCCTACGTAGGGTCTTGATGCAAAGAAGTACAATGTACGTTAAGTATTTGATATTCAATTTAATGTCATAGCTATTGTTACAGACGTACAGACAAATGCAGTAGACTTAAATGTTTCCAAATGTTTCTAAGCTTCAATATATTCATGTATATCACAAAGATTATGAAGGAATTATTGGGTAGAGGACAATTCGGAAAACTAAGTGATTGCTAGTTAGGAGTCGGAAATGGAGTCTTTTTTCATTAATTAAGCTTTCCTAGATTTAGCTTGTCAAATTTACGTTGTCCCTTTAGCTCTTAGTCTTTTGTTTGCGTCTCTAAAGCCAGTGATTTTAGAATATTTTTGTGGTCATTTACTACCATTTCTAAAATTCTTTCGTGTAATGAATATTCTTTGGCAGCGTGCAACAGAACTTCCAGTTTCTAAACATTCAATATAACTTGATGAGAACATATTTTAATAATGTGGAAGGGTTCTAACTCTATACCTTTAAGTTTGACGAAGGACGCTTTAATCAGTAACATTCAATTCGAACCGTTTTGGTAATCTCCTATGAGACCCACTAGATCATCTTAATTCGAGAAGTTTTGAGGAAAAGGTACTTCTTCGTTCAAATTTTGAAGGGCATGTTTCCATATATTTCTCATTCCAAAGGTAAACCTACCAAACTTTGCGCACGTGTTATCTGTCTGATAAGCTTATCGGTTAGAATTAGGTTTTATATCGTATGAGCATGTCTGAGGAATTTCTTTGGTCGATACCAGAAACACGTCATAGGGTATGGCTTTTTGCGTTAGCTTTCAATGTAAAGGAAAAGGAAGTGTTAAAACTATACTGCCAGATGGCAGCCTTTCCTAGTAAAAATTTCCACTTGTAATAGACCAAACATGCTATGCATGATCTTCTTTAACTCATGCATGTTTCGGGTAATTCATCTTCATAGTCTGTACATTTAGCCGAAATAACTCAAAGAAGCCAAATATACCGGACCATCATATCACAGAATCACTATGAAACAGTAGCTACAATATTGATGTTCGCAGAAGAAGCTTGCTCGTGTGTGCATTTGATGCATTTAAATTATAATCATAAAGCATAATAATTTCCAACTTCTATGCATATGGTGGACCCTTTCATTCACTTTTTTTTTTCATTTTGGCCTGCTTTGTACGCTTTTTCAATCGGATTTTGCAATTTGGGCTAATGTTGCTGCGAAGTATTATCACTATGTAATAAGTAAGATAGATAGTCACAAACTAAATTTTTCAATTTTTTTTTATGTATTTATACTTTTCCATTGTATACAAATTTAGAGATACATATTCGAAGTAAATGTTCAACGTCTTCAAATTCAATAGCATCATTTAAGAACAGATAAATTTGCAGCACAGACCAGACATGCACGTTTCGGGTACTTAATCCTCGTTAGTGATCCTTACTCTAAACAATGTAATAAGGCCAAAGAGTGTGAAAATTATAATGTCCAAAAATGTATCAAAAGACGTGACAGCGAAGAGATTATTTTACACCTCTATTGTGCGTTCTTCGAGACTTTTGGGTAACCGGAAAAGTAGGAGTGTTGTGCGCATGTAATAACCACACCATTTGCTTTTTGTCTGGCAGATTGCCCATTGGTCCCGTTGGTATATTGTAGTCCTTTGTGTTTCATGTTTCTATGTAATATTTCTTTCTATCGTCTATAACTGTGCGTGTCCACTGCGCGTTTTCACATCGGGTGTTTTGGTACTTTGTTGCGGGTACTGCCAAGTATGGTTGGAGATCAACCCCTTTCTTTCACACTTACACATGTACATCGTGAACTTGTCGTTCATTTTCAAATTTACGGAAAGTCATCCACTAAAATAGCAAAAATATTACTTATATTGTAAAACTTCTTGAAATTAATTAACTCCCCCTTCTTATTTAATTTCCTTAATTAAAATGGAAAATTCTAATCTCGGGTCAAGCAAACAAGGAACTGAATCCAAAACAAATTCTTTCTCTGCTGTAGTTTTCTTTCCATCACTTGGTGAGTGTCACTGCTGGTTGGACTAGGAGTCACCGAGGGCACATGTAGCCAAGTTCGATCAATTTCGGTTGATCGTTTCTTCAAACGCTTTTGAAAATTTCTGTTTACAAAATGTTCTCAAATTTCTAAAACCTGGACCCTTAAGCATTATATCCCAGTCGTCTTATTACGACATTCAGTATATTAAGGACATCATTTTCACAGATTTTGGCCATATTACATCGTTCAGATTGAGTATCACTGACGAGGGTTGAAATAACCGAAACGTGCATGTCTGGTCCATGCTGTAAATTTATCTCCTCTAAAATGATGCTAATGAATTTGAAGACGTTAAAAATTTAATTTCACAGAACATGTAGTCTATATTTTCTTACAAGTATATTTCTACAGTGTGGTGTTTTAAACATTTTGATTTGCACGCAATATACTATTATTATACATTTGATCCAAACTGCGGAGTTCCCCGCTTTTGTCCACTTTTTAATATGAAACCACTTAAGAAAATAAATCCCTCTTCCTTTCGCGTAATAGTCACGTGTCGTTTATGTACGATAAAGAAATATAAGCCTTTAATTATGGTACGTGTGCTTCTTATGCACAAAGTCATCCTTCAGTGAAAAGAAACACAACATTTTTAATCTAGGACATCGGGACACTTAAAGTGCACATGCAGCAACATGTAATCAATGAGTACGAGTCATACACAAAACATAAAATTAAAAAAAAAAAACGATCAATAAGTATACAATATATATTTTGGTCGTTCTTACTTCCATTGTATATGTAATATTTGAATATGTTTTTATAACTTTACTAATAACACGGCGTGTTTTAACAGGGCAACCTACAAACCATTCCTTACATGCACAGGATTCTGGAGATTGTTCATTGGATAAAGTTGCCCTTCGTGTTTCTCTCGAGCTGTGTAACTGTCTCCATCTTTTTGTCTGGTTTTTTTCTGCTGACAAAAATATGTTTTATATATTTACACGAATTTATAACAGGCCTATTGTCTGTGATATTAATTAGGATATCATCAATAGCATCATTTAAAACCTGATACGTTTACTGCATGGACCAGACATGGACGTTTCGGGTACTAAACCCTCGTCAGTGATCCTTAGTCTAAACAATGTAATATTGCCAAAAAGTATGAAAATAATTATGTCCAAAAATGTACCAAAAGACGTAGCAGAATGGGTGGGATTTGATGCTACAGGACCCACGTTTTAGAAATTTAAAGAATTTTTAACAGAAAATTTTAAATGCGTTAAAAAGACAGACGATCAACCGAAGTTAATCGAACTTGGCTACATGTGCCCTCGGGGACTCTTGGTCCACCAGCAGTGACACTCACCAAGTAGTTCAAATGTTAAACGTCTTTAAATTCAATATATATAAATATGTTTTTATAACTTTACTAATAACACGGCGTGTTTTAACAGGGCAACCTACAAAACATTTCTTACTTGCACTGTATTCTGGAGATTGTTCATTGGATATAGTTGTCCTTCGTGTTTCTCTCGAGCTGTGTAACTGTCTCCATCTTTTTGTCTGATTTTTTTTTTCTCCTGACAAAAATATGTTTTATATATTTACAAGAATTTATAACAGGCCTATTGTTTGTGATATTAATTAGGAGTCTGATTTCGGGCTTTTCGTTTGACAGATGGGGAGGAGATCCCTAACAGTAATGACCTTGAATAATCCAACTAAGTAAGATCAATACTTTGAAAATATAGTTAGTGGCAAAATATTTTTTCAATGGTCCTCCACCTTTGTTTGTTCTCCTTTATCAATTAAGCGTGCATTGTCTTGGTTGCTGGTCGTTTTTGTGTAGAGTGTTTGTTGATGAATGTTTGTCTACCGTTTATTTGGTTGTTTGCAATTCTGTTTCTGTTCATCTACTACGGATTCCGTTCGTATTTGTGAAATGTGAGTTCATTGTATACATCGGTCTATGTCATTATTGGTCGTCCTCTTTCGTTTTATGTTTCCCTTCATGTATCAATCGCATCACATATCAACGAGAAAATTCACACAATCTCGTTGTCTCCGTCTGTTTGTTAACGCAGCTGTTTCACACACTTTTCCCTCTTATCATATGTGTTCCGCTAGTTTAACTGTACTCATCTATAACATATTTTCCTTTGCACCGGAAGGAGGCTTAACTACTGGAGTGTTTGTGTTTTGTCGGTCTTGTCTTGTTGTGCTCGTCCATTCTGTGATTTTTGTATTTGGAAGTTTCGGTATATTGCTTTGGATGCTACCTTTCTTTTATTTGAATTTTTAAAAAGACGAAATCACATCCTTTATATTGCCGTGATAATGAATCAAATCTTTTAAATAATTATTTAAACACCATTAAGTAATAATCTTCCGCTTTCGCGAAAGCGCGGGGACATTAAAATGTAAACGTCTTCAAATTGAATAGCATCATTTAAGAACAGATAAATTGGCAACGTGGATCAGACATGCACGTTTCGGGTACTTAACCCTCATCAGTGATCCTAAAATCTAAACAATGTAATATGCCAAAAAATTATGAAAGTTACTATGTCGAAAAAGCGTACCGAAAGACGTTGCAGGATGGGTGTGATATGATGCTACAGGACCCACTTTTTAGAAATTTCAAGAAATTTTGATAACAGAAATTTAGAATGCATTGAAGAAACGATCAACCGAAATTGATCGAACTTGGCTACATGTGCCCTCGGGGACTCCTGGTCCACCAGCAGTGACACTCACCAAGTGGTTTAAATGTAAACGTCTTCAAATTGAATAGCATCATTAAGAACAGATAAATTGGCAACGTGGATCAGACATGCACGTTTCGGGTACTTAACCCTACTGTCCCTTCTGTCTGTCCGTCAGTCAGCAAAACTTAACTTTGTCCATAACTTTTCAATGGCATGTGATAGGGCTTTCATATTTCACATGATTATTCCTTTTTACAAGACCTTTCCAAGGATACCAAAATTTTTGACGTTGTGACGTTGACCTAATTTAAAAAATTAACCTTGTACATAACTTTTCAATGGCAATGATAGGGCTTTCATATTTCACATGTGTATTCCTTGTTACAAGACCTTTCCATGGATACCAAAATTTTTGACCTTGTGACCTTGACCTTGGAATTTGACCTACTTATTAAAAACTTTAACCTTGACCGTAATCTATCAATGGCAAGTGACAGGGCTTTCATAATACACACGTGTATTCCTTGTGACAAAACCTTTCCATGGATACCAATTTTTTTTACCTCGTGACCTTAACCTTTGACTTACTTTTCAAAAACTTTAATCTTGTCCACAACTTTTTAATGGATAGTGATAGGGCTTTCGTATTTCACATGTGCATTTCTTGTGAAAAGATCTTTCCATGGATACCCAAATTTTTCGCGTTGTGACCTTGACCTTGGAGTTCGACCTACTTTTCAAAAACTTTAACCTTGACCATAACGTTTGAACTTTTAATAACTGGAAAGTGATAGGGCTTTCACATTTCACATGAGTATTCCGTGTGATAAGACCTTTCTGTTAGTAACAACATTCTAACCTTGTGACCTCGTCCTTGGAGGTTGACACACATTTAAAACATTTAAATGATAGGACTTTCATATTTCAAATGTGCATACCTTTTCATTAGCCCTGTCCCTTGGTAACAAAACAAAACTTTGGATCCTTTGACCCTTTCTTTGAGTTTAATCTTTCATATTTAGAATTTTGATCATGTATGAGATATATTATGAAAACTTAAGAATGGGGAGGGGGTGTCTAAGCATTTCTTTAAAGACAAACACCCTCAAGCGGGGGACCACAATTCCTTGAATTTGATTTTTTGTAATCTATTTTTATTGTCATGACTACAGAAATACATGAATATTATTATAAAAATCAAAAGAAAAAGATACCAAATAAACAATGGGGGAACTTGTTAAGACAACTTAAAATAATCTACTTAAGAAATAATTCATTTTGGAATGGAACATAAGGCATCTGATCTCATCTATATTAGGGATTCACTGTTGCTTCTTTGCAGAATGTTGAATCGATATTGTTGGTGGCGCTGTAGAAATCAATTTGAGTGGAATGTTAACATCTATACATTTTAAAACTCTCTTCTCTGAATATGTATGTATGTGAAGTATTCCAACAAATAGAATATTGAAGTTGATTGTTGTATTTTAGTGTTTTTGTCGTGTAATGACAGACTCCAAAAGATCAAGGATCCATAGCATTGCATTTATCAATTTTAGTGTGCATCTACTCGTATTGCTTTTAAGTACATGTACTTACAATTATTTTTAATAATTCCAATGAGCGAAACTGTGTATATCACTATTAAGACAGAAATTGGGATGGGCTTTGGGCTTCATTTTTGGTCCTACCTACTTGGATATTATACTTGTGTTATCCATGTGAAAATAATTAGTACGGTGGAGCGCCACCTACAATACATTCTACAATGCCTTCCGCACTTGCACCGGAGATTGCTCATTCGGTTAAGCTGTCTTTCGTGGTGTCATTGTCTCCGTTTGTTCGTCCAATTTTCTATTCGCGTGAGAAAGTTCTGTTTGGTATTATTTCCAAATTCGGAGGCCTTTCATTTGTGGTCATTGTCATATTGGAGGGGGCATCTCCATGAATTACCACATGAATTTGAAATAATATAATTCTCATCTCAATATGTCAGTGTCAGAAACCAACAAATTTAGACTAGGTAAGATCTATTGGATTTTATCAATTTCATATATTTTTGCATGATAAAGTGATTTAATCGCGTTTACCCGCTTCCCGAAGTAGGTTGAGCAGATTAGTAGCCATAAAACCCCATTTTCTTCGTTAGTATCTTGAGAGAAAAGTGTCAAAAAATAAGAAAGTTTGACATTGAGCCAAAGGTAAACGTCATGGGCAAAATTAACATGGGAAAATGCATTAATTGAGTATTTAAAAAACTACATATTTTATAGCGAGCGAAGCTCGCCCTGATGGTAACGCGTATACGCATATCTTATTGAGAAAATATGCTGAATCAAAGAATGAGAATGTAATACTATGCTTTCAAAAAATTTCGTCCCCTCGCAGACAGAGTTGCTGCGGAGATGCTGGATATTGCCATTTAAATTTTTTTTCGACTCCAAGTAGACGTATATGTTATACTCAATTTTTGTTTATAAGTTATATTTACTGAAAACATTTTTCGTATATCAGGTAACGATAAAGCATCAACAAGACGGCGTAACCACGGGAAATCCGACATTTCCGGTTTTAAACGAGACGTTTCGCTCTGATTGCTTTTCTCGTCTCGGGTGGTTTCTTACTGTCAGAAGTCGGAATATGTTTGTTTTTTCTTTTGTTCTTAAGTAAATTTATTTTCAGCTTGCCTAAACATTATTCTTTCAAAATAAAAATGAATTATAAAGAACCATATTTTTAAAGAACCATATCTTAAGCCCCCCTTAAAATGTTCATCTGCTGGTCTAGATCAATTTTACAAATGCTTCCATGATTCCGCTCGCCTTATACTACCTGTTTTGGCAATCATCAAACAGAAATTTTGTAAGGTAAGATAAACCATCATAGTCAAAATAAAAAAGAAAGATCTTTTATTTCATATAATCATATCTTTTTTCTCTCCGCTCGCACAAAAAGGCTTTGCCTTGATTCATATTACTATTAATGTTGTTAGAGATCTACTCAGACCGTTTAGTTCCCTCCGAGCCAGAAAACAAGACAATGATAAATCTGCAAAAGTCTGCCCTCGACGGGATTCAAACCTAGACACTCCAGACTTTATGTCCGGCACTTTACTTACTGCGCCATGATACATTTTTCACGAATGTTCTCTTGTACGATTGTCCGTCGTCAATTTCAGAAAACGAATATTATATATGGAATTTTGAATTAAATCAGCCGCTTTCTAACATGAGAAACGTCTTGCAAGAATCTTACTAGATAAATGATACTTTAAAAGTCGGGGATTGGAAGAGGAGTACAAATCAGAGGATAATATGAAGTTAATGGTTAGTGTCCAACTCCGGTTTTGAACTTTAGATTTTCTAATATTTGTTTTGACCTTGCCTTCACGACTTTGAGACTCGATAACTGTTAGGTACTTCTTTGATGTTTATTTTAGGAGAACGATGAGACAATGAATGATTCCACGTTAATTAAGATAATTCCTTCTAATCAATTACCAAATTCACTTTGTCATATCAAATGCTATTTCTTCATATCAAACCGTTTTTTCTGCTCGTTTCGACGAAGGATCTTAACCTGTAATTGACTTTTGTTTTCTACTGAGAGCTTCGACTTATATTTTAACCTTAGATGAGGAAGGAAGTCATTCAAACATTAAATTTCCATGCACATATATGATCAATTATTATTTACGCCTAAATATCGATCTCTGAAGTGTGTACTAAATGTATAAACTAAGCACTTGTCACAATACAAATGCATTTCATCTTCAGTATTACCAAGCTTCGAAAAAAAGATTCAACCACTTCGCGAGATATACAAGAATTGATAAGAATCATAGTAGACCCCCTTGTAGTAACCACAGTTAATTACCCTTAGTAATGCGAAAATAAAGAGGAGACAAGTACTACTAGAGACAAAGTTCAAATTCAGTCTAATTAAAAATGTGCTCTCTTTTTTACGTCAGCTACTTAGAGTTCTAACAACGGTCGACAAGAATATGTATTCAGTTTGTAGAAGTAAATAAAATCGGCGTCCAATCAGATTCGCTCTTTTAAAACTCCTCGAGAACAATTCCAAAATGGCATCGGAAACTGAAAAAGTCAAAGTGTTGTTAAATTGAAGTGAATTGAAGGATGGAGTTGTACGGTTTCTCTGTTGAAGACAGTTGATGAAATTTTGAGGTAATGATGAGAGGTTTAACCATGTTCTCCATCGGCTGAAAATTATTAAAATGCCTTATATAGCTTAAATAGTAGAAAACGAGAGAAAAAACTAACAGAAAGGAGGGGATCTAACAACACTTTGTTGCAGCACAAACAGCAAAACACCCACTGTAAAAACACAAAGCAGACACGCACAGAAAGAGACGCAAATGGTACAAGAAACGCCAATATCAGAGAAACGTCAAACACAAATGACTACACATAAATGAGTTAAAGAAGATCCTGACGATAATCTCATAAGCACTCACATAGAGCACAAAACTGAGCATCGACGGACCCCCTATAAACAAACGAGACCAATGGGCAATCGGTGCCGACTTAAGACGGCCATCTGCCACACCAATAGCAGACGGTATGGTTATCCTGGACAGGTTATCATCAATAAATCAATGTCTTCCATGTAAATTCCTTATTATTAAGCCTTATTTTAAGCCAATTAACAGAAGTTATATAGACCAAAGTGACTTTGTGGTAAAACAAAATAATTACTTTCAGAATAGTATATTTAAACTGCATCGTTCTGTTGAGAATTCACGATGAATGTTATGCTTCATCCAGTATCGGCCTTAACCAAATATATTTACAAAGTATGGATAAAGCCTGATGTGAACTAAACCCATTATTTGAACCCTTAATAAATATGTACGTGGAATTCTTCGATACATAATTTTCACTCATATTATACAAATAATTTCCCGATAGGTTTTGTATCATTCAATTGCATACTGTTAGCACATACTTTTAAAGGTCAATATGTGACCTAGATGATTTTTTTCTAATATTTCAAGAGCTATGATATGAATTCGAAATTCGGTGTTTCATGTGTCATATTATCCTTCTTGTTACAATAGTGTGATTGGATTGTTGTCTCCATTTGTCTCCCCTTTTTCTTGTCTCCCATGCGTTACTCTTCCGCTGTTACCACTACAAAGTCATCGTGCATGAAAATAATTTCTACTGATCTAAATTGTGAAATCAAAGATCCATTTATATCGATATGACATAATAATGTGTTTTCTCGGAAATTAAGACCAGCCCTTCTTCCTTTTAAACTTTAAAATAGTTCCTGCTCGTAATATTTCTAATATATAATCCATATGTTGCATGGACGTTTATATCTTTGACGAGAGTTCATTTTATACAGTTTTGATAATGAAAACGTTGAAATTATTAATAATACGGAAATGTATCAGATTTGATGTACAGAAGTAATTGCGGCAAGCCTTTCATTTTCTATATTCTAAAACTGGTTATATTCTTTATTTTATGTGTAGGCCATTTTCCTTTTAAAGCATTTGCCCTTTTCTGATAATACGGAAGCGTTCTTGAGGAAAATTTCAAACCAATTTATTATGCACCAGACAAGTGTTTCGTATATTAAATCCTCATCAGTGATGCTACCTGCCAAAGTGCCAAAGAATATGATCTGAGATAGTCTGGAGATCTCATCTTATCATAAAAGACATTTATTTGCTCCTATTTATATATATAGGTCTATGCATTTTGCATTTTTATTTCTACTCATTATACTTTGAAACTATTGAAATGTATTAAAGTTTATAATTTAAGGGCCATTGACACTTGTTTGTTCCTATTGAGATGAAGCAAAGTGTATACGGTTCCATTTCCCCGTACTATGCATGACAAACTGTTCGAATCTCATTGCAGAATCTGATGTATTTTTACTCTTATATCAGAAAGCTACATTTTTTCATTTTATGGTCTGAAATGTTTTAATCAATAAGCAGTACAGATTATGTTTCTTTTTGAAGAAAAGTGTTCCTGAAAATTAGTATCTGAAGTCTCCCTTTCAATTAAGATAGATTAGATTGATCGTCGATACCATTTAAAATATGCATAATATAGCTTGACGTGTGGTGAAATGTAGGAAACAAAATGGAGAATCAAATGAGAAAGTAACTTTTCAGAAAATACGTACTATTAAATGGAAAGTTTCATTTTTCGGGAAAATACTTAAACCCAACGGATTTTAATCTCGTATGATAGCTTCCTTTATAAATGATTTTTCTTGACTCCTATCCGCTTTTTTTTGGGGGGGGGGGGAGGGTGACGATCTTTTATATACACAAATGAGTTAAAGAAGATCCTGACGATAATCTCAACAGCACTCACAATAGATCGCAAAATTAAACATCGACGGACCCCTAGCAAGCTAGGAGGTGGGACCAGGTACCCGGGAGGAGTAAGCATCCCCTGTTGGCTAGCCGCACCCGCCGTCGATGTTTATGAAGCATGGAAATGAATACATGAATGGATTCAGATATATCGTAGATTTTGGGAGGGGTCCATCATGTGATGTGAGCATAACATTTTAACCGATAAAGTTGACTTCTGCAAATTGTCTAAGTTTGATTATGTACATTTGTGCATCACCAAGAGAACAGACATCATCGATCCCACTGTTTACACTGTCCTTTTCAATCAATTCAGTTGTTGGCAAATTCCAGTCTTTTGAATTTTCATCGCATGTTTTTAAAGAGAAAATCAATGGGGGGGGGGGGGGGGGTCTTAAATTTACAGCCGTACAATTCTTTGGCACATCATCGTCCTCGTCATCTTCATCATCAGAATTCTCAGTGAGGGCATCCATCGTAAAACCAGCTATCTGAAAACACTTCATTATCGTTGATGTCTGAACATCATGCCAAGCACGAGATATCCAGTAGATCGCATCCAATATTGCCGTAGGAGATCAGATCCACATGTCCAAGGTTGCCTGTCCATTTGACTGAACATGTACTGCATCTAAATAAGAAATTCAACAAAGAGATTTTTTAAATGAGGGAAATGCACCCCCCCCCCCTTTCAAAAACGAAGACGGCACATTAACAGAAACTAATATCATAGCTTACCTGTTTCTTTTTAAATTTAAGTTTTGTCGTCTGGATGATTCCCATGTCCATAGGTGGGTTTTGGCGTAGTATTGGGTGGCAAAATCTTAAGTTCAACAATTTGCAATTTGATGTCAGGGTGGGATGGGGCGTTATCTAGAAAGAGTAGAATTTTCCTTTTTTGATCATGACGGTGCATTTGTCTGTCTTAATTTCTTAGCCATTCATCTATGATTTTACTATTCATCCATGCTTTTGAGTTGAATCTGTACGTTACAGGTAACGTTACATGTACGGGCTTTATTTTAGAGAAACATCTCGGGGTGCCTTGACTTTCCAATTGGTGTTTATTTCTCTCCGATCATTGAATAAAGCCAGTGTTACTCTCTCCTTTGAATGATTCCCACCCGCACAGTCCTCTCCTTTTATAAAAAGAGTTTTCCTCGACTTGACGTGTCATGATAAAACAAACAACTTTCATCCATGTTAAAAATGTTTTTCGGATCATAATCTTTTTTACATAAGTTTTGAAGTTTAGATTTCCAATCATCAGCTGCTTGGTCGTTGACATCCCCCTGTCCCCGGACATCGTAGAAAGTGTAATGTTAAGTCGCCGTCTGATGGATTCGAGCCATCCATTTGAGGCCTTGAAATTTTCGTTTTCAAAATCAGATGCGAATTTCAAGGCTTTTTCTTGCAGAAGGGGTCCATTTATTCTTCGCGATGTCACGTCTTTAAACCATTCCCAACATAAATCGTTTATTTCTTCGTTTCCTGTAATATGCCGTCTTCTTTTCCTGTCTGGATTAACATTATTTTCGAAATCTTCCTGATATTCAGCTTTTCTTTTTAAAATATTTTGACTCTGAGTTTTACCCACATTTAAATGCTCTGCTATTTTCCTTGATGATAATCCCGTTTTATCTAAATCAACAACTTTCATTTTTTGTCTTTGGATAATGTTAAAATTTTCCGTTTCACATTTGGCGATACCATCTTTCAATTTCAAACCCAAACTAAATTTTCAAATGAACTTATCCAACGTACAAAACACATGGAGGAAGTTTGCATGGTGATAAAAAATCATCATTACCCTAAATACTAATTACGGCCAACAGACCTACCTATACATACGTACCCCGAAGTTGACAGCTACCTGTGAAAAAAGCTTATTATTGCGCAATATGAACACGTGATATGATCCACAAGATAGACAAAAGGGCCGTAAAAACAGTTTGAGAAGTGGCGCGGTCAAGATTTTAGTGACCGTTGACCGCGAAACTCGAGTGACCGTTGATTTAGTTACTTATATATAGTAAATCGCGTCGGAGGGGGGGGGGGGTTAAAAAATTACCGTTGACCTTTGAAAACGAGTGACCGCAATCACACGTTTGACAGTAAATTTGAGACCGCATCCACGATCAATTTCAAAAGAAAGCTCATAAAATAATATTCTCTGCACATTTGTTTGCATATCAAGTGTACATTATTGTTATCAGACGGACGGCCTCATTATGAACGTTTATGAAACATGAAACAAAGATTCATCTTGATACGTATTCACTGTACATATTAGATATTTATAGAATAGAATATAATCAGATCATATTCTGACTGTTGTAAGACTCCTAAGAGAAGACAGGGCCCTGTCCTCTATGAATGTTGGTCGGACAACATGCATGATCTCGCTAAAGCCGGCAGAGCACTGACGTTATTTCGTACGCCCACTATTTTTTTTTATATCTTTTTACATATCAATCTGTGTGTTGCTTGGGGCCTACGTCAGTTTATATCGACATCTTACAGTGAGGATGTTTTTTTTTTATTTCGTCACTATTGTGCCTTCTTCGATACCTCTGGGTAACCACAAAAGCTGGGGGGGACGTGAATCAGATATCCACATAATTTGCTACTGGCGATGGCCGTCATAATTCGGCACCGGTTACCCATTGGTCTCTTTGGTTTATGTGTAGTATTTTGTGTTTGAAGTTTGTGATGTGTGTTGTGTTGTCCCTTTTGCTCCTCTTTCTGTGTTTGTCTGCTCTTTGTCCTTGATTTTACAATTATTGTCACAAGGGTCTTAAGTCGAAAATGAAACAATTTAAACTGCAAATGGAAACAACCTTTTGATGTACATTCAAAAGGCAGTCTTTATCCCGTATCACCGTCCATACATATTGACCTCCTATATCAAGTTGTACAAAGATTACGATTTAAATTTGATTAAAGTAAAATAAAGGAGGGATCTTTAACACGACTCGATTGCAGCACCAACAGCAAAATACCGAAACAACCAGAGTATAATCACAAGAGACTTAAAAGGGAGATCAAACACCAAGGACACCAACAAAACAATAATGAAAAATGTTCCACCGATGTCGACTTAGGATGGATATCTGCCATAGGCAAAGGCCGAGAATTTTGAATCATAAAATGTTCTCAGTGATAAATCTTTCCTCAGCTAACATATGTTACTAAACCTAAAATATTTCTCATTTTCTGCTTATACATCCCGGCTATACCCAAATCTATATTGAGGGATCACAAGTCGTACTGAAGCTGCTAACATTATGGCGGTACATACAAATATTCTAATAACAGTAAGTGTCCGTTTTATCATATGCAGTTGAAAAAATATAAATATCAAGAGATATTCTTATTAATTCATTTTGTTTACTCATTTTCAGGCCCAGCCTTTTCCTTGTTGTACAAATACCTCATCCTCCACGTGTTGTCTTTCGTCTTACTGTGACGTTGGTGGCCAAAACCTAACATGCTTCAATCTTACTTTCTTTGAATTTCAACGAGCAGACAATAAAAGTAGTGAATTTTGTACTTATGGTGATGTTAGCACGCAAGAGACCACCACTTCTCTTAACTCAAGTTTTGTCCAAACCGCAGAAGGTATCTTTAACTACACAGTTTGTTATACCACTTGTCCTGATAAGACTTACGCTGAAGGTAATCGATGTCATCGTTGCGACGATATATGTTCTAACTGCACAGGAAGTGGAACAATTTTACCAACATGCACATGCGCATATGGAGAAAATGGGACTTACTGCTGTCCCAAGGGCACAGAAGGCAAGAAACTCAGAAACAGCAATTCTAGTGCATGCATACCAAACAATAATGATAATAATGAAGGCGATGAAGAAACTGGAACTCAGGAATGGGTGATTCCGGTAGCTGCTGGAATCGGAGGCGGAGTATTTCTTATAGTCATCGTCATAATCGTGTACTGCTGTTGTCGGTCAAGAAGGAATGGTGATGCAGCAGTGGGAAGGGGAAGGACAAAGAGACCAGTCAGTCAGCTTTTACAGGTCCGTATCAATTCTTTTAACGTATGTTTCTCTACCCAAAAAGATTACAGACAATCAGACTATTACACAAATGGATAATAATTCCTTTGGCATGCATTGTATACCATAATGATGAGTTACAAATGAGATAAAAATATCCTGACAATAAACTCAACAGCACTCGCAATAGAGCACCAAATTACTTTAAAAGCTACCTTTAACATAACGTTAACATATTTGCGAGAATTAGTAGTCTTAGAACGATTCATGAGTTCAAAAAGGCTTTAATAATTTTCGGAAATTATGGAAGAATCTTTAAATGAACAGAAGCAAAGTTGTTTCAAATACGTCATAGTTATAAGAGAGTTTAAAGCACTCTCGCAACTGATACCCCATTTGAGACTGCCCGTGTACGATATTCTTGCTTGATCTTTCGTATTAATCATGGGAATTAGAATAAGTTTTTATTGGATTTCATTTGACTTAGTCTCACTTCGGAATGTTGTTCATTCCGAGGTTCGCAACTGTTCCAATGGAAATTCAAATGATTTTGCCTTACCTTCTCGACTTTGAGAAAGAATAACTGATAGATACTTCTCTGATGTTAAATAAAGTGATTATAAGGCTAAGTGTGAATCCATTAGGAAGTACTTTTAAAATTACTTGACTAACAAATGTTGTCGGAATCCAGTAAGAAGGGGTTACTTACTCATGATCTTCTTTAACTCATTTGTGTTACACTTATGCACTTTGCCGTGTGGAAATCGTAAGAAATGTCCTCGCGAGGGGTTTGAAAGTAAGTGTTTTGAATATTTTTCCCTGACATGGTCGCCATAACACTTTCTATATAAACATAAACTCAGACAGTGCATGCATTTTATGTATTGTTTTCATTTTCGTGCAAGAAAAATCGACGGTGGATGCGGCTATCCAACAAGGGATGCTTACTCCTCCCGGGCACCTGGTCCCACCTCTAGCTTGTTAGGGGTCCGTCGATGCTCAATTTTGTGCCCTATTGTGAGTGCTGTTGAGATTATCGTCAGGATCTTCTTTAATATATCCTGAATCAACTAGATATTAAGTCTAAATCTACGGGGTAATATAAACATTGTGTATCCCCAAAGAGTATAAGCGTATGATTTTACTGATTGCAGGTGAAATGGATTAAAATCCCTCTAGAAAATTTTTTAACCAAAGTTGAGGACCTGAAAGTGAATATCTCGGGTAAAACTATCTAAAAATTTCCATAATTTATTTTTCAAATTAAAACTTACGACTTATCAATTCTCTTAAATTTCAGGAGAGATTAGGCTTGAGCAAAAAGAAACGTCATGATACAAGTCATACAGAGTTAGTAACCTTGCCATCAAACCTCAGTCAGAGTTCTGTGCAAGGGCAACAACCTGTGTATGAAAATGTTGATGCACCAGATCCACGATCGATAGCTGCGCATGCGCTTCTGCAACTCGATAAAACTTTTCGATATATCAAAGATCCTACACTTCCCAGAGAGAAATCAAAGGTAAAAATTAAATAATCATAATAATTTGTTTTCTACACAGCTATTTTTGACGAGGGACCATACATCTACAACGAAACAGTTACTGAAAATCAAACATAAAAGGTGAAACCATAATGTATTCCAAAACCGGAATCGAAAGGCTAAAGAATTATGGGGGGAATACAATATAGAACCTAAAATGTGAAAATAGAAACGGACGAACAGACAGAGACAACAGCACAAGCCCAACAGAAACACGAAAGACAACTTATCTTATGAAACATCTCAAGTGCAATGTATTGTAGGTGGCGCTGTTAAAACACGTCGTGCTAATTATTTCGATACACAATGTATGTCACATGGGTCTACTAAGGAGATTTGGGTTATTTGTTTGGTTGGGGAGGGGTGAGTGTGGGCGAGAATCTTCTCATTATTCTTGAAAAGACGTTATATATATATATTTTCTTTTTCTAAAATTCCACCTTTTAAGGGAAACTGAACGAAATGTTTTTGATTTATCGCTGTACACATAGTTAAAACGAAAAGTTAAGCATCATCTTGCATGGGTCAAGTATGATATGATGTCTTTCCTTCCACTTAAATTCTATGTTTATTGATATATCAACAAATACTTATGTTTAAGGTAATCGAATTAGCGATTTTATCATTCAATTTATTCCCGTTTGTTATCATTTTCATTATATATTTCGATAAAATAATTCTTTACCTTGAAGAAAATTTCAAACCAATTTATTATGCACCAGACACGTGTTTCGAATATTAAATTCTCAACAATGATGCTTCCAAAAAAAATCCTTTCACCATCGCCTCCTGATTTTTATATTTAGAATTTAAATTGGTGTATTTACTTTACAGAGAGTGCGCGGCTCCAAATTTTCTGTAGGTTCGTTTCAGTAGCTTATCCAAATAAAACATGTTCAAAATAGCATTGGTGGGATGGTGCTAAGATCATAACCTCCTTTAATTTCGATTATATTTTTGGATTAAATGAGTTTCAGAAATAAACAAATAAAATGTATGATGTCAAATTGATAAAGTGCAAAAAAAGCTTCTCTCTGTCGACGGACCTGGAAAGAGGTAATTTTAAAATAATCTTAAAAACATCCAATGTCACGGGGAACGAGTTTAGCTGCTCAACACTGCAACAGGAAATAAGTGTTTATATTTATTTATAAAAGCCACATTTACATAAAACAACAAATGACAAAGCACATAGACCACCAAAAAATATCACGTTAAACGTTTTGAACTGGTATCACAGGTTACATTGCACTAAACTTCACTAAAACAAATACACATTTCTAACAATGATAATATCACATTTACACACAAAATAATATATTCTGTCTTATAACTTTGATCACCAAAAAAAGCCCTTGGGCTTATTTTCATTTGGGTCCATTAACTCCTTTAAAGTTTTATTTGAGCAGAATTAATTTTGCGTAGGTTATTTCAAAAACGTTTAAGATTTTAGAAACTTTATATGCAGTTTGGGATTTTAAAACAATTAGATAAAGACTAGTTCTGCTCTTTTGGAGACCATACAAAAGATACACTTCTTTTATTATTCCTTTTGCATTCTTAAACCCTCCTTTTTCTGCAATTTAGGATCAATTCAAAGATAGACCAGTGACCGGAATGTACCAAAATGAATCCACCATACGCTTACAGCAAAATAAAGAAAGAGAAGAAATCAACACGCTGGGAGTAGCACCTCCAATTCCGAAAACCAGCTCCAGTACAAAGAAAAAGAAGTCCTTGAAATTACCAAAACTTCCAAAGAGTAGCTCGAAGAAACATAAAAAACAAAAAGCTACTCATCAAAGCGTATCCGACGAATCAGAATCGGAGGATTACATTGATATGTCGGGTGGTAATAAAATGGACGATTCAGAAAATCCTGGTGTCGAAAATGAAGGATTTACGAGTGAAATATATGCAAACTATGAATCTAACAAATATAATACCGCGCCTGCGCAGTTCGATGCAGTGAACGAAGAGCAGTGTCCAAACAATGATGAGACAGAGGGTCCAAGTGAAGACTACGAAAATATACAACTTCATGTAGATGACGATGAACCGATTTACGAAAATAGGAAATTGTCAACTCTTTAGTATCATATTGATTAAGAAATAAAATAGATTCTTTGTCATAAAATTAGATTTAGGAAATCACCAAGATGTTCGTTTCTTGACAATATGTGCGTTTTAGCCAATATAATCGGGAAGGAATATAAGTTACATTCATCTTTCATCAATTCACCACTTTTTCTTAATAAGGGATCGGTATCTGCAAACACTGGTATTGACATTTGAAAGAAAATACCCTTACTGGTAACCCTTCGAATGGGGAGGGGTGATAGGAAAACTTATGTGAGCCAGAATGCTTCCCTTCCTTTTGTTTCCTCATTATTTAGAGCAAGTGTTCTTTGCCTATAATTTATTTTAAGCCGGATAACTCTTTTTGCCTTTTACGCAATATCAAGTTAAATCATGTTCCAGCAAAGTTACAACTTACCTAACAGATTTTTGACGTCCTTTGATCATATATTTCGAGTTAAGAACTTACATATTTCAAAAATAAAATCGAATCGATAAAATTGCCCTCTTAAGTACATCTGTTTCATACCGTCTTACCGTTTCTTTTTGTTTCATACCGTTTTACCATTTCTTTTCCTTGCGAAGTAGTTTGACTTAATGTAATGATTTGCTTAGTTGCCGCTTTCTTGAAGGCTATGGGACATCCAATCCATATGTATGTCTGGCCGTCTGTCTGTAAGTTCGTTAAAATATCGTAAAGATATGCCACAGTAAATTATATCCCAATTACTTTAGGTATCCAAGAATTTATGCTTTCTTAGTTGCAAATTTTCTTGCATTACAAACTTCTGCATTCTGGTTTTGCCATCTTAACTTGAATATATTGTGGGAAATTAGACTTGCACATTCCTTTCGAAAAGACCCTACAATTGACATGTATTTTTATCTCTACTAGTTTGAGCTGATTAAACAAAACTTTCATTGACCTTAAAATTTGAAATATAAGGAAAAGGCTTATGTACTATAAACGGGATTTCCTTATGTGATAACCTGATAACAATAACCTTGCTTGACCTATTTTGTATTTACCCATAATGATTAGCATATTCGTCCAACTTTAAGACTTCAGAGACTTTCTTATGGTAAATATTAAAGTGAGGGGCTATAGAATAGAATTCTGCTTTATTGATTATGATACATTTTGTATTCTTCATCGACGATTGGTTCAAAAATGTCATTTAAAGATCCTTATCAACAATGAAGAAATTTAGAACGTTGCCATTCGTTTGATGACCGATTTTTATCGGCATGTATTTTGTAAGATACCAGTATTAAAATGAAGAAATCGAGTAACATTTTTTAATCCATAAGATTTGTTCATCCTAGATCTAACCTTTTGTTTGATTTTTTATTAATTTTTCTGGAAATGAAAAAATCACCAAATACTTATCTCACTCGCAGATGGTTGATCTGGTAAAATACAACACGTTGTTTTAATGACCTGATCATTTTTATAATGATTTTACAAAACAGAAGCGTACTATTTTACTTTGTATTTTGCATAATATTGAACTCTTTTCAATCTGGTTACTGTGATGGATCAATGAATGGATAGATTGGGGAATGGATTAATGAATGGATGGTAGGGTGGATCAATTGGTGGGTGAGTGGATTTATCAAAGGATGCTTATGTTGAACGAATGAAAGAGGAAATGAAAGAATTACACATTTTTATCAATGAGCATTTTCGTATACATATATTGATTATGATGTCATTTTCCACCTAAAAGTTTGTCATTGTTAAGTTATAATAAATCGATTATATAAATTTACATTTTTTATAGAAGACTCTATTTAAAGTTTAAAGAAAACGAAACTGGATGAGAACGACGTGACACGCAGTGTACAAAACCATACAAGGAAGTCATAACCTACAACACGGATTGGGCATTTTTCCAGTTGGCCTTCTCCATGACGATTTCATTTGTTTGTTTGCTATTTTTTTATATTGTACATATTGGTTATATCTCCGTCGTGATTCTAAAACAGGTAGAGATTATGTGAAAATCGATAAGATTTTTTGTAGCTTATTATTTTGAAAGGGAGCCAAATAAACAACGTGTGAAATAAGGTATCATTGGACTGAACATGTTTGAAATAGGATAAAGAGGAAGCTGGGCATAATATGTAATTGTTCATGACCTGCTCGCACGAAGAGAATACCTCTTAGCGATGTGATTGGTCTACAATTGCATAAAAATGCAAATTTTCGTCAGGGCTATTACAACCATGTACACGAGATTATTTCATCAGTACACGAGATTTTTTCATCAGGTCGGCCCAAGAGTCTAGGAGACCTGACATAAAGTCGTATAGTAACAATGCATTTTCTTCCGAAAGATGCATCTAAAATCCTTGTAACGATACGTCCTAGAACAATAGCACAACCTCGGAAATTTCCGTCGCTTGAATCGGAATAAATTTTAAAACGGAAAAGCCCAGAGATAATAGAGTAACAATGCATTACACGGATCGTGTTTTCCGCTGTTTTTCTTACTAGAATTTACAGCATTTATTATTAAATGATCAGGAATTATTGCCGATTTTGCTTAATTCTGATTGGTGGAGACGCTTTTTTGGTAGGATTCCAATATACAGTATTGGTTTCGAAATTGCCAAGGACGTTTTAAGTGTTGAGACTTGAATTTTTTGTAGTAGGCACAATTAATAAAAAACTTGGAATTTTGGGGTTTAGATGAGATTGGAAGGATGTGAAGAAGAGAACTGAACATCAGTTTTAGCTATTGTTCCATATAGTAACCAACGGTAGGAGACAAAGGCGAAGCGAGCACCACGCGTCCTGGGCTCCTGATGCCGGAATACTTTACACTCTTCGGGATATATCTGAAAATCCAGATGTTGAAAAAAATCCAGATGTTGAAAATTCAAATAATTTTTCATGATTAAAGCTACTGATGTTCTCTTTCAATTCAGTATTAAATGATGTAGACAATGTTTTGAGAACAATGCTGTATTGACCTCACTACTTGGGCTACTGCATCCATTGAACGCATGCGCTTAACTGCCATTTTCACATCCTTCGATACCGATTAACGATTAAACGGTAAATCCGGCTGCACTGATTTTCACATGTTTTGTAGATCTAGATGTATTGATTGTACTAAGGTCTGATTCATGAAGTTGTGTAAACTACTTTAAAAGTTTAATGACTTCAACTTTAGCATGACGCGCATACTTTTTGCGCTTTCGGAACAGTGCGCGAAAACTGTATATTGGAACCTAGAGTGTACCTCAGAGTGAGTTAACCGCTTATGCTAGCGGTTTTTTGGGATTCAGTGACGTAGCGCGTGCGTTGATTTTTAAAGTGTTAGATCTTTGACTTCGCGTATCATTACAATGCAAATGTTAATAAAATCCTGATAATAAAGCAGTTATTGCCTTTTGATTTCGGTCTACTCGTGACTATACAAACCTGGTCAGGCATTGGTTTATCTTGGCCTCGGTTAACCAATACCTGACCAGGTCTGTATAGTCACGAGTAGACCTCATCCAAAGTCAATAATTGTCTAAAGTCAGCTAACTGACGGCAAGCTTTTTATAAAAGCTAATACTATTGTTCAAAGTTCGTATCTCTTTTGCAGAGAAAAATGAATGGTACTTGCACAATTTGATTCAGTTACATGAATGTAAAGAAAAGATATCATTGAGAGTCGCTAATAAGGCCTAACCGTGTAATTTGGGTAATGAGCTATTCTTCCAACTAATTCTTATAGTTTCGAAGTTGTATGACCTTCGTGCATAGAAAACCCGTATCTTTCTTGAGTCCGTTTGTATGTTCGTCGAAATGACGCGATGTTCATTTAAATGTGATGAAGACCCAATCGTTTGTCCTTCAATCTTCATACAAAAGGCGTACGAAATCTCGACAAACTTCTCGTGAGAAAAGAAAATTCGGTCAAACAGACGGGAGAACAATATCTAATGAGCAATTCCCTGCGTCTAGTGCAAGAACGGATTAAATTCTAGGTGGCGCAACTAAATAACACTTGTGTATTACGGAAGGTCACAAATACTTCTAACCAAGATTATTCTAATGTTTTCGCGGGCACTTTTATTGTTCTCTATTGTTCTGACGTAATAAATTTACTTGGGCAGAAAAGTTGTCCATGTTTTCAACAATGGTTTCTTTTGTTCCTGTTTTATCCTGATTTGTCCTTTTGAATGGTTGATTTTGGTTTTATCCTGATCACTGACGAACCCCAAACGTACATGTCTGGTCCATGCTGAAAATTTATCTGCTCTTAAATGATGCTATTGAATTTGAAGAAGTTTAACATATTTAACGTTTGTATGCCTTCGGCTATTGAATTTGAAGACGTTTAACATGTTTAACGTTTGTATGCCTTCGGTTTGTGATTTCCTAAATTATCGATTTTGTACTGTGTATTAGGATATGGTCGTTGTCCATATTTGTCATTAGGTAAGTTACTAAATGCAAATGTTGCGATGAATTTCTTGGAATTTCATTGGTTGTTTGGTCGGTTAAGCTCCAATATTCCCAGACTTAGCTCCGACTTGTCCCCGACTTACCTGGGCCATATTCCGACTTAGCCCAGACTAAACTTAGTGCCGACCCGACTGACTGTGACCAGACTGAACTCCGATTTGTGTTGACTTCGAAGTCGGGGAGCCAAGTCGGCATAGTATGTACATATTAAAAAATTCATCTGTCGCTGAAATCGAATTGTGACCTTGAAATCAAGTGCCTTATTTTTGTTTCAAAATAGAAATGTTTCCTAGGCTTGACAGCGATTAACCCTACACGGTATATTCATTTCTCAACTCATCAGATTTGCTCTCATGTTTTTGAGTTTCCAGATAAACATATGCAAATATCGGAAAACAACCTTTAGGCAATTTCGATATCACAAATTTCTGGAAATACAGGACTTAACACACTAATAAGCTCATTTTACGAATATTCCAGAATTTGAGTATAAACAAATGGAATATCTATGCTTTCATTTTACGATGACTTGATAACAAAATTAGAAGATACAAACCATACTCACGCAAAATTAAAAACTAACTTAATTACTTCAAGGTCGTATCTCCGAATATCAAGGCGACTGTAAAATGCGTGAAATTATATATGTGTAAGGAGAAAGTGTAGGATTTCCAACAAAACTTAGTTGCAGCACACAGCAAAGCATAGTAATTCCCCCAGCGAAAACAGAAAGTAAACATTTCTATCGAACTGAATGAGTTAAAGATGACAAATATGGATAATGACCATATCCCTGTATACAGCACAAAATCGATAATTCAGAAAATCAGAAACCGAAGGCATACAAAATCAGGATAAAACAGATACCAAAGCAAACAAACGAAAACCTCCACCACATGAAAAGAAGCAGATATCCGATATGAGAGTGAGACCAGGTGCCCAGGAAGAGTAAGCATCTCCTGCTTGCATGAAACACCCGCCGCTTCAATTCGGTAGAACTGTCACATCCGGTAACTTCCATTTCGGAAGACATAAAGTACAATCTTTGGTTGGATAGTTCAAATGGTCTATGACAGAATATCATCCACCACTCTGGAGAGTGGGACATCATAGTGTATGACGAGTTCCCCATATCGACCGTAGAACTTCCTCAGTGACGATGTTAGTCGGTCACAAACATATCCCTGACTGAGAAGCTTATCTGAAAGACGCCTAGCTCTCAGAACAAAATCCGTATATTTGGTACTTGCTCTGGCATAGCGTATCAACTGAGATATGAACACGCCATAAGCAGGCGATGAAGGGATGTTGCTACTCAGAAAAGGAAAGTTTGTAATGCTGAAATTGAAGTCGTCACGTTTGTCATAGAGTGAGGTGTTCATGTGACCATCAGTGTCGTAGGACAACATTATGTCCAAATAGGATGCTGAATTATTTGTCTCTGTAGTTTCTTTGACTTCAAGCTCCGAATGATAGATACTGCTCAGGTAATCCGCGAATTTTGGATTATTGATGGACAACACATCGTCTATGTATCTGTAAGTGAAGTTGAAGTCAGAAGCTAAGTATCTTTTCCCTTCAGAGACCAAAGATTGAATGAAAGTCGATACAGATTTGGTAGAACATTTTGAGGAACCAGCTATGAAACGTTGTTTGTACGGATTCTTATGCATTTTAGGTATGCAGTATAAGTATTGCAAATCTAAATTGTTATTGTTGAAGCCAAAGGAAGCAAGAGAGAGCTGATTTGTGGTTATCTATTATTTCAGAGGCAGAAAGGTTTGTTGTGGTGTAAGTGGGATTTCCAGGTGTCGAATTTAAACCCAACTTTTTAACTAGACTGTCGAAATAGTACTTTTTGCAAGTAAATGTGTAATTATTTGAGGCTTTGTCCGCCGCTGGTGTGATAAAATAATGTTCTTGGAGGTAGGTAAGCTCTGTGATAACATCAGGATCTTTAAATATAGACTCGAATCTGTTGTCCTGACGATAATCTCAACAGAAGATCCTGACGATAATCTCAACAGCACTCACAAGAGAGCGCCAAATAGAGCATCGACGGGCCCCTAGCAAGCTAGAGGTGGGACCAGGTGCCCCGGGGGGGGGAGTAAGCATCCCCTGTTGGCTAGCCGCACCCGCCGTAGATGTTCGTGCACGAAAATGATCACAGTATATAAAATACATGCACTGTCTGAGGTGATGTCTATATAAAAAGTGCTGTGGCGGATATTGCATGCAAGCAAGAGATGTTCACTCTTCTTGGGCACCTGATCTCACTCCTTTGCAGGGAGTTAACTTCTCTTCATATGATATTTGATTTCTGTTCCTTTGTCTTAGTTCTGGTTTTATCCTGGTTTTGTATGCTCTTCTAAATAGGGAAATGGTTTTGTGCATATTTGTCATTCACAGGAAGAGACACGAAAGGGAAAGGAACACCAAATAAGACATCAAAAACACATTACTAAAGTCTACCATAAACAAACGAGAGCAATTGACAATTGGTGCCGACTTAGAACCTTAGGGTGACATGTTTTTGCAAATGGTGTGGCTATCCGGATAACGTGCAGACGACCCTCCCATATATCTAATTGATAAGATGTCTCGATAAACGCACAAGATGTTTGTGTAGTAACCTCCTCGCCATTAGATGACCACACAAACAAGAGAGCAAAACGCAGGAGCCCTAGTAACACACAGATAAATATGTAAATAAATATTGAAACAAAGGGTGTACGGAAAACAGTTCATGCTCTGGCGGCTGTAGTGAGCTCATTATGTTACTACCCTTAGAGTTCGACCGACATTCAGAGGACTAGTCGTCGGGTCTTGTGTTATATACTTTTATCTGAATTTCTCTGCTTACAATTTTGAAATCGAAACTCAAAATGCAGAATTCTCTTAACTGTAATGAATCGAGTTGAGTGACGATAAATCGGATAGTCGTTCGCTCGCTGAAACCCCTTGTATTTGTGATAATCGATAGTAAAAAAAAACATTGTTTGTTGGTATACATTAGAAGTGACTTTGAGCCAAATGGTTTGTGTGCGTCATTTAACAAAATTGGGTACCCGAGCGGCGAAGGTAAGCCTGACAAAAACAACAATAATCAGAACAAAATGATCTAGATATCAAACCCCATATTTATCCATACTCAGTGGAAACAAAACTTTTACAAAAAGAAAGAGAGACCGCCAATGAAAGATGAACTAGACATGACGGGGGCCGTTAGCGGCGTATGCAAGAACACGTAAGCAAACAAAGGTAAACATTTCTGGCATGTAGTAATTTGAGGATCTTCAAAATGAAAATAACAAAATGTAACGCACAGCAAAGTACTTTACTACTAATTTAGGTATCATTTAATTTTTGCCAAATATGAAATGGCATTATGCTTATGCAGTTGTTTAGTGTTTTATTTGTTATTCATTTATTTATTTATTTTGTTTTGTTTTTGTTTTCTTTCTGTATTCATTATGTAAAAAGTGTTTAACTGTTAAATTGTATTATTATGCATTAATAGTGTGTGCCTGTGTATGAAACAGCCATGGCATGTTTCGATAGCATTTGTTTGTTAATATTTATTTGAACCTTCTTAAATTGAAAGGCATCATTTTATTTAATTTAAGTAGTGAATAACGCATATAGTATTGTCCTCATGATTTAATTGTGCTATTATTTTTCTTTTAGTCTCCGCCTGGTTTTTTTTCTCCTTTTGCGTGCGTGTGTCCGTGACCACTGTAAAGTTATTATGACGGGGATCCTCTTTAATATATGACTAATGGCTCTGTTCCCTGGCATGTATTTGTTCAGGTTAATTTAAGAGTTGTGCTGTCTTTTATTCATTATTTGTATATTCTGTTCCGTCCTCAAACATCACTTATGAGATGTTGTTTAATGATATGTTCATATTGCACACTGAATTATTTCACGAAATATTTATTTCGATTTTAAACCTATCATTACATTGCTTTTGCTGCTAGTTAAATAGCTTTGTCATCGGCTGCAACAATCGCTAATGAAGTTCCAATAATTACCTTAAAAACTTTAAAGGCACTGTCGTCCAGAATGTCATGGTAAAACCCTATGGATTTGTCACTTCTTTAAAACCAATTTTAGTACATATACTCAACATTTAGATCCTCTCTCTTTTGGCATCGATAATCACTGATAAGACATTCTCTGTTGAAATGTACACTGAAATGATCACCATAGAACATATACGTATGCTTATTACTTTGGTGAGGATCTATACAAGCAGGTTGTATGGATTCCTATTGGTACAAACTGTGCGCCTCTTGTTGAAGGTTTATTTGTATAAACTAATGATGAATTCATCCAAAATCTTCAAAAGCAAAGAAAATATGATTCTTTGAAATGTTTAAATGGTACTTCTTGGTACCTGGATTGTATTCTGACTATTGACAATCCTGGTTTTGAAACATAATTATGAGAATGAAAGTTATTCAAAAGAATTGGCACTCAACAAGGCAAACGTTACTTCTTATACTTTGTCGCTTGGGCCCCTGTATTTGGCTATCTTGTTTATGTGTTTATCTACCAGTGAGGTTATTTTACACTTCCATTGTTCGTTCTTGGATACCTTGGGTAACCGGAAAATTGGGAGGGAATGAGTTAAAGAAGATCCTGACGATAATCTCAACAGCACTCACAATAGAGTACAAAATTAAGCATCGACGGACCCCTAGCAAGCTAGAGGTGGGACCAGGTGCCCGGGAGGAGTAAGCATCCCCTGTTGGCTAGCCGCACCCGCCGTCGATGTTTAAGCACGAAAATGAAAACAATATATAAACTTCATGCACTGTCTGACGTTATGTCTATATAGAAAGTGCTATGGCGACAATGTCAGGGAAATATATTCAAAACACTTACTGTCAAACCCCTCGCGGGGAACTTTTTTACGAGCTCCACACGGCAAAGGGCATAAGTGTGACACAAATGAGTTAAAGAAGATCCTGACGATAATCTCAACAGCACTCACAATAGAGTACAAAATTAAGCATCGACGGACCCCTAGCAAGCTAGAGGTGGGACCAGGTGCCCGGGAGGAGTAAGCATCCCCTGTTGGCTAGCCGCACCCGCCGTCGATGTTTAAGCACGAAAATGAAAACAATATATAAACTTCATGCACTGTCTGACGTTATGTCTATATAGAAAGTGCTATGGCGACAATGTCAGGGAAATATATTCAAAACACTTGCGCTTGTGATCCGGATAACTACAATCGAAATGCTGTGGCAGATTGCCGTCCTAAGTCTGCACCGATTGTCCATTGGTCTCGATGGCTTATGTGTAGTCTGGTGTGAATTTATCTTCTGAAATGATGATACTGAATTTGAAGACGTTTAACGCCTCTATGTCTTATGGACCAGACATGCACGTTTCGGGTACTTAACCCTCGTCAGTGATCCTCAATCTAAACTATGTAATACGGCCAAAGAGTGTGAAAAATATGTCCAAAAATGTAACGAAAAACGTAGCATGATGGGTGGGATATGATGCTATAGGACTTTTGCGTCTCTAGTGCTTTTCTGCTGTCTGTTCGCTTCAGGAATTTTGCTGTTGGTGCAGCAATCGAGTGTGGTTGGAGATCCCCTCCCTCCTTTTAAAAAATAAGGGTTTCTCTTAGTGCTCTCTCTAGTATGTATTTCAGAATAGTTGATTTGCAAATTTCATTCATCAGAGCGATTCAAGACTTGGTCAAACGAAAACCGTAACAAACATTATATATTACATTTGTATTTTAAAATGAGGTTCGTTAATTTCATAAATGCATCATGCTCGAAAATTAACTGCCTTGGAAATACATTTAAAATTGATACTTGACATTTTTCTACACGACGTCTTTAGATTTTCAATTAACTTACAATGGGAAACATATGTCGAGAAAGCATTTTTGTTTTGCTTGTCATACATATCAAATCAAGAAAGACAACTTTATTTTACTATTAAGTTTATGCTGTTCACCGATAAGTACATGTTTACATCGCATCATAATTTCTTTCGATAAAACAGAATAACCGTCGACACCTTAAGTGTGTATGTTGGCTTAAAAAGAAAATAAACATTCTTAAATAGACAAATAAGGATAATGACCATATCCCAAAATCGATTATTCAGAAAATCATAAACCGAAGGCATACAAAATCAGGATAAAACAAGAACCAAAGCAAACAAAGAAAAACCTCCACCACATGAAACGAAGCGAACTCCCAAATTGGGAGTGAGACCAGGTGCCCAAGGAAGAGTAAGCATCTCCTGCTTGCATGCAACACCCGTCACTTCAATTCGGAATTGTCACATCCGGTTACTTCCATTTCATTGTAGGCCTATCATATGACCATTATTATCAAATGATATGATGGCCATCTATTCTGGTCAAGGATAGAGGTATATTCAGAGAACACTTAAGCAGAAAATTTTCAGATGCTCACCACATGTTATGACATGGTACACGTTAAATTACAACAGAAATCTAATTATTTATAAGTGTTCTCTGAATATACGTCATTCTCATCGCTAAAAAAGGAGCCGCTCTTGTTAGACTGCTTATAGACCGAGAATTGCTTATTTCAATAGAATACAATTGGAGAATAAGTCTTTTCACTGTATCGGGCTATCGTCCGATGTGTAAGTGTAAAGTCATCGGTATTATGCACAACTGTCTAATTCTCTTAATTTACATAACCATTTTACTACTTTCCAATCGATAAATTCCTGATGTTATTCTCTGTTTATTTTTTAGAAACCGATACTGTTAATTACTAGGCACTTTTTCAAAAAGAAGTCAAGCAGAACAAAGAAACCGAGTAATTTCCCTCAAAATAAGAAATCTCACTGCGTCGTCATGCTTTAACGTTAATGCATTCACCTTCTAAGCAGAAATCAAGAAGCATTCTGGTGTTTAATAAGTACATTTCATTTATATATTATAGGAATATTATGTTTAAGCTTTTCAAAAGTATGATACTTACTTTATTTGCTCAGTATAAATGTAGAAGGAAATCCCCAATATGAAGACGTTATAGTGAGCAAGGCGGAGAACATACGTATTTGACGATTAGACGAGAAAAAAAACGAACATATAGCTGGGGACAACGAGATTAGCTCCATAACATTATTGAATCAAGAAGGGCAACACTTTTTATAAGGAAAGTCCTGAAAACGAAATTCGTGCTACTGTTGCCACTTAATTGAAAATGGAACTTCCGAAATGTCGACTGCGTGAAATCAGTCTAGATGTTGATTTCTGTCGCTAAGATATAAATATGAAAAAAGGCTGTGAGATGCTGATAAAAAGCATGTTTGACATGAAGTACTTCTGACGAGGATTCAATATCCAAAACACACTCTAGTACAATGAAATTGGTACTATAGAACATATATTTCAATACTGACAATCTTATCTCGGAAATAACCATTTCAATCACAATTCAAATGAAAGGATGGTGTCACCCTCAATCGAAGTTGTATACTCAGAAAGCTCCTTGGCATATATCTATATATGGCCTTTTTTTAACTATTCATACTTTTGCGTTTGTCTAATTTGGACCTTAGTGTCGTTGACAAGACTTAACTTTACTATGGGTATTACACATACATTGCATACATTACTATGGGTATTACATACATACATTACTATGGGTATTACACAACCTGTCTTTTATGGTGATATGATAAACAAAATAAAAAGGATCAAAGGTAGGCAGCATAACCATCGAAAATGCGTCAGAATCATCAAACGCCTTTTATACCGTAGATATGATCCTAATGTCACCAGACGGACACTAGGCTTGGTACTTGACCAATCTACAGTCTTGTACAAGCGCATCCTTGAAACTTGCAATCTGACTGACTGTGACGACGGGACTCCATGACGGGCCCTGTCCAAACCTCTTTAGAGAAGACAGGGCCCCGACCACCTGTCCTCTTTGAATGTCAGTCGGACTCCTCGGGTGATTACATACATGAGCTCGCTACAGCCGGCAGAGCACGGACTGTATTACGTATGCCCTCTTTTTTTATCCATTTACATATTCATCTGTGTCTCTGGGGCCTCTACGATTCGCGGTCTTGTTTGTGTGATGTCATCTTACAGTGAGGAGATTGTTTTACATCACAATTGTACGTTCTTCGAGACCTCTGGGTAATTGGAGAAGTGAGAGGGTTGTGCGCACGTAATCCAGGATAACCACACCATTTGCTACTTGCGTGACAAATGGCCGTCCAAAGTCGGCACCAGTAGCCAGTTTCACAAAAGCGTCGTAGATTTACGACCGACGTAGGACTTACGTCCTTCTTTACGTCACATTTACGTTCCAGTTGCACGGGTTTCACAAAGATGACGTAGTAATGACGTAAAGCAATGACGTAAAGGTATGACGTACGATGTTGCTAGAGAAATCCAATATGGCGTCGTCGAAGGAAGTTTCCTCCCAGTTTTCAGTGTTCAACAGCTTATATTTCACTTATTAGTTAACGTACGTTGACGATTTTGGTATTGATTGAATCGGAAAAGAATTATCTATATGCCTATGATCATAGATATATTTGAAATTTTCTTATTTCATTTTAAAATGTCAGTAATCTTTTCCAAAGCATTGTTAACCTACGTAAAACTCGCAATTTTGCTACTTTAAAGTGCACGTTCAGATGATTTCGCGCCATGCATGGAAATAAAACTTGTTTGGGGTAACTTTAATTCTCATTAAAAATATTTTGGCGATTCCAATGACTGAATAGTATATAAAGGCTATAGCAGAATGAAATTGATTTTTATTTTTACAATGATTTAGTAAATCTAAAATGCACCATCCTTTTTCTCTCGAAATTTCATACATTTTCAAATATCTGTGATTTGTTTTTCTTTTACATATTTTCATACAACAAATAGTCCGAAATACCTTACTAAACCCAGTCTTTGACGGGACAAGGTACGAACAAACGTAATACGATGCGAGTGATTGATATCTAGAGAAACAAAATCCAATCTCACTGATTATCTACAGTAATATATTACTATTATAAGGGTTTGTTAAAAAAATTATTATATTTGAAAGAAAAAAATAACGAAGGAGTGCCAGATATAAAAAGACGTGTTTGTGAAACACAAATGCCCCGTTACATGTATCAAACACCTAAATTTATCAAAGGATGGTCAAACATCGAAGCTAAGGTGACAGGTTCAAAACATTTTTGTCCTATAACATAGAATATTACATGAAAATATAAAAACTCTATCAATTATTTATCAAAAATCAAAATTAATATGAAGAAAAAAATACGAGCGTTTTTTTGTTTTTGTTTTGTTTATTTGTTTGTTTGTTTTTGTTTTTTGTTTTTGTTTTGTTGTTGTTGTTTTTTTTTTTTTTTTTTTTTTTTTTACATTTTTTTAAGTTAGACGAGACTATACTGTACAGAAATTGACATTATTTCTGCCTCCTTCCTGTGATGCAAAATGAATTCATTATAAAATGCAATTATTGTATAAAAAATGAAACTGCCAAAAAAAAATGATAATGAATAAATAAATTAAAAGAATGATAAAAACTTTGAAAAAAAGTAGGATCGTCAGTTCAAAAACAGGTACTCGAGTCCAAAGGAGGCCGAAAAAAGTCAATTTAATAAAATATTATACACGTACATGTCTTAGTCTTTTTTATGAGTGGGTATATATATATTAAAAGGCAAAGACAAGTATGTCTATAATATTTTATTAAATTGACATTTTTTCGACCTCCTGTGCTTGAGTCAGCGAAATTCTTTCATACCTCGTTTTTTTCTCTCAATAAAACGTTCCTTTCGTTAAGTTTGTAAAGCCAGGGAGACACACGCTCCCTTTTCTCTCTTTCCTTGGCTTTACAAACGTTACGAAAGGAGTGTGTGATTGAAAAAAATATATATAGACGTATTTCTCTGACTCAAGTACCTGTGACTCAAAAATAAAAAAAGAGTAGACAGGGTGAGCGGATTTCGAAGTATCTTTATTTTTGACTAATTGTTAATTTAAAATCTTTACGCCACAGTAAATGAATATTTTTTTACGTCCTCTGGGGGGGTATCTTTTAACATACAATAATCAATTTTGTACGCATTATACATATACATAATCTTATACTTAATTAAGATATATAGGCATTCTAATTTTTATCACTTTATGGGTTTTTTTTTTTACAAAAAAGTACTGTAACCTTTTTTTGAATAACATGTTATGGTTCAAACAGCAAAACGAGTATTCATATATGCAGTAGGTTTGTAGATGTCTCCTTTCTTTCCCAATCTTTTCTCTCTTTTTTTTTCCTCGTTTTCTTTCGTCCGTGTTCAATTCTATTCATGCGCGGATCCAGAGGGGGGGACCGGGGGTCTGGACCCCCCCCCCCCTGAGATTTTCGGAGGTTGGGTCCAGCTTTGGCCCATTTCTATTTGAAATGGGTCTAAAAATGCATGAAAGGGCTTTGAAACCTAAAAATTCGGCTCGCTTCGCTCGCCATTTACAAATACAAAACTATTTTTTCTGCAAAATTCCTTATTTTCAATTATTCATACTAGGTACATATATATATAATTGTCTTGGATCTCAGGAACTCCGAGCATATTTTCAACAGTCCCTTACTTCATAGGATGTAACCTTCTTCATCTTTTTCAAAGTTTCGTAATTTTAAGATGTCTGATTATTTGGGAAAATGACACATCTCTTATCCATCTAATATTCTCATGAAATATAGACAAAATGTGAATTAATTTAAAAAAAAAATAAAAATTGCAGCTCGCTCCGCTCGCCGATATAAGGAGTAAAATATTCAATGTCATAAATTATCAATTCGATCGAATCAAGACAAATTGATATTTCATATCTAAAAACAATTCAGGCTCGCTACGCTCGCCAGTTCTTCATAACAATAAAAGTGAAAGGAAAGCTAACAACAGTTACACACCCATCAGAATTGCCCCCTCCCCATCATGTGCACCTATATAATATGCACCTACATGATAGGTAGACTTCCTAAAATTTTGGACCCCCTCTGACCAAAAATGCTGGATCCGCGCATGCTATTTTTTCTTCAATTTGCGCTTAAGTTGTTTAGCATGATTCATATGTAAAATGCTGATTATGTATTCATCATATTAGTCTTGGGAGATGAATTTGAATAAGCGTTAAGCTTGTTTCAAATCCCATTTATTTCTAACATATGCATTGTTCATTCTATAATGCTTATATTTGAATAAATATGTTTAAACCATTTTTGTACCGTGTTCCGGTATGGACATCGCTTCTTCGCGCTTGAAATTGACATGCGAAGAAGCGAAGTTACGATACGAAGAAGTGAAATTACGATGCGAAGAAGAGAAGTTACGATGCGAAGAAGTGAAGTTACGATGCGAAGAAGTGAAGTTCCTTCGCTTCTTCGCATCGTAACTTCACCCCTTTGCATCGTAACTTCGCCTCTTCGCATCGTAGCTATATATCGTAACTTCGCATCGTAACTTCGTTTCTTTTCTTTTCACTATTGATGAACACGATTGGTAGTCCATAAAGCGTCTTTCTCTGTATTTGCTACTGAATCCCTTTTCTCCCACCCCACCCCTCCCCTTACCCTGTCTGTCACCCTTTTTATTTAGCGTACAAAATAAGCTCAATATCAAATTCAATTCGAAGTAAAAGAAGCATTCCCTATAGGGAATATCCCTCGTATACCTTTCTCAGATGGAAATTGTCTATTTCGTGTTTCATTTCACCTGGCATGTGCCACTGTAAAACAGGAAGGCGAAGAAGCGAAGCTGCGAAGTTGCTAAAAATCGATGTTGAGAAGTAGCGAAGTTGAGAAGAAGCGAACAAGCGAGTTTACGATACAAAGAAGCGAAGATACGATGAAAAGAAGCGAAGTAAGGATGCGATGAAGCGAAGTTACGATGCGAAGAAGCGAAGTTATGAAACGAAGGAGCATTTTCGCATCGTAACTTAGCTTCATTGCTCCTTCGCTTCTTCGTAACTTCGCTTCTTCGCATCGTAACTTTGCTTCTTCGCAACGTAACTTAGCTTCTTCGCGTCACAAATTGTTTACGCGAAGAAGCGATGTCCCCAACGGAACACATTGATAACATCTCAAAATTCATTAAAATCCCTTTCGATTATCTTTAAGACCAAATTGGTCAAATTCACTTCAATATTTCTATAAATAGTACTTGTGAGATTTGTTTGTGCATCATACACTTCACTGGGAAATGTTTATTCCCTCGAAACAAAATTGTAAGGGGATTAAGTAACGGATGAGTCTTTTGTATATGACCATAGGGCACATTTTTATTCCATCTTCATTTAGCTTCATTATTTCGCATGATACATTTCTCCAAGGAAAAATTTCAAGGTCATAGTCCAAAGTTCAAGTTTAAAAACTATAAATAACCTTGAATGCACTCTGGAAGGTCTATTTTAACATAATTTCATCGGACTTGTGTTGATGAACTCTAGAGGTTTTAAAGTCATATGACTAGGTTCAAGGCTACATGTTAGACTTGGCAAAAATAAAATTGTAGTAGAAATCCAGGGAGCGCATTTTTCAATTGATATTTGTCAAACTAAACTTAGTTATTGGTCACAATGTAAGAAAGTCCATAGGTAAAAGGTCCAGGTCACGGGTTTGAATCTTTAGAATTGCCCCCTTCTATGCAACTTTCCGGTCGGTTTTTGGTGTAAAGAAGAACTCTATGAATGGTCAATGCCATAGGTCAAGGGTCAAAATCACAGATTAAAAAAAACTTGTATACATTGTAGTGCAAGGGACACATAACCGATTGATCATGCTGTAATGAATGAATGCATTGATTTCAATAACTTATATGTCTTATTCAAATTACAGGTCGATTTCTTTTATACATGTTAGACGGGACACTTTTAAACGCAACTTCATCAATGTTGGCATATGATTTGCATATGTTGTGACATCAGAATTTCAAGTTCACAGTTTCCCCCTTTTTATACTTATTCAAACCCCACCGAGAACTCTAAACGATTATGCATCTCTGTACTTGTTGACGGGGTGGTATCTTTCATGATATTACATGTAGTTCTACCGTAACGTAAAACAAAATATTTTATATCATATTTGATAAAAATGTAAGACCGCCACTGCTTTCCTATCCTGTCCATGCTATAATTTAAATTAAAACCTTACAATTTTTACTACTTTTTAGATTTTCAATTCTTACATGTACATTCTGTGACCATGGCCCACATCGCTCAACTGAGACGACTGGTAAACTGACGTAATCATTATCTCTTGTATCATTTTAATATGACTATTTCCTTTGTTTATCATATGGCCTTGAGCTTTACCTTGACCTTTGATCTAGCGACATTGCGCTTTAACGGACTTGAAGGAAAACACATATGTATTGGACACATTAATACTTTTTTTTAATGTTAAGTTTCTTTGATATGTCGCATGTGCATTTAGAGGGGCAGGACTGTTTCATTTTAAAATACTTGACCTTAAACATTGTTATCCATAAGTTTTTAGTATCGTTTACCTGCCGATGAGGACATTTGCATTTTTCTAACTTTCCATTTTATAACTGAAAGTTAGAAAAAAATACGCTTTTACACACATAGTATTATTTTGGCCGTAGTTTTCTTTTGTTTTCTACATATTTTCTATGACGCTGAATTGTTGTTTTTTTTTTAATTACTCGAAAATTGTTGGAAACAATGCTAATTTCGTAATTTTAAGAACATGTACTGATTCTGTAAAATCCTATTTTAATATCATGAAATCTTTGGCATACTTTTTCATGTTTTTGTATCTTTATTATTTTCTTTAAACAATGTTGTGTTTATACTATAAATTTAGTGTTTCCGATATCAAACACCTATGGTCGATGTCTTTTTGAACGCGTAATTCGATGCATTCAATAAAATTTGTTCTGAAGCTCAGAATCGAGAGCGAAAATGAAAAGGTAATTATGAAGCGTTTCAAAGAATTTGCGTATGACAGGTCACCACTGTTGCGATTGGCTCTCTGAAAGCGGGATTTGAGTTGTTTTCTTTTTTATCCCATCAAAAATTTTAAAACATAAAAAAATAAAAATGAAATTAACTCTCATTCTTAAATAATCTCTGTTCTACCCGAAATGTTCTATTTTTATCACATTATACCCATATTTTCAGCCAATGTCGTAAGACTTACGACAGCTCTGACGGTGTCGTAGATTTTCAGCTGATTTACGTCCGACGTAAAACTACGTCGCTTTTGTGAAATGCTTTTGAGTTGCTACGTAGCGCTTACGAACGTCGTACGTCATAGCTGTGTCGTAAGTTGCTTTTGTGAAACCGGCCCCGGTTGCCCATTGGTCTCGTCGGTTTATGTGTAGTCTTTTGTGTTTGATGTTTACATGTCGTGTGTCTCGTTTCCGTCTCGTGCTGTACTCGTCTTTTGTGTTTTTGCATCGGGTGTTTTGATGTTGATGCTGCAACGGGGTCTTGTTGGAGATCTCCTCCCTTCTTTTGTTGACGTTTCATTTTCAAGACTGTAATAAATAAATTTTGTTAAGAAAAAGAATTACTAACACAATAGTAGTGTAAAACAACCTCTTCATCGCTAGATGACCACACAAACAAGACAGCAAATCGTAGGGGCCCAATACAAGCAACACAGATGATTAAATATATCGATATAGAAAGGGGAGTGGGGCGTACGTATTACAGTCCGTGGTCTGCCGGTTGTAGCTAGCTGATGCATGTTATCGCACGAGGAGTCCTACTGACATCCAGAGAGGACATGCGGTCGGGCCCTGTTCTTTCTAAAGAGATTTGGACAGGCCCCGGTATGGAGTCCCGTCGTCACAGTCAGTCAAAGTGCAAGTCTTCAGAATGCGCTGGTACATAACTGTATATTGGTCAAGAACTAAGCCTAGTGTCAAGGATCATATCCACAGTATAAAAGGCGCTTGATTATTTTGACGCATTTTTGATCGTTAATATGCTGTCTACCTTTGATCCTTTTAATTTTGTTTATCATATCACCATACCCAAATGGGTGCACAATACCCACATTTATATACTCTGTTGCTTGTATAGATCTTCATAAAAACGCACAAATCAAAAGTTCCGAAGTGTTCCAACTCTATACCTTCATGAAGAAAATTCCAAACCAATTTTTCCTGCACCAGACACGTGTTTCGAATATTAAATTCTCATCAGTGATGCTTCCAGCGGAGCCACCAAAATTCATTTCAGTAGCGCCCTCTTTAATTTTAAACGTCTTCAAATTCAATAGCATCATTTAAGACCAAATAAATTTACAGCATTGACCAGACATGCACGTTTCGGGTACTAATTAAACCCTCGTCAGTGATCCTCAGTCTAAACAATGTAATATGGCCAAAAAGTGTGAAAATTATTATGTCAAAAATGTACCAAAAGACGTAGCAGAATGGGTGGGATATGATGCTACAGGACCCACGTTTCCGAAATTTCAAGAATTTTGTAACAGAAAATTTCAAATGCGTTGAAGAGACAGATGATCAACCGAAGTTGATCGAACTTGGCTACATGTGCCCTCGGGGACTCTTGGTCCACCAGCAGTGACACTCACCAAGAAGTTCAAATGTTAAACGTCTTCAAATTCATTAGCATCATTTAAGACCAAATAAATTTACAGCATGGACCAGACATGCACGTTTCGGGTACTAAACCCTCGTCAGTGATCCTCAGTCTAAACAATGTAATATGGCCAAAAAGTGTGAAAATTATTATTTCAAAAATGTACCAAAAGACGTAGCAGAATGGGTAAAATATGATGCTACAGGACCCACGTTTTCGAAATTTCAATGTTTCAATGTTTTGAATTTATATATTTGTACATTTACTTTACAGAGAGTGCGCGGCTCCAAAATTCCTGTAGGGTCAATTCAGTAGCATATCCAAATAAAAAGAGTAGGTGCGGTAACCTGTCATTTCGGCCCTATTTTCAAAGTTGTTTATATATCCATAATATTCTAGTTTATAAAATGTCAAATGTATGGTGAGTCCAAATCATGAAAGCTTTTTTTATTTCACAGTCCTATACTGAATAATACGCCGCTCAAAACGTCTAAAACCGCTAAAATATCAATAAATGAGCGATAGTTCGATACAAAACTATGAAATCAAGTGGTTATCCAGGCCTTGCCCATAAATATTTTTGTGTCAATAGATGGATTTCTGATCGGCCTTTTAATTTGCATAAAAAAATCGTGGGCGAGGCCTGGAGCATAGATGAATTTTGAAGATTTGTGTGTAAAATGCGATGATTTTCCTGAGTTTTGCGTCATTCAGGGTAAATGACGTCAAAACATGACGTCATACATCACGCGCGTGACGTTACGAGGTCTCAAAATTATGACGCGGTATTTTCTCAAACTTTCAACTTTGCAAAAAGTAATAATTAATAATTCGTTTATCAAAAATATTTTTCATCGAAATTATAGGGCCGATATGAGGGGTTAGCGCACCTAGTCCTTTATGTTCCAAAATGGCATAGGAGGGATGGTGCTAAGATGTAAACCTCCTTTAATTTCGGTGATAGTTTTGAATGGAATGACAAGTTTTCGAAATAGCAAAATAATATCTATAATGGACATAATTGACATTGTGTAGCACAAATTTGATGTAAGAAAATATTTCGACAAAATAGTGTGACAAAATATTCCGGATCCTAGTTTGTGTCCCATTTGAGTCGCGTTTAGTGCTCATCAACTTTGTGTTTTCACATACAGGTGTTTCGATGGTTTCCTGTGGGATCTGCAGCCGAGCCTTGTAAATATGTGAGCGACTGAATTTATCCCTACAAAAAAATGAACCATACAACACAGATATAAAACATCTCATTGTCCTCCATATTGAAAGATATTTTAGGTTAAAACTATGCAAATCAACGAATGAAACTCTTTAACGGATATGACTTTTTCTACAAGGTCTAAGCGATGGATGTAGCTAGCGAACAGGAGATGCTTACTCTTCCCGGGTACCTGATCTCATCTCCAGTAGGAATTCAATTTTGCTTTTAATTTTCGTTTAATTTAACTTTGCTCTTTGTTATGAGAGTATTTTCTATCTTGATGTTTATTTATGTCTTAGCATTAGTGTTTCTATTTTTAATCGCAAATTTCCACACAAAATGGTTATTTTTGGTATGATCAGGGATAAATAGAAATGCACTTTTTAATTGATGTGTGCGTCATATATCTTCATTTGATCAATTCTAAGTAACGCCAGCAACAAAAATTTTTGGCAATTTCCTTATCTTAAATTTTTCGTAGCCAAAGTGCATTCAACTGGTTTATAAAAAATACGGCGAGGAATATGTAAATTAGTGTGAACCTTCCCTTTTCAGTCCTACTTAATTAGATACTTTATAAATTATAATTGCATGTAACATAAATTCATCTGAGATTTCATTACTAATCAATACAGCGCGTGTTAACAGCACCATCTACAATAAATTCCGTTCTTGATAGTGTTGTCCCTCGTGTTTCTTTGTTGTTGTGTTGTTGTCTCCGTCTGTTGTCCGTTGTTATTTGCTGTAATGGATCCCCTTCCTATCATTGTTTGTTTCATTAAGTTTTAGTCCCCTATCGGAAAAGCCGGTTGGGTCTCTTACTTTCCTCTCGGTCTGTCTGTCCGTCGGTGTTTAGTTTTCCGGACTTTCTTCTGCAATGGATAGATACATCAAGTTGTAATTTGATACACGGCGTGGTTTTGGTTAGTTTCGGTGCATGTTCCGATTATCGTAATGGCTGACCAATATTTTAAGGAGGTATGATGACTTATAAATTTCAGTTTTCCTTATTTTTTTCTGCAATGGATAGAGATCTTGAGATGAAATTTGATATACAGCTTGGGTGTTGGATAGTTACAGCACAATTTTGGTTAACCTTTTTTGAAGGAGTGACTTGCAAAATTTAGTTTTCTGGACTTGAAAAGGGGTAGGGCCCTATTTTTTTGTTTTTCATAAAATATTAATTTGTTATACGTTTAAATTCTACTGAGTAATGAATCGATATTTTGGCACCTTTTGTCAATTACGTCAAAATGACGTCATATCACTTCCAATGGTACCTCGAAGTATTTTTTCTTTCGTTATGAGAGATATCAATAGATTTCTTTCTAAGGAAAAAAACTGGTGAATTTATGAGTCTTGCGGATATACCCTTTTAAGTTGGTTTTTAAGTCCCCTAGACTTGACATTTTCAATTTTCTGTTAATACAAATATTAAACTTGTTTTTGTGTGGGCATTTTAAATTAGTACAAATAAAGTACAAATTTTCATGTTTTATTTAATTGAAGAGTTCTAGGCAGAATTGCTGGACATAAAGGCATGCAGGTAGGGGACTTATGGATATATCGCTTAGCGATTTATAATTGTATGCTTATCGGGATGGGTTATTTTTATTCTAGTCTATGTCAGACTTATGGTTTGACTTTACAGCGCCACCTACAGTGCATTCTGGGCACTGGAGATTGTTTATTGCATAAAGGTATTTAACGTGTTTCTTTTGAGCTGTGTTATTGTCTCCGTCTGTTTGTCCGATTTTCCTTTTCTCGTAGTATTATACGCCGGATGATAAAGAAATAGCTGTTCGTGGCGCCACCTACAATTGATGTGCGTTTGGCTGAAATATAGCTCAATATATTTCCATTCATTTTATTACATTTATTGTTGTCACATGGTTCTAAGCGATGCTATTTATTTAATCATTAATGGAATCTGTAAATATCGATCGGTTGTTCGAAACACGGGGCGTAGTTCATAATTCAGAAATATGACATAAAAGTGTTGGAGTCTATTTATTTTCAGTGCTGCTTTAATTTTAGAAGCTCCACCTACAACTAATCACTGCATTACAGGTGTTTATTCATTTCAGTGGCGCCACCTACAAGGATTTCGGGTTTACAAAATTTAGTTGTCTCACAGGAGCTCGATGCCAACGATCCCAAGAATATCCGCCCCTACTTTCCTTGACTAGAGAGAGATGGTAAGGGGCGGGTGGCATTATGGGTTGTTGGCATCGAGCTCCTATGAGTCCTCTACGCGACTCGGTGATGTTTTCATTGGTTCATGCTACTGTCTTAATTACTTGACAAAAATCTATATGATATGATTTAATCAGGTAAAACCAAGTCACAGAGCAATATATCATGATTATAACAAAATAAAACATAACAAAAGAATGAAATTAAAATAAAATAAACAGTAATGAGATAGAGCTACAAATACAGTGATTGAGACATTGAAAACTGGAGATAGTTTTGTATATATAGGAATATGAGCAAGAGAATCAAACATAAGAATTTGGGAAATATAGTGATTTCATATTGTAATTATATAAGTATATAAACTGAATTAACTATTTAAGATATTGAACCTTAAATAACTGATGTCCTTGAAAATCAAGAAGTTAGGTAAAAATGAATATATGATGTTTTGATGCTCAAGGTTAGTAAAAAGTTGAAGAAATGTACAATCTATAGGAAAATCAACTGGAATCAACACAAACAAAATTTCAACTCAAAAGATACAACTAAACTAAATACTAATCTAAAACAAAACTAAACATAAATAAAGATCTAAAAAAACGGTTTGGGCAAGTACAAAATTTGGGCTTAAAATCCCTGTAACTTTTTATATTTTCATTTCCATGCTTCATAAACATCGACGGCGGGTGTGGCTAGTCAACAGGGGATACTTACTCCTCCCGGGCACCTGGTCCCACCTCTAGCTTGCTAGGGGTCCGTCAATGTTTCATTTTGTGCTCTATTGTGAGTGCTGTTGAGATTGTCGTCAGGATCTTTTTTAACTCATTTGGTCATAATAACTATAAAACTTTGGTCATAATAACTATAAAACTTTGGTCATAATAACTATAAAACTTTGGTCATAATAACTATAAAACTTTGGCATATTTAATAAATATATTGATTCAAAATAAATATAAAAGTTGCATTTTCATTCTCTCGCCTTTTAACATGAAAATTAATTAATTTTACAAAATTTTTGAATGCAAAATCTTTCTTTTCATATGAAAGTATACATTCTCAATTGTATAAATTAATATTTTTAGGCGAAACTAATGAATACATCCTTTAAATATGTCATTTTGAATTTGGGGTGTGCATCTCTTATTTTTTGCACTAGCGCCACCTACAATGTATTGAATTTTTACAATAGAGGTATATGGGGATTTAATGATTGATAAATTGACAATATTAGGGTCGTTATAGCATATTTTCAAATAATTTTTTTTATGGCTACTTTTTTCCTCTATCTAGACCCTTTCGAATAAATTTTACGTTTTCGATAAAATTTATTTTCAGGGACACTGTATCTTTAAATTTTTAAATTTTCTTTTCCATGTATTTCTTTGATGTTTAGAGGCAGGTCATTCCAGCATTATAATGAAAAGAACATGGACTGCAATAATTGATCTTTGGCACAATGTAATTCTTGGAACTGCATGATTTTGTAGCATATCTACGTACTCTGCTCAGGTGCAAGGGTAATTTAAACCATTTAACAAGTAACTAGTGCAAGTTGCATTGTAAATGTTAAATACATGATGCAGCCACAGGCACCAGATTCCTAGAGAGAAAGTTATAACCCATCTAAAACGCCCTTTCTCTTCTCTTTATCCTTTTACAAGGTATGACAGCTCCCATATTTTTTAATCGAGTCGAAACCTACACTTTACCGTTAGCGGCAAGGATGACAACTCGAACTAACAGACTGCGCATGCTAAGAATAACGTAGAGTGTAGGTTTCTTGCCGCTATAGGTATCAGACCCCAATTATTTTTTCCTATATATTCCTTTGTAAATTATACTAATATGACGATTAAATACTCGAATCGCACCACCATTTTTTGCTTGAAACTTTTATATCTGCTAGATAGTATCAAAATAAGCTCAGAAATGGATTCATGCAAAAATCTGTCGCTTAGTAGACTTTTAATATCTTTTTAAACCCGAAAGGGGGTATCTGTGGCTCTAATGTTCTACAATCTATCAATTCTAGAGCCTCATAACACATCTGGCATTCCGCGATTAGGATGATGCAGTATCATTCAACATGCTAGAATATTTTTTTTCAACTCATCTGCGACTCATTGACGTAAAAAACGAATCATCTAGTGTAAAAAGAGTCGTAGAAATTAAATGTAAGAAGACGAGGGATTGAAATAATCAGGAACTATTTGCGTGGTCAACGAACATTCAAAATTAATTGTGATCTGTAATCTAAAACTCTCAAAAATTTTAATTGAAAGTCAAACTTTTGCTTCAGAACCCTTCCTTGGTATCTTCTGATGCTATCTATCAAGTTTCAGCTCAATACTTTCATTATTATTCAAATAGTAGCATTTTACAGGTAGTCTATTGATGTCTCCAAAATCAAGGTTTTGCCAAGAATTATTTTCAATTACGCTAATTTCAAATTTCTGTTATTTCCACAATTCTACATATATATATAAAAAATGAAATGTGACTCTTTCAAATGGCTGAATTCTCATAATTTATGGTGCTAAAAACTGCATATGTACCGTTTTCGAATTTATATGAATTTTCGTTAGGCCCTCTTAGTGTATCGACGAAAAATTAAAAATTAACGTTTAAAACATTAGAAAACACTTATTCTTTTACGATTTCAATTATATTTTTAGTGCAGAACGCATGAGATGTCATATAAAACATTATTCCAGCAAATGAAGTTCAGTTGTACATGTGAACTACGAGCGGAGATCGAAAAACGGAGCCCCCCCCCCCCCCCCCTCCCCGATTTCCTCTTTAAAGGCGGGGGTGGGGGTGGAGCCAGGCAATGCTTGGCTATTGGATGAGATCAAATATATTTATGGTAAAAGTACCAACATGACACACAGCTAATGCAAGCATGTCGCAGTAATGAAAAAAAAAATCACACTATGTCCTTACCTCGGCCTCCTTTCCCATGTTCGCTCGCCCCGAACCCCCCCCCCCCCCCCCCCCCCGCCCATTTTCGCCAGGTCAGCCTTGATAACACAAGAATTGGCATCTAGCAGTATCGTGAAAATGATATTTTCATCCTACATGTATCATATTTTCTCCTTTTCCCCTCGTCTGGTCTCTATTTAGTTACACACGTGATATCACTACGCGCGCTTATAGGTATCAGACCCCAATTATTTTTTCCTATATATTCCTTTGTAAATTATACTAATATGACGATTAAATACTCGAATCGCACCACCATTTTTTGCTTGAAACTTTTATATCTGCTAGATAGTATCAAAATAAGCTCAGAAATGGATTCATGCAAAAATCTGTCGCTTAGTAGACTTTTAATATCTTTTTAAACCCGAAAGGGGGTATCTGTGGCTCTAATGTTCTACAATCTATCAATTCTAGAGCCTCATAACACATCTGGCATTCCGCGATTAGGATGATGCAGTATCATTCAACATGCTAGAATATTTTTTTTCAACTCATCTGCGACTCATTGACGTAAAAAACGAATCATCTAGTGTAAAAAGAGTCGTAGAAATTAAATGTAAGAAGACGAGGGATTGAAATAATCAGGAACTATTTGCGTGGTCAACGAACATTCAAAATTAATTGTGATCTGTAATCTATAGATGAAATTATAATCAAGGACAAGTAGGTTAATTACGATCGTGAAGAAAAATATCTGTAGAAAATAATGATATATAGCTTAATGCTGAATTCCTGTTGAAACTCGAGATATGGAGGGGGTAAAGAGGGGGATGATGTTTAAATATTGAAGCTGTCGTGCCTTGAGAAACGGGAAGTTCAAGATGTGGGTTTAATTTTTTTCTAGGAATCTTGCGCCTGTGGATGCAGCCTGAATTGTGTCACTCTTTGACCGATGTTGAGCATGTTCACAGATTCCAAGATGTTACAATCAATATGCTCTCTCTAGGACCCGATTTTAAAATAAATCGAACCATTTTGTTTTTGCATACCTGTAATTTGTGTTTCAAATTTTTGTTGAATCCTACATACCAAGATGAGCATGTTTAATCAAAGTAGCACTGTATGAGGGTTGATGCCAGTGCCATCCTGTCCCTAACTCCCACGAAATTTGCCTGTCTGTATAAAAACCTCAGTCTTGAATTGACTTTCTGAATAATAGACTGAGCTTTGTCCTTTCCATTAATTAAGGATTCTATTAATGTTCAAACCAAGGTATTTTTCATGATCAGAAGATCTCATCGTTTGCCCATTACATGTTATGTGTTCTTAAATTGTTTGTAAGAATATAGCGGCGGTTTACTTACCAACGAGTCCATGATTGTAAAAGTATCAGTTAAGACAAGGACAAAGGCTATGAAAAGATGAAATGTAATCAAAGCAATTATTGCAGTTTCTGTTTTCTTTCCTCCAACTGAGCTTTTTATTTATTCGTGGTTTCAGCAACATAAGTCACGTAACGCTACACAGTGAGTAAACAAAAGGCCATTCACAAGTTTTGCAGCCACATTTATAAAGAAATCATTAAAATGGTCAGCTATACCTTTAGAATCGTGGCATGTTTTATCTTGTATTTGTTCCATCATTTTTACCTTTGTACCCTAGCTGGGTTCTTTCGTTGTTGCCACAGTTTCTTTGGTTTATTTTTGTTTTCTTCTACTTTATTAGAGAAGTAATTGTTATTACTACTTAAACGTGCGGAATCAATACTTTTTTACAGAGCGGTCCAGCCGGGAAAGGATGTCCATGCCATCATGTTCAGATAACTTTAGACAAAATCGGGTAATTTTGCATTTTCGGCAATGCGAGGAATTCTGACTCCCTACCAAATTTCTGACCATTTCTTTTTTAATTTTTTTTAGGTTTAAAGAAGAAATTGCTATATTTCTCCAGACTGAATTTCAAAATCACTTCGAAAAGAATACGCGAACCCTTGATCAAAAGGTCTAGCTACGACGCGACCTACGTTGTACATTTTACGTTTTGTGCAAAATTCTTTAAATATCAGTAACTAAAAAGTCTTAGACTACCTATAGTTTCTTGTATAAGAACATATCAAAATTCTTTATGAACCACCGAGACAATACGACAGTAATATTATATGAAATCATAAATACGCTAAGATCTCAATTACAAGTATCACTTCAAACGTAAATAGTTTCTCTACGATGGTGCATGTAATCCTTTTCCCCAGGAATTTGTTATAAATAGATGTATTTGTCAAAGTTTATGAAAATGATAGGCGATAGCCCTGCCCTGGCTGAACCCCCTTCAATTCCCCCTTAGATCCGAGCAAACAATATACATGTTATTTTCATTTGAAATGAATTCTTGTTATTATTGAAAACTATTTTGCCTAGTCACATAAAAGAGGGGATGGACAGGGTGAAAGGAAGGGGGAGGGAAAGAGGGGGAAGGGAAGGGAGAAAATGGGATGAAGGCGGCGGGTGGATGGAGGAAAGGGGGCGGGAGGAAAGAGGAAGGGGCGGGAGGGGAAGTAAGGGAAGGGTGAAAAGGAGGAGCGGGAGGAGGGAGGTAAGGGGTGGGAGGGGGAGAGAGGTGCCCCCAATAAAAGATCAAATAAGTACAATGCATTCCTAAGTGTGCTTTTTATATCACTGCAACTTCGTCATGTTGGGGATCTCCTCTTTGAAATAAAAAGACAAATTCTCAAGAATTCTGCAAAAGGGAAAAAAATTATTTTGTAGATATGAATTGTTTTGTAGTATCCAGCACATCTAACCTTTCTCTATTATATTATTCAGGTAAACATTGACTCAGGTATTTAAATGGAACAACAAAATTATACACCGCGACGGTACGTACGTGTTGGTACATAGCTGGAATCACGCAATGTGGCATTGATTTTAAAGGCAGACAACTCTATGTAGAAATATATATGATACCTCAGATATACGAAGTGTATATGTACTCGCAAACGGAAGTTCATAGTAACAATGGATTTCCAGCGTTTTGTCACATTTCTGTACCATCTTATAGTTTTCTCGGTATGGTCAGCTTCCCTGTATTATGACATCCAATTCTCGGTGTTCAGTCCCGAGGATACAACGTTAACTTACCGAGGATACGGAGGCAAGTTCAAGTACCTGACATTCTGGAATTTCGTACGTACGTTTAATTTGGTTTCAAAATATTTATACAAATGTGATTCTGAATCATGCATCGATTCGGCATATTCATTTCTTTAATTTCTATTGCAAGTAAACATTGCAATGCACTTTTACTTTTGCATGCACATACAATCCATTGCTGGGTTAGCGAACATTTGCATGGTTTATTACTCTTACTCTTAGCTACAAGTCAATCGACCGAGATACTATTTGGGTTTGTAGTATGCCTCGTTGCCTCGGGAGGAAGTTATATACATAAATACGTACTGTACTTACTGCGGTGTATTATTAACATCCTTTTCGGTATACTTATCTCGTAGCTAAATATTGTGAATCAACTTTTTTTTCAAAAAGGGGAGGGATGTTTGAGAAAATTACACTTAAAATATGGAAAATCCGCATTTTTGTTGCAAACCTACTTTAAAGCAAATTGCCATTGTAACCACTAGGGCCTAATACATATATACAGTAAAAAGTCCTTCAACTTTTAACGTTTTTTATAACAGAAGAAACGGAAAAAGAGAGATTTTTTTAGAAAGAAAATGATAATATGAATGGTTCTGATGGATTCTGCCCACGATATACCCGACCCCCCCCCCCCCTGACTTTGCCCCGGTCTCCACCACCACTACCCCGAAACTCATCACCACCCCGAAAACCATCAACCCCGCCCATCAACACTACCACCCCCAACCAACCTGTCCAAAACAACCACCAACCTGATCACACATACCCCGCCATCATCATCACAATAACAACCCCGATTACCATTGTAACGACACTAGAGTATTAGACATTAAGGGAAATCCTTAAAGTTTAGTTTAGCAGAAGAAACAGAACGGGACAGCTAGTTTACGTATTCGGCATAAAATGATTATACTAAATGTTCAGATGGATTCTGCTCACAAGTTAGCCGAAGAAACGCCAACGACACTTGGATAATTGGTTGGTAGGGGCACCAACCAAATATCCACGTGTCGTTGGCCGTTTCCGCGGCTACTCACAAGTTACCCTGACCCCCCCCCCCCTTTTCTACAACCCCCGACATTACACCACCACAAATATCCCTACCCCTCCCTACCCAACACCACCTTACCATCCGACTGCCTGCCACCCCCAACCGACCGACTACCATGCTGTCCATCCCGACCCCCTCCACTATCACCACCGCCCCGACCACCCCCACCCCAAGGAAAGACAAGATAATTGTGCTTGAACCAACGGGGAGGAGGTATAATATTGTTTTTTGCCTTCGCGTCCGTCTCTCACACATCGTGTCCGGGCTGAAGTGTCTGTCTGATCACTTTCATAGTTTAGTATGCTGCTGCTTATGACCTAAATTGACCCAAGCTAATGTGACCAAAGGTCAAGGTCACTTATTTTATTGTACATACATTCCTGTCCGGGCTATATCTCTTGAACCGTTTGCCTGATCACTTTCATATTTTACTATGATGTTGCTCATGACCAAATGTTTCACATCACCTTGACCCAAGGTCATGTGATCAAGGTCAATTAGTACATTTTAAATGAAATTTTATATGCTATCCTGTCCGGGTTATATCTCTTGAACCGTTTAGCGGATCACTGTCATATTTTAGTATGTTGTTGCTTGTGACCCACTGGTTTCACATCACCTTGACCCAAGGTCATGTGATCAAGGTCAAGGTCTCTTAGTACATTTTAATGAAAATTAAACTACTATGTTGTTGCATATGATTTTAAGAATTGACATCAATTTGACTTAAGGTCAAAGACACGTAGTACATTTCTAATGAAATTGTACATGCTATCATGTCCAGGCTTTTTCTTTTGAACCGTTTCCCGGATCACTTTCTTATTTAAGTATGATGATGCTGATGACAAAAGGTTTCAAACCACCTTGATCCAAGGTCATACGACCTAGGTCAAGTACATGTATTACATTTTTTTAAATAAAATTGTACATGCTATTGATTCTGAGCTATATCTCTTGAATCGTTTAATGGTTAGAATGCTGCTGTTCATGACCAAAGTGTTTCTTATCACCTTGACCCTAGATCATGTGTCCAATGTCGAGATCATTTAGTACTTTTTAATGAAACTGTGCATGCTAATCTTGTCTGGAATATACATGTATCTCTTGAACCCTTCTAACTATTGTTTTCATATTTTAGTATGTTTCGCATGACTTAGTCGAAATGTTTCGCATCACATTGTCCCAAGTCACATGATTAAGGTCACTTCTTATTTTGGTAATGAAATTATCGTGTCCAGGCTGAAATGGTATATGCTAATCATGCCCAGGCTACATGTATATCTTTTGAACCGTGTATCCAATCACTAATTCATTTTGTTGTTGCTCATTATCCATAGGTTTCAGATCACCTATATCTAAGGTCATGTGACCAAGGTCAAGGTCACTCAATGTGCTTATAATGATTAAACAATAAAGTGAATCACTTTCATGTTTTAGTATGATGTTGCTCATGACTCAAAGGTTTGACATCATCTTGGCACAAGGTCATGTGACCAAGATCAAACTAACTGAAAATGAGGGGTAACAGTAGTCATAATGCATGTTTAATTGTTTTATCATATACTCTAATTTACGTTACCGTTTATAAGCTTTCCCATTGGCCAAAACGCGGTCACGTGTAATGCAATTACTGTATAAGTAGAAACATTCGCTGGTACTTTCTTTCGCGGTTTTATAAAATTGAAACATTTCGCATGGACAATGATTCGCGGATCCATTCCTGCTAGTATGGAGTTCAGCTTTAGGTATTCAAATTCGCTGAGACAAACTTTCGCGGTACGAAGCTGACCGCGAAAGTAGCGAAGGTTAATACACCGCGAATGATTCTACGTATACAGTAATCGTATTAACATTTCAAATATGTCATAGGACAATAGTATTCCAATCTGCTACCTATGTTGGTAACTTAAAGTGGACATATAAAATTTTTAAATACCAATTTTCTGTAACCAATTAAACAGTTTCGGCACGTATGGTCTCCGATTTTCATGAAATTCCACACATAAGTAGGGACCAATGAAAAGAGAGGAATTTTATTGCACAGTGATGAGGTCGATATGATGATTTATGGAGTGATAAAACCAATACCGACCGAGGCCGAACTGTAACTGTTTTATCATAATTATACGTGAAAACTGGAAAAGAAAAGGGTACCTATAATGTTTTGCTTCTATAGCACTGCTCCCTTTCACATTTTTTCTTTCAGATAAACATTTTGTATTCTAGAAAAATGTTTTACATTTCATCTTTTATTATTATTTTTTTTTCATTAAAAAATGCTGCCGGAAAGCATACTCAGTCATGTCAGAAACACACAGTTTGCTGTCGACTACCATTTTCCTCTAATACACAAAACTGGAAACGCGTCAATATGAACGGATCAATACGACGATTAATCGCATTACACGTGACCGTGTTTTGGCCAATGGGAAAGCTTATAAACGGTAACGTAAATCAGAGTGTATGATAAAACAGAAAATTGTTTCTAGGTCATCTGGTTACCATTGCAACGGCCTATAAAGTTGAGTATTAGCAAAATTGAGCTTTTTTTAAATCTCTATAATTCGGTCTTTATATGGCATTGATGAAAGATTTGTTACGCATCCTTGAGATTATGACCTTAAATTTTAAAGAATCTTACTAAACGTGTCTGATATTGTCAAAAAGGCTGGTTACCATGTCAATAAAATTAGCTAATTTTAATATGTTGATTTCAAAGTGCTGTTAATATTTTCCAATTTTGCTTATCTCTTGATCGGTAAATGATAAGAAAATGGAATTTATTTCATTAAATGAGAACATTTAAGATTAACCCACTTGTTGCTATCTGAATAAGTTACCTTGACAACGGTAACTATGGTCTTTTCTATTACTAATTTTGCAATTTCAGATTATTTTTAAAATTTTTGATAACAAATAATAATTGTTTGTATATATCTAACACAAAGAGCTCTTTCAAAAACCGTGAAAAAGTTATTGGGAACATATGTTACCGTGGCAACTATTTTTATTATTTTTATTAAACAGTTCTTTCAGGAAGTTCAAATTCAATATTAATAAAGATCAAATAAGCCTTTCAGGAAGTTCAAATTCAATATTAATAAAGATCAAATAAGCCTCTATCAAAACACATGAAAAAAACTTCCAAATTGATAATGGTTGCAATAGTAATTTGGCCATATAATCTAAAAATAAGCATTTTTCACTGTATTTCGAGGCGTTTTCCTTAAAAAAACGAAACAGACTTACACAACTTTTTTGTTACATATATGATAAAGCTAAGTCTAAACTTTATTTTGGATTAAAATTTTTCAGATAATTTAACCCTGGATGCCCGTATCCAATGAATCAAAGTGGGCATATGTGCATTTTTACACAATTGTTCCCATAGCAACAGGCTATTTCCTGAATATTTTTTTTGAATTCTGTCATATAATGAAAGGTTTACTTGGATACATTAATTTTATCAGAATAAAAGTTCGATGATCTCGTAAAAAAAGGACTCTAAATATTGTCTAAAATTGCTTTAATAATTTGCAATTTGGCTTTATGTTGCAATAGTAACGAACATAAACTTTGTTCCAATGTGAATGCTGATGTTTTATTTTCATAAAAAACTCTAAAGAAATAAGTAATTTATCATTGAATTTTGAAAATGTCCAAAACACTATTTTGATAGGGTACCTGAGTTGTTGCTATGGAAACACAGATAAAGCCTTAAACCCCACATTATTTTAAAATAATTAACTCGAAAGAGCAATGATGCGGTACTAATATTTAACCAGCTTTTGTTTTTGATTATGCTGCATAAATGGTCCTCAAAAACGCCCCAAAATGCATTTTTTTCAATATTTAAAGTCCGTTTCCATGGCAACCGGACGTGGTATTGAGATTTTTTTTTTTTACTTTAGAAATACTTATAGAGAATAGCTATTTTAAAAATATTATTTCCAACATATATAATAACAATTATGAACTTTTAACTCAGCGCACATGTATATTATACAATTATGGACTTTTTACGAGGTGAATATGGTGTGATATTTTCTGAATTTGAAAATATTGACCGAGGCGACAGCCGAGGTCAATATTTTCAAATTCAGAAAATATCACACCATATTCACCGAGTGAAAAGTCCATAATTGTTTTATTATATAGTGGACTTAATCAGTATTTATAAAGGTACCTTTTCGAAATGGCTGACACCGAATTTTCTTCGAAAATTTTTCAAGACGTGTTAATATCAGCATTTTCTGTCGCTGAATTATCCTGAACGTAATGGAATTCATTCAATGAGTCAAATGAAGAATATTTCAGAGTCAAAATCCGTAGATAGGCTCAAAATTCAAGAATTTGAGCTCAGCTTCATGGTTCTTGCTGCTGTTTACGAAATGACGTTAATGACGTCACAGATATAAATTTCGCGCGTTTTCGATATTTCATGGTAAACCGGAAGCAAGAGTTTTCGCGGTAGTGATATTTAATGAAATCGCCTCTCACAGGTCAATATGATGAGACAATGACTCGTCACGTGACAATTCTCAGCCAATGAGAGTGGGAATATAAACAGACTATATAATAAGATGTGATATTGACTTATTATGAAAAATATTGACCGAGTCGCTATTTAAAAATATATATATATAGATTGTTTGACACCGAAAAGTATTATGCTGTACATAATCATTATCCATATTATGTGAAGGAAAATATTTTATTAGATTAATTTGTTTGAAAGAGAGCATAATATAGCCCATTAATCTTTATTTAAAAAAAATAAGATCTAACCTTTATCAGGACACAGGCACTTGAGTAACCCGCCGGCCTAATTTTATCATTCTGTTGTCACTCGTGTACTGAGTACTGTAGTGTATATAAAGTAGTAAAGGAACCATGATAGCAAAATTATACCATCTTGGACTTTTCTCTTTTCTGTTGCCTTCACTGATTTATCATTCTACTTGTAAATTCGAAAAGAAAGAAGAAAATCTTTTCACGTCACAGGGATATGCAGGGAAGTTCAAATTCCTCACTTACTGGTTCTTCGTGAGTAGAATGGTCAAAGAGGAATAACTCTGGCCACTTTATATTCAAAATATCACGTGACTTTTACTGACGCTTTACGAATAAAGGAATCATCCTCAAAGCAATCGAGATCATGTCAACAGTTCAAGTTCTATACCATTTTTCAATATACATTATTTATGTGTATTCATTGGCATATGATATTGTTAATTTGGAAATCGGATGGGAAAGTTACGGCGGAAAATGGAAATTCTTGACATTTTTGTGTCTGGTAGGAATGAAAGTGTATCATTCATATAATCCAAAGAAACAATGTGACTGTCTAATGTATATATAAACTGAAAATCAAAAATACAGTCCTGTTTGTACCAACTAAGGGTCGGTAGATTTAATCAGTGCCGTTATCATTACTTGTTGAATCATAAGTTCAAAATAAGTAACGAATACAAAAGAACTTCCGGTGTTCTACTTTTTGCCCAAGTTCACTGGCAAAAATGGTAGCGAACGGCGTTGTCACACTTTACCATTTGTTTAGCTTTGCTGTACACATTAGTTCACTTGTATACAATATACAGAATGTGGTATATTCTGAAGGTGAAACGCTGCTAACTTACAGGGGCTATGGAGGAAAATTCAAATACCTTACTTTCATTTTCTTTGTGAGTTTTGTGTAGACTGTTCAGCATACATGATAATACATGTGACAGGTCTAAATAAATTTAGACTAAATGATCCAGTCTCTCCGCTGCCGCTAAAAGAGACTGAACCCCACTATGGTTGTTTAAGAAGGAAGTCGGACCAAACTGTTGCCCAACGATTTTAACATATAAGTTAACATTGGCCCTGTGATTGATGACACATTTTTGTAGAGTCTGCAGCCGACCATGTGCATGTATTTGTTGTGTTGGGATTTACCTCTTTTTAAGCTTTCTCTGTACCAGTAGATTTTATATTTGTAATCACTGCATACACAATGTTAATCTACTGGTATCAGAAGTAACAACGACTTTCCGTTTACATTGCATTGACACGGACTGACGAAGTAAATGGTAAGCTTTTGTTTTTTTTATGTGAGCTCTTACTGATCGACAAATGTTTGGATTGTTTGGCAGTCGCGGTTCATAAGCTCCAGAAATCATTGAAGTCTTTCTATCGTGTCTACTGTGATGAAAAAAATGTGATGAAGAATATAAAAACCATGCAAACATTTTGCAGACTTTGATAATGATTCCAAAATGAAAGACAAACTTTATTTAATTTTTATTTTAACGAGTATAGTGAAGCATCTTTATGAGTTAGAATAATAATTACAGTATTTGATTTTTAAATGTTGGTAATTTTTTCCTCCTATGTTCCCCATGAATCAAAATGGCGTCCGCAAACTGAAACGTTTAGGCTATAGCAAAGGAACATAACTCTGTATAGGACCTGATCGTAATAGCGCTTTCGCACGCGCGCGCGCTGGCGCGCATATTACGGACCTTTAATATTGATTTTCTGGCAGGTGACTCTTAAGTAAACATTAAACTAACTATCTCTACCCACCTCGTGTTTTTTTCTCGCTTCGTTATTGCATTTTTGCCGATTTTTAACTCCCTACCAAATCAAACAAGCAAGGCAATAGTTCGGAGATTCGACCAATCAGAACGGAGGTTACAAATATCACGTGATCAACTTTCTTTATCCTTCGTTCTGATTGGTCGATTCTCCGAACTATTGCCTTGCTTGTTTGATTCGGTAGGGAGTTAAAAATCGGCAAAAATGCAATAACGAAGCGAGAAAAAAACACGAGGTGGGTAGAGATAGTTAGTTTAATGTTTACTTAAGAGTCACCTGCCAGAAAATCAATATCAAAGGTCTGTAATATGGAAAAATCGTTGGGCAACAGTTTGGTCCGACTTCTTTCTTTAACAACCATAGTGGGGTTCAGTCTCTTTTAGCGGCAGCGGAGAGACTGGATCATTTAGTATACAGTTAAAGTATACCATTGAGGGAGTTAGCACGATTCTGGTTCCCCGAGACCAGACCTATTTCCCGAGGCGAAGCCGAGGGAAATAGGTCTGGTCGAGGGGAACCAGAATCGTGCTAACTCCCTCAATGGTATACTTTAACTGTTTTATTATACCGAATTATACCGAAACAAACATTATACCGAAACAAACATATGTCTTAGGTATACAGAAACAAATATTATACTGAAACGAACATATCTCTTAATAGGTTCACAGGGTTCAAATGGAAATTCTAATGATTTTGCCTTGCCTTCTCGACTGAATGACTGAGTAACGGAAAATATTAATTTTTGATGATAAGATAAACAGAAACATCATTTATCATACTCATACATGTTTAATTTTTGATTGTTTTATTTCATTGCGGATTAATTTATGTGCTAAGCGGATAGGAGGCGGATTACTCTGCTCGCGTATTGATAGCGTCATCCGATCAATCTTCACATCATCCGATCAACCTTCAACGGTGCTGATTGGCTGATACTGACACACCCCCAAAGAAGCTCCGCCCCATTTTGAAACTAACTCCCTAGGGAAATAGTCTTCTCAACTAACGCACCCCTTTGCAGGGAAATAGTCTTATCAGGCGATTTTCAGGGATTTAGTTAAATTTAATGAGTCTCTTTTTATATAGGAAAAAATCAGTAGAGGTATAATAATCTAAAATAAATTATACTAGTGAATGGGGGTTCTGACTACCTTAAACCCCTCAAGATCTGCCCATTATGAGATTCCATCATGCAATATAAATGAATTAATTATAATAGAATTGATTATAGAATTTGTTGGGTGAATACCCTCGTAGGATCGAGTCTTGCCCCCCATCCTCCCTTCTCCAGCACACGCTATCATTTCACTTCCATTTCTCTCAGTCTCGAAAAGAGCCATGGTATCGTGGAATTACTACTATCCCTTTTCTTTCTCATTTTTTTTCTTTATTCAAATACATGTAATCAAGACTTCATCAGTTCTTGCATAACATTTAATTTTATTGACATGATTGATTCTTATTTTGATTTGGCAAGAAGTGAAGAACTAAATGTGTCATTAAAAAATGCCTGATTTCAGCCAAGTCATGCAACAAGGTGGACAACTGACATGAGACCATTGCAATTGAAATTATGATCACATATTATTGTTTCCAGTGATTAACATTGATCCATAATGTATTTTTACAACAAAATCAAGTTGTGATCTGTTACATGTATGATATATATGCATGTACATGTACAATATAGTTCATGCCTTTAATAGTGATAACACTTTTCTGAAGAATCTGAATATCAGACAATTTAAAAGACATCAGTGTTTGAGGAAACAGCAACAAAAATGGAAGTAAACAAAGAACATGTCATTCTCACTCATCATGAGTTCAATGTATACTGCCAAAACCACATATAATGACATAACTACCTCCTATGCATTACTTTACTTTTACAGTAGCTATAAACCAATAAAAATGGCAGTAATTTTATGAAATAAAAGATTCATTCATCATATATTATGGATAAAAACAGGCCAGTTTACTTACAAATTATATACTTTATTTTACAGATCATACAGACCCTTTATTTTGGGGTTAGTCTGGCAAATGACATTTGTGGATCAAATGTGCGACCTTCACACAAAGGTCAACAAAGGTCAAAGTTACAGACCTGGAGAGACAACATGCTGGCAACAGTGGTATTTCCTGTGGGAACTGTAAGTTGCAAGATGGTTTAATTTCTTAGAATTATTATTCAATACAAAACTACAAAACTCAAAAAGATGAAGTAACTTTATTTTAGTAACACAAAACACATATCTTCCATTATTATTAGACAGCATTTAACATGTTTAAAATATGCATGTATGTGTATCATGTAAATTTTTTAGAAACTTATATTGATCGATGCAATTTATACAAATGTATCTAGCTGTAAGTTAAAAAAAAGATTTAGAATAAAACACAATATTCATACCATCTTATAGTTTACAGTGTTAACATTTTGGGGTATTTAATATTCATACCATCTTATAGTTCACAGTGTTAACATTTTGGGGTATTTATGCCGTGGACCGAGATTTGGTTCACCCCCCGAGATCTGGACGCTATAGTGCCAAACTGGCTTAACCATATGCAGGTACATGTATCTGTAATACTGTTTATGAATACACAGGGTGACGGAGGTACAGTATTTCTTTCATGAACCAGGGATTTACAACCCTCCCCCTCACATAGAGAGGGGGGGGGGACAGATCTGATGCACCTATTTGTATCCAAAGCAAGATGGTGTACAAATGCTCATCCAGATGCCCCAGTGAAATGTTCTTGCAATTCTGATTTACTGAAAAGTTGGGCTATTTGTACAGCCTATAGACTTAAGTATTAACTTGTAAGAATTTTTCCAAACAGCATTTGTTAAAAAAAAAAAGGTGTGCTCAGTTGGTTCAAATGAGAAACTGTACCTCCATAAAATTTCAGTTGTAATATTTCTGCATGCACAATCTATTGTAAATTTTTTTTCTGATTTTGCTTTCAGTTTGTAGTTTTGACTTTCTGGGGAATATATGCAGTTGATAGAGAATTGGTGTATCCCAAAAAGTTGGATAAAATTATTCCACCCTGGTTAAACCATGTTATGGTAATTGAATGTTATATTGCCTCAATATATCACACCCTTAGCTGTATTATATGGCTACAATATAAGATTGAAATAGACTCTCCATCCATGCCATATGTTATCATTAATTGCCATATTATCTACACCCGACTATTGAATCATTTAGGATAGGGCTTCCTTATTTCCTTATAGCTCATAAACAAGTGTATCTGAAAACTATTCTTACATTCAAGTATTAAGCAATGTACATGTCTTGATAAATAATTTGATTGGCTGCATGTATCTGTATGCATGTTTCTATTTTATAATATTCTACCATTTAATTGTTGTTATTTTTATTCACTTGTGTGTGTTGACATCATTATTTTTGCCCATATAGAGCTTCATGGTGTATAATAATGTGTAGGTTTGGTATATAATAAGATCAGTATATAGGAAAACTAGGGCAGCAACGATACACTATGCTCGCAATATGATATGTATCATGGTTTTTGCTTTTGGTACCATTCGTATCACAATATACTTTGATTTAATCTGCTGAAAGATAGAATCAACTTCAGATAGAGCTTTGGGAAGTCTCAGATTGTATTTTCTATAAGTATAAAAGAAGACTACCAATATACGAGCAATACCATGAAGTAATAATCACCTCAAGATTTCTTGCATGTCTTTATGTAAAGTTCCTTGAACGTAATTTATGCTGGAATTTTGTTTACAAATGCCGTAAAGTTGTCATCCAAATGTATCAAAAAAGCTCAATACAGAGACAATGCCATACAGTGTATGGTACTGTTAACAATAACTGTGGTGAATCAAGAACTGCGGTGAATCGTTGCAGCCCTAAAGAAAACATTACTTGCTATTGAATGAAATTATTATTGCAACTAACATTTTTCTGCTTTTAACTTTACCATTAAGTTAAAGGTAGCAGATTCATTCAATTTGCCAGATTGACACTTCAACACTAATGCTAGGTTTAGGGTTTTTGTTGTAAGTGCTCTTACGCTAATGCGACAGGATACTTGAATATCTTTCTGAAACCTCTCTTAGAATTCACTTTGCTCACTAAGTAGTGAATTAGTACTTAAAATGTTGTGGCTATGTGTACAATGTCACAGTTGTTAAAAAATAGTTTTTGCTATAACATAAGCATCAATTTATATAGTTGTCTATATGGCTGGAGAATAGAGTTATCTCCCTCATGTAGATTCGCTTTTTCACTGATATTTTCCAAGGTAACATAAGTCAAACTTTGCATTTGATTTAAACTGATTTGATTTGAACCTCAGTTTAAAATATCAGTTTTACCCAATCTGTTATACATGTACATGTTTTGAAATTTATTAAGAAGTCATTTCTACCACTTGAATAGCTGTTCAAGATTTTCATAATAATATTTTTTTTCCTTGACAGCACACAACTGTTTTACCATTCCTACTGGTCGACAAATTCCTTGTTTATCATCAATATCCTAGCAAGAAAAATGGAATCACTACACTTATGTCATTTGCTGGGATTTACCTTGCCTGGTAGGTACTGATATATTTATAGAATAAGTGTCTTAATTTGTGTTTTGTTACAGGTACGTAACACACAATAAACACATTTATCATACATGTAATGCCTGTTAGCCCATTTCATGCAATAAATGCACTTGCTGTGTGTTGCATACCTCTAACAAAACACAAAATAGGACATTTACATAGAGAATAAGTGTCTTAATTTGTGTTTTGTTACGGGTATGCAACACACAGCAAGTGCATTTATCGTACATGTAATGCGCGTTAGCGCATTTCATGCGATAAATGCACTTGATGTGTGTTGCATACCCGTAACAAAACACAAATTATGACATTTATTCTATATATATGCACAATAGTTGTCTGTTTCATTCTTGTTTTCTGAAATTGCTTTTTCTTGGTAAAAGGGTGACGTCAAAATTCATCTCGCCGCGGGATCAGTTTACAGGTTAGAACAGCCGTCGCAGCAAGTTCTTTAGATCTTATGCATTGTGACGTCACGAGTGTTAATACACGAATTGCAGCACGTTCCTTTCAATAGTAACATCCCATGGACTTACATTGGCTGTGCATATATATGTGATTAATTCAACTGTATATACAGGTTATAATAGCCGTCACAGCATGCTTCTATAGAGCTTACTCATTGTGAGGTCATTAGGGTTTAAATTGGAAATGCAACAGGTTCCTTTCAATAGTTTCATTTCTGAGAATTATATAAGTTGTTCATATGTATAGAAATATTCTAAATTCATAAGAATAGCTTTAAAAAACACTTTAAACATATTTTTTAATCAATTTTCACATTCAAAGACTATAATTATACAGATTATCAACAATCTCAACCGACCCCAAAGTTCTAAGGTTATCACTGTTATACAATGAGAGGAACCATTCATTGCAAAGATGTCAAAGTAGGGAAAAGACGATGCTTTTTTTCTCAAAATTACAATCAATTGTTTATAATTATGCTTAACTTCCTAAATTACACTTTTTTTTTAGCAAAATTTTACACTTTTGGTAAGGAACAGGTAGGCAGGTCTGGAAATGTGTTCCAATGCTACCATTAAACTGGAAGGGATGGTCAAGCAATCTAACATGGGTCAAGGTCATATTCAAGGCCAAGGTCACTTATTTAGAGTTGAACATAGTATGACAGACAACAACCATGTCATTGTACAATCTTGACTGTTATAATTTTTATAACTATATGACTTTGTTGGAATGTTGATAACATTATGATTTGTTGTAACAAGTACATGTGTGTGATCGTATGATTTTATTATAACAGGATCCTATGGATTGCGTACCATGCCAATATATGGGTGTATCCGATCCTGAGAGTGATGACTCCAGTACAGCGTGCTGTCTTTATAGTGCTCCTATTAGGATTCTTCATCAGTATTTATATAGTGGGAGAAGCATTGAACAAATTTTTATGGAGTAAGTTACTACTGCATGTATTGCAAATAAATCAATGTTATCCCTCTGTCTATCTGTCACACTAACACTTACTGTACAATTTTGCCAAGTTGAATATGTGAAGTTGACACTGATCTTATGTATATGTTGGAAATTAGACAAGCAATGAGTGTGTTTTGTAACGATGAACATATGTTAACCAACATTATATTTAAGGTCAAGAAAAAAAAAAAAGAATTGTTCTCAGGCCCGCTTCATATATGTTTTACCCCCGCATTCAATTTTTTTTTTCAACCAAAAAACGTAGAATAAAATTTCGTAAATTCTTGAATATTCTGTCCATTTTTATTCCAAACTTTATCGCGTATAAACTGCATCTTCAAAGCGTTTGTTTGTATTGATTTGCAATAGAAAGATCATCATGACATTGACACGGAGAGAACGGAACTGATAAAACACCCCTTATAAGTGGAAACAAAATGTATTTCAAGAAAAAAAAAGAAATAAAGAAAAAAATAGTCTAACTGTTGTCTGTAGAAGCCACTTTGTAGTTGTTCTGAAAATGTTATTATGTTTAATGAAAGAAAAAAACCTGCCTGCGGCATATGATTTGAAAAAACTTAGGCCAGAGAACCAACTTTTTTTTTGCTTGGCCTTATTGCAAGTACAAAAGGAATAATGTGCATACATGTACCTATTTGAACCTAAAAATATACTTCTCAGATAATGATGAAAATACCCCTATTTCAATTTAGAATATGAGATTTTGAAATAATATAAGGGAAAAGTTTGTGTGCCCCCTGATTCAAAGATTCGGGGGCATATAGTTTTTGGCTTGTCTGTCTGTCTATTTGTCCGAAGCAAAAACTTTAACATTGGGCATAACTTTTGCATGGTAAGTGATATGGCTTTGATATTTCACATGTGTATTCCTTATGACAAGACCTATCCATGGTTAGCAAAATTTTTGTCCTCATGACATTGACCTTTGACCAACTTTTCAAAAACTTTAACATTGGAAATAACTTTGGATTGGTAAGTGATAGGGCTTTGATATTTCACTTTTATGTTGCTTGTGACAAGATCTTTCCATTGATACTAAAATGTTTGACCTTGTGACCTTGACTTTGACCTACTTTTCAAAACTTATCATTGGGCATAACTTTTGATTAGTAAGTGATAGGGCTTTTGTATTTCACATGTGTGTTGCTTTTGCAAGTTTTTGACAAGACTATCACTATTTGTAACCTCTTGACCTTTGACCTACTTTTCAAAAACTTTAACATTTAACATATCTTTTGATTTGTAAGTGAAAGGGCTTTGATATTTCGCATGTCTTTTGCTTGTGACAAGATCTTTTCATTGATAGCAAAATTTTGACCTCATGACCTTGACCTTTGACCTACTTTTCAAAAACTTTAACATCGAGCATAACTTTTGATTGGTAAGTGAAAGGGCTTTGATATTTCACATGTGTATTCCTTGTGACAAGACCTTTCAATTGATACCAAAAATTTTTTTCACATTGACCTTTTACCAACTTTTAAAAAACTTTAACATTGGGCATAACTTTTGATTGGTAAGTGATGGGACTCAAATATTTCACATGGGTATTCCTTAAAACAAGACCTTTCAACTGATACCAAAATTTTTGACCTTGTGACCTTGACCTTTGACCTACTTAAAAGAAAATAGCATTAATACTGACAAAGATGCTGACAGATGCATTCGTGTTTTACAAACACAGATTTTATTGATACAAATGTACATGAAACATATATGATACAATGCTTGAAAGAAGATGAGGTGTCAGTTTTTAAAGTACAAGGTTAGATAACTCTATACATCCTGGATTTTATGTATTTGAAAGATCAACTTTCATATTTTACAGGGAAAGAGAGAGCAGTACTTCAAAAACAAAAGAAAATGAGCTAACCAAAAGTGAAATAGGAGATGTTTTCAAATTTTCCCTTTTCCCCACTTGAGTCCATGCTGGTCGACACATCATGTTTTCTAGATATGCTTTTTTGTTGAATGTGAAAAAATGCTATGCAAAATTTGATCTACATATACATGTATAAACATTATAAAGCAATATTGAATTTAAAGCATGAAATAATAATAATTTGACTTAAGCTTTTTTTTTTTTTATTTTACAAATTCAGAATCTGCATATATCTTTATAATTAATAGATTCACTTTGTGAAAAACTTATATGACTCATACATAATTCTAGATTCTAGTCTGCTAACTTAAGATAATTTGACTGTACTTTATACTTTGGTAAAATCTTTTGAACAATTATGTTTTATCATTGATCAAATTTATTTGTATTGATAATATTTTTATATGAATGTCATTATGAAAAGTAAGTAGATGAAAATTGTAATAATAATTTTCAAGTTCTAATCTTTATTAATAAGAGAGAAAAAATCATTTATGAATTAAATAGTTTCGAACTTATAAAATCCATTACTGCAGGTTTGTATCATACAAGTTATCCTGGTTTTATAGGAAATGGGTTTAAATATGCTAGAACAGGTTTGTGAAAGGACTATATATGGTTTATATAGTAAAGTGGCCTTCCTTTCAGGGCAAAATCTTTCAGTTTTCATGAACTAATGAATTTTTACCAATATGAACTTTACAATGTAGACTACTTATTGAATTATACATAACCTTTAACTTCCTTTCTCAATTTCATAGAATTTTACCTACAAAACATCATTTTCGACAAACTTGCTCATAGTTAGTATTGAGTGGGATTTTGAACAACTTTTATATTTTAATATGTTGTTATCTTTACACATCTTTTAATGCGTTCAAAAGGGAAAAAAATTGTTCATGATATTATCTCAATAAATTAATCAAGAATTATGCTATTTTTCGTGAAAAATTGACAAAATTACTGGTTTTAATTATATTTATGCTAAATTTACAATGTCTTAGAATGTCTAAAAATGACAACAAAAATCAGTCTTGGAGATGTCGATTTTAGGTGGCCACTTTACTATTTCCACCATATATACTCCTTTACCTCATATCCTTATACCTCACATACTTATTTACATTACATATTCTGAGAAAGTAAACTAAAGATTCTTATAAAGATAAGTCTTTGCTTATACATTTAAAATCCACCAAACAACAATATCTCATTGTTGTAGAAATTATGATTATATTTTTTAATCTTATGTGTCACTGTGATGCTTGGAAACATTACCACAGGTGGTAAATTTTGTCCCACAAACATTTTTGTTTGCTATAGACTTGTAAATCTATCTTCCAATACATGTATTTTGAATCATGTTTCTCAAGAATTCAAGCTGTATATTTGAAATAATAAATTTATGAATATGCTTTATCTATTTGCCTTTCATGCATTAAATATAGATATCATTCAGGTACTTAGAGGTACCTCAAATGTTCCAAATCATCCAATTTTCTTTGCTTTTGAAGATTTTAGATTCTTCTTCATATGAATCTGCAACAAGAGGCCCACAATTAATACCCATTAAATGGAATTCTGAAAACCTGTTTATAGAGATTCTCACCAAATCTAACATAGGTGTTGTCCAAGAGAAAGGATAAGGCATTGTACAGATCTCTACATATCCATGATTTGTAGTCTGTTGTGGAAAAGAACACTTTGTTATACCCACCACAAAAGAACACACTTTCACCACAAAGAGTGCTCATTTTGTTACCATGACTTTTGACCTTGACTTTCGGCCTATGTTGCAATTTAGGTTCAGAAGATTTGAAAGCAGATTTCTTTCATACTATGAATGGTAGGCCTCTCATATTTTATGCATACATTCACCGTTAGGAGTACTTCATTTTGTTACAATGAATTTGATCTTGACTTTGGGTCTATGTTGCATTGATTTGAAAGCAGATTTCTTTCATACTATAGGTGTTAAACGCATTAAAGTTCAATAGCATTATTTAAGAACAGATAAATTTGCAGTATGGACCAGACATGTACGTTTCGGTACTTAACCCTCGTCAGTGATCCTCAATCTAAACAATGTATTATGCCCAAAGAGTGTTAAAGTTATTATGTCCAAAAATGTACCAAAAGACGTAGCAGGATAGGTTGGATATGCTACAGGACCCACGTTTCAGAAATGTCAAGAAATTTTGATAACAGAAATTTTCGAATGCGTTAAAGAAACGATCAACCGAAGTTGATCGAACTTGGCTACGCATGCATTCCCTCGAAATATTATTTCGTTCCCTTGAAATATTATTTCGTTCCCACGAAATAATTTTTATTTTTCACATGGCTCTTTACTGCCACCGTAGCCTGTTGCTAGAATACAACATTATCCAATACCTTGGCGGTACGTGCAAAAGATGAAACAAATTGTTGAAATATGTATATGCACTATAATTTTACAATAACACATACATGTATATTGACAAAAATGTTGTTAAAGATTCAATGCACCATATGCGCATTTCTGCAAGTTATGTCTAATCAGTCTCAATAAAATAAGATTATGAAGAGCAAAGTCTAAACTTTACCTAATTTTTTTACCGAAGGACTGAGCTATCTCATCAGGGAGGAACACCTTAGTTTAAGGCAATGATCATTTAATTTTTATGGAGAACTTAAAATATATTTCGAATCTAGTGCCGAAACACTTTGAAAATAATATTCTCGGGACTAATCAGTTCACCAGCAGAGATGCCAAATATTCTATCGTAAAATTTCAGTGCACCACGTGAACATTTTGACAACTTTTGTCTCATCAGTGATGCTCGACACCGAAAAGAACAAATCCCAAAATATCAAAAGTTTGATCTAATATTTCTACCAAAGAACGTGCAAAGTACAGAGTTTTACATCACCTTAGTCTAAGGCAATTTTCTTTAAATTTGTAAGGCGGAGAACTTACAAATATATTTCATGTCTTTTGCAGAAACTTTGAAAATAGGCAAACAATATTCTCGGGGACTTATCACTCCACCAGCAGACATTCCAACCCAGTGGTTGAAATTGCTATTGAAATATAAGTTATAATGTAAAATTTCAGTGGACCATATGTGCATTTCGACAAGTTATGTCTCATTGGTGATGTTCGAGGCCGAAAAGATTAAATCCCAAACAATATGAAATTGCGAAGAGCAAAAGACTAAACCTAATATCTTTACCAAAGAACCTGTTATGGGCATACCTTTGTCTTTAGGGAGAGACACCATAGTTCAAGGCAATATTCATTTATTTTTTTGGCGGAGATTTTAAAAATATTACAATAAGCTGGTATCTCTGCTGGTGGATTGTAAGTCCCCGACTGCTCTTGCACTGACTATATTTAAAGTATATCTCCCTAAACTCTTCTTAACCGACTCTTCTGTATACATTTCATATCAGGTTTAGAATGTAGCTCTTCATGTATACAGTATTTGGATATCCTCTCTTTCATTCACGTGCTGATTATACATTTTTGTGGAATTGCGCATATAGTATACGTAAACTTTATTATTACGATATAGCATACATGTTTATCTTTACGTATGAAAATTAAGGAGGTAAAAGCTCGTCTGGATGTTTTTCCTTCTTTACGATTTCCGTTTAGTGTACGCTTGGTAGTTTTAATTTCATTCATCCAGTCATAGCAAGCTGATGTCGGGGATCTTCCTAAGGGCGACGATGTCCAAAAGTTTATAAGGAGATAATCATATGTAAGTTAAAGCTAAACAGAAAAAAGGAAATACAGGGACCAATAAGATGGAATTAATCAAACTCGTTACCCCCTAGAGAAACGTGTCAAACCAAGGTCAAGGTTGTGAAATGACTCAATCCTCATCATTGTTACTAAATGCCCAAGTGAGTTTTTTCTTTAATTTTGTGCAAAGAGTGCGCGACTCCAAATTTCCTGTAGGGTCGATAAAGTAACATAGTTAAGTTAAATCTATATCCAAAATATATTGAATAGATAGTGCTAGGATGTAAACCTCCTTAAATGTCGATGATACTTCTGCATAAAATGACAGAAGGGAGGGGATCTCCAACAAGACCCTGTTGCAGCACCTACGTAGAAGACACTACAACAAAGCCAAGTTAGAGAACATAATGGAATTAAAACACTTCAAACATCGGGTCGCGGGGAATTGCGACAGGTTCTCTAAATAATATATGATGTTAACTTGATAAAGGGCCAATACAAAGCTTCTCTCAGGCGACAAATCTGGAAAGAAGTAATTCTAGAAGAAAATTCAAACTAGAGACGTGTTGCCTCTCACGTGCTTCGAACATTTGCTTAACTTACCTTTACATGAAAGTATTGTTACTGTATGATGTTTTGAAATAATTGCGCGTTTAATATTGACCTGTGACTTAGATCCTTTTTATTTTCTTATTCAGCATAGCCAAAGAAACAAAGTAAGAATAAATTGGTATTTTTCATATTGGAATAATGCTTTCAGGATGATTTTATTACATTAAGATACGACAGAATCATTATTGTTTTCTGTAATTCTTCATTTTAAATCTGTGATGATATGATAATCAATGTTTAGAACTATATCCTCCATAGACGTATACTTCAGAGGAAGCTTCAACAGATCAAGGGTGAAATGAAAGGGGAAACTTATTTTGCACATTTCTACATCTTCTATTTCTTCTGGCAGCAGAGGTTGACTTTCTCTGTATTATTCCCCGTCATTCTTTGTTGAAGTTTGGAGGTGGTAAAACGTTTTCCGTCGGCTAAGTATTTGAAGTGTTTTTTTTTTCAATTAAGATCTTTCCAATGCTAATGTCAGAGATACCATTTTCTTTGGCGACAAATAAATTAAACATTAATTTTGAAAATTCGTCTAATTGAATCTGCCATTTAATATTTTAATGTATCATTAATTCAGAAGGGATCCGATTAACATCCTCGCACTATCCCGCTAACACTTTTTGGTCACATTTCTATACGCCCGTGTTTAGACGGGACGTATTATGGCAATGTCAGTGCGTCCGTCCATCCGTCCCCTTGTAAGTAAAATAAAGACCAAATCAACTGAGTGAGGAACTTCAAATGCCAATTTGCTTGGATTTAGCAAACAGAATATTTGTTCCGATTTTCAATAATGCGGAAGGGTTCAAACTCTATACCTTCTTGAAGAAAATTTCAAACCAATTTTATTATGCACCAGACACGTGTTTCGGTGATTAAATCCTCATCACTGATGCTTCCAGCCAATGTACTTTTCATAAACCGCCAAAATTCATTTAAGTAGCGCCCGCTGATTTATTTTTAGAATTCAAATTTGTGTATAACTTTACAGAGAGTACGCGTCTCCAAATTTCCTGTAGGGTTGATAAATTCGCATATCAAAATAAAATCTATGTTCAAAATAGCATTGGAGAGATGGTGCTAGGATATTAACCTCCTATAATTTCGATGATATTTTTGGATAAAATGACAATTTTCCGAAATAGCCAGATAATATGTATGATGTCAAATTGATAAAGTGCCAAAACAAATCTTCTTTCAGGCGACAGATCTGAGTGATGCTTCCAGTCAAAGTGCTTTTCATAGCTGCCAAAATTAATTTTAGTAGCGCCCTCTGATTTTTGATTAAGAATTTTTAAAAATATCAAGATCAGGGGTTTAAAGTCAAGGTCATATTGAGGCTAAAAGTAGTGTTTTGGATGAAAATATTGAAATATAATTTAGACATAATTCAAAAAGAGGGCTACACAAGCTTGTTTATTTTGGAAGTTAAACTTTTTGATGAGCCTTCGCTTTTAGATTGAAATTTTCAATATCTCTAAACAGTATCAAACGGAAAAAACATTTTTCTACTTTCAAGGTCAGTGATAAATTGTCAAGGTCTTTTTTTGGCTAGACGTATAGCTTTATTGAAGAACATTTAAATTATATTCATTTATATACCGGAGGGATTTTATCAATTTTATTTACTTTATTGATAATGAAAAAATTCCTGACGGGCGCATATTACTCTTAACATAAGAAAAACATGAAATTTGAAAATTGATATAGGGAGGGGGACAATAATTTTTTTATCATTTCATTGACGTGTAATAATTTCGCTGTTTCTTTAAAATCTTTTTCAATGTTGACTCTTACATTTTTTTGAACAGTGCTTTAAAAGTATGCATTGAATGAAACGGTAGATAATTGAATTTTGGAATATCGTCGTTGACGTAGTAAATAATTTTGAACTTTTGAGAGAGTATCTATTTTGTCTACTCTTTCACATAACCAAAGTAACGTACAGCAGACGAATAATTGTTGAAGCCTCTGATATCCTAAAACAGTTTATTTGCTCACTAACAGCAATGAAGTGACTATTATATTTTCATCAAATTTTCACAGATGAAATAAACTAAACATCGAAGAGGTACCCATAAGTTATTCAGACTCAAAGCTGAGAAGGTTAGACCAAATTATTATAATTACCATTGGAACAGCTGTGATCCAGGAATAAACAATATTCCGAAGTGAGACCAGGTGCCCGGGGAGAGTCAGAGTCTCCAATTTACATGCGACACCAGACGCAACAGTTCAATGAAATCTGTCAAATTCGGTTGTTAGAGAGGTTTAGTTAATTACAAGTGCTTTCAACATGTACGTATGACTAACATGAAATACTTACCTGATGTGTACAGCAATATGTACATCGAGACAATCACCGAATTTGACAAATTTCCATGGTGCTGTTGCGACGGGTGTTGCATGCACTCAGGAGACGCTGACTCTCCCCGGGCACCTGGTCTCACTTTGGAATGTTATTCATTCCGAGGTTTGCAGCCGTTCCTATGGAAATTTTAATAATTTTGCCTTGCCTTCTCGACTGAATAACTGATGGGTACTTCTTTTTTAATGATTATTAAATATACGCGTCATGGCTTGACGTCACAGTCCAAAGACGTCGATTGGTTATACGTACGAATCGGGGTAGTTCTAGGTAAATTATGTAGTTTTGGACAATTTTCAAGTTGACGTACTTCGTATTTCGAACTCCGGACTTCGCACTTTAGGGGCCATATAAACAAAATCAGGTGCGATTGAAAAATTAAGTCCACGGACATGAAAAATGTCCAGTAAGGTGTATGCTTGCTACTTTTCAATCAGTTTAATCTGCGAATAATGTATATCGAAATTTGTAAACCAGGAAGTTAGAATCCTAAAAACGTGCTTTACAATAGCGAAAACGGGAAAGAAGATCAATGAGATATGTGGAAATATTCAAAGACACCGTTTACACGTTCATAACGTGCTAAGTTGTGCTTAAACTTGTAAATCACTTTGGCTGGAAGCATTACTGATGAGGATTAAATATCCGAAACACGTGTCCGGTGCATAATAAATTTGTTTGAATTTTTCTTCAAGAAAGTATAGAGTTGGAATACTTCAATATTATTGGTCGACTTCATGAAATCGACCTATTAGATTTGTAGATGCTGTCAATGGGACACAGTTCCTAATTGATTCACTCGGATTCAACAATGCAATAGATCTACATTGAATTATACTTAAGAAAGAAACGTTTTCGTGACTAATGAAAAAAAAAAAAAACGTGTGACCAGTAGCAGGCATTCCGATGTCCTCGCATTTTATCCACTTCACAAAAATAGGACATGTTGTCATGGCAACGCTTTAATATCGCAATTCTGAATTTAAATATTGCACATACGTTATATCTACAATGATATTTTTTCCTGAACAATTTTTACTTTTAGACCAATAAGTGTGTGATACAGTGAACCCTATGCCTTCAAAATCCCTAATGACATTTCTGGATCCTTGGATCAATTGCATCAAAGATTAGAATGCGAGGACGCAAGTGGGCTATTTTAAAACTAAATTTCTCACCATCCAGCCGACTAAGCTGTTTCGTTGAGAATATACCATTTGTTTGTATATTTTCTCACCAAATACAAAATGATAAATGCAACAGAAATAAATAAGCGATAAAAAAAATCGATAACTTTTACGTGTAAAACTGTGCGTAGTCACAAAATTTAATGGCAACTTTTTAGACGTTTCCCCTAATTTCACCAAATTCTTTCATCGGAACTCTCCGCTTTTCCCGCGAATATACATGCAGAGAGGCTTTTGATTGGTCAAGTTAATTTGCGTTATGATGGAATTTGCCAATGGGTCATGCAATTTATGAATGGCTGTGACTCCCCTAATGACGATTCATAAAAATTCCATTTATTAACAAAGGTTTTGATCTTCTGAACATCTCTAATATTTTTCGGGATCATCGCGTACAAAGTGCCATTCCTCAATATCTTGAAAATTTAGAACCTCCTCTTATTTGTTACAATATAAGATACCTATTCGAAATTTCCTTTTTAACTACAACAAAGTTACATCAGATCCTAAAATATTTAAATCATGTCCTGTTTCTTGAGAATGTGCAACGTCTGAATATCTATATAAACCAGCTGGTCATATTATTACTGGTGACTCTTCAATTATCAAAGACAGGCAGCTCCGTGGTCTTCTCAAAAAAGGACCCAAATATAGAATCCCATCCAAGATATATTTTATCAAATGTCGCGAAGTGCTAAAGGAAGCTTTAGATAACTATACCAAACGATGGTGTAAATCGGAAGGAGTCGAATCGCATGCTCTGAATGACTGGAAAAACCTCATTTTAGATATTACAGATATTCGAATAGGTAACTACCACAAAAATCCTCATCTATTTGAAAATCCAAGTTCTAAATCTGAAAGATATTTCAAATCCAAGTTACGTAATTTACATGAAAAAATATGTCTTCGCGCCTGCAGACAAAGCAGCCAACAACACCATAATAATTTGAAAACGCTACTACATATCAACTTTAGTTTCGGAACTTTCCTCTACTAATACTTATATCGAAAGGAATGAAAGTGTTTCAAATATTTTGAACAAACATAACAGTGAAATTTCTGCTTTTAACATCCCTATTTCTAAATTGGATCTCCCTACAATATACTGTATACCAAAACTTCACAAGTCGATCTCCTTACACGTTTCGATACATTGCTAATTCAACTGCTCAACTACAATTTTGTCTAGAAATCTGACGTCAGCACTCACGGCTATAAAGGAACACGTGGCAAAATACTGTGAAACTGTCATGAACAGGAATGGTGTAAACTTCTTTTGGTCTATTAAAAATTCGGGGGATGTGATTGACAAAATGAAATCAAGAAATTTTGAAGCAAATACGATATCTTCATACGACTTTTCTAATATTTACACCACGCTTTCTCACGACAAAATAAATTATCGACTGTCCAAACTCATAAAATGGTGTTTTGATCGAGAGGGGAAAACCTATATTTGTACATCTGAATCGAATGGTTTCTTTTCCGCCATAGATTACAAATCATACAAATCATTGACATGTGGCGACCTGCGTAATGCCCTGTCCTTCCTTTTGGACAATATTTATGTAAGATTTGGTGAGAAACTCTACAAGCAGGTTGCAGGGATTCCTATGGGTACTAATTGTGCGCCTCTTGTTGCAGATGTGAAATGTTTCATTGGTACTTCTAGGTACCTGGATGATATTCTTACTATCGACAATCCGTTTTTGAAGAGTATAAAATGTTATTTATCCACAAGAATTGATTCTAACAAGGCAAACGTTTCAAACACAGAAACACCATTTTTGGACCTAAATATCAAAATTGTTAATGGAGAGATCCAGAGTGTGTATGACAAAAGAGATGATTTTGGATTTAACATAGTAAATTTCCCCTGGCTTGACGGTGATGTTCCTAGATTACCGTCCTATGGTATCATCCGGTATGCTAGAACATGTACTGATGTTTTGGATTTTCATAGTAGAAATTTACAAATTACCAAGAAACTTTTGGGACAAGGTTTTCGCTTTCACAAACTAGTAAAGACTTTCTGGAAATTTTACAAATATTATTGTCAACTTCTTCTGAAATTCAGACCAATACAGGCAACAGAGTATATTACTTTGGGTATTTCACAACCTGCATTTTATGGTGACATAATTAAGAAGATAAGAAGAATCAATGATAGACAACATCACTATCGAAAATGCGTCAGAATCATCAAACGCCTTTTATACCGTGGATATGATCATAATAATACCAGACGGACACTAGGCTTGGTACTTGACTAATCTACAGTCTTGTACAAGCGCATTCTTAAAACTTGCACTCTGACTGACTGTGACGACGGGACTCCATGACGGACCCTGTCCAAACCTCTTAAGAGAAGACAGGGCCCCGACCACCTGTCCTCTCTGAATGTCAGTCGGACTCCTCGGGTGATAACATACATGAGCTCGCTACAGCCGGCAGAGCACGGACTGTGTTACGTACGCCCTCTTTTGATATCCATTTACATATTCATCTATGTTGCTTGGGCCCCTGCGTTTTGCGGTCTTGTTTGTGTGTGGTCATCTGACAGTGGGGAGGTTACACCACAATTGTACATTCTTCGAGACCTCTAGATAATCGGAAAAGTGGGAGGGTTGTGCGCACGTAATCCAGGATAACCACACCTTCTGCTATTTCCGTGGCAGATGGCCGTCCTAAGTCGGTACCGGTTGCCCATTGGTCTCGTTGGTTTATGTGTAGTCCTTTGTGTTTGATGTTTCTGTGTTGTGCGTGTGCGTTGACGTACCTTGTCCCTTATGCGTCTCTTTCTGTGCTTGTCTGCTTTGTGTTTTGCTGTGGGTGCTGCAACCTGGTGTTCTTGGAGATCCCCTCCTTTGTTTTGCGTTGTCTAGTGCAAATGTACATATTTTCTAACTTTTCAGAATTATCAACGCATAAGTTTATAGCGATTGTGTATCCTGTTTTGTTTGGTGTATTTCATGCATAGCTTTACTAAAACTACTCGTTACTCTTTATTCTAAGAGTCAAAATTGTTAACCTATTTGAACGAAAAAAGATATTGCGAGATTAAATAAATGTTGATATCTACTTTTTTGGAAAGCTAATACTTGTTGATATAAACACTTATATTTCCTTTCGCAGTGTGGAGCAGTTAAACTCGTTCCCCTTTCACGCGCCGTCGCATGAAAGAGGCTTGTTTTTGGCTTTTTATCATTTTGACATCAATATATTACTTTGATATTTCGGAAACTTGTCATTTCATCCAAAAATTTCATCGAAATTAAAGGAGGTTATCATCTTAGCATAATCCTTTCAATGCTATTTTGAACATAGATTTTATTTGGATATGCTATTGAATCGACCCTACAGAAAATTTGGAGCCGCGCACTTTCTGTAAAGTAAATGCAAAGATTTGAATTTAAAAAATAATACCAAATTGCGCTACTGAAATTAATTTTGGTTGCTCCTGAAAATCACTTCTAAATCACTGATAATGATTTTATAGCACGTGTCTGATGCATTATAAATTGGTTTGAAATTTTCTTCGAGAAGGTATAGAGTTGGAATACTTCCGTATTATTGTAAGTAAGCCTCTCTATCGTCTTGATGTACATATTGATGTACATATCGGGTAAAGATGTCTTGTTTGCATGGTGATGCTGACAGCCATTCAATCGCAAACCAGTATGTCACTATCATTCTGGAAAGAGGGATCTCATATGCTTTTATAAGATCCCCTTAGTGGCCGAATAACGTCCTCGATGATGATATCAGCCGTTGTATAATATAACCCTGGACGAGTAATGTATTTGAATGCCAGCTGGAACGTCAGTCAATTATAAATATATCTTTGTCACAACCGGGTTATCTAAAATTATATGCTATGGTTCATTGACAATGAGCTTCCTTTATTTAGTCCGCGGTCACGTAAAGTAGGCTAGCTGATGGTCTCTCTTCCTGAAAGACCTATATAGACTAGCAGGCGTCGACGTCTAGGACAAGGCAAGTGAGTAGAAATATAAGATGCCATATAATTGGAAATTGGTCAAAATGTGGTGAAATTAAGCAAAAAACATTGAAATTACATGTACTGATCATGAAATATATTTCTGTGTCTGTTTCTAGTCTAAGGTATACCAGTTAAGAATCACCAATCGTATAGACCCAGGTAAGTATGGAATAATTGTGTAACTCTCAATTTACAAGGTAATGGCGAACCCCTGAATGGAGACAGGGCAAGGTGCCCGGGAGGAGTGAGCGTCCTCCGACTGCAAGCAACACCCGCCGCGAATGACATAAAGAATCAAATGTCAAATCCGGTAATGTCCAAATAGGTAAAAGACGGTCGATAGGAAAGGTCGAACTGATGAATGTCTTTAAGCATCCTTGAGAGGCAAATATCGGTATCACCGTGGGTAAACATTCGGTTTTTCTATAATTACGTGTGATAAAGATTATTCATCAGGGATGCAGTCTAAATATATTTTTATAAAGCTGAAACACGACCGGAGTAATTCATATAGATGAAAGTGAAAGTAGAACGCCGATCGTGTTTATGCGTTATTAAAAGCTAATGGTCAACTTATTTTGGATAACACTTACAGCTAAGACATTTTTTTCACTGCATCACATTCTCCTTTTGTTAACCTACCGTGGATATAGGAATAAATTCTCTGTAGCGATCATAGAACTAACAAAAGAATTGTCCCAACAGTAAAAGAAGATTCTGATAAATAAGGTGACGTCGTAAAAAGCAATATTAAATTATAAACGATAGTATATCATTTCATATGTTAAGCTTCACGTAATCTGCTGACTGAAACGGGCCCATGTCCCATCAACCGAGAAGTCAGACCAACTTCCAAATAGACATTTTTCAAGTTGACGTAATTCGGACTTCGCACTCCAGACTTCGTATTTTTGGGGTTTTATAAAAGAAAGCAGGTGCGATGATCAAAGTAAAATACACAGTTGACGAAATGATACTATGATTATCGTCAGGATCTTCTTTAACTCATTTGAGATCTTTAAACATTTTAAATATGCATATTTACGCATGAAAACAAATAAATTCTTCACACAATTATTATAATTGTTTATTGGAATAAAATCAAGATTGCTTTAGTGACACAGTCCCTTCGAAGTGCGAAGTCCGAAGAGCGAAGTCCGCAGACATGAAAAATATCCAATAGAACATGACTGTGCAGAAAGTCATAGCACCAGTAAAGGACATTTACAAATTGATGATATGATTGACAATAAAAATATGAATTAAATATCAATATTGTCCATATAGAACATATAACATGATCAAGAAAATTTGATACAGTTGCCTGTTAATGACCCCTTTATGTAGTTGTTTCTGTTTCGTATTTCAATGCTGCCTTAAATCTTTTTTACGTCACCTTATCTTACCTATGGAAAAATGTGTTTGAGTCATTATTGTTGACTTCGTAAATTATTAGAGCTGGCCAGGGAATGTTTATTGAGATTTTTTCTCCTTTCACATATTCAAAGTATAGATATGACTACAAGTATTGAAACCTTTGATACCCTAGTTCATGTCAATGATGCGCTCACTGACAACAACATAATTTGTTGTCGAAGATAATTATGCAGTCACTAGTACACTAGTCATTCAATTTTCACAGATAAAATATATGCAGCTTGTCTATTTGTTTGCGAGCTAAAACGCCCATCAATTAAAAATATAATTCGTCACAACCGGTTCATTTAAAGGTACATGCTCTAATAACTTAGCACTGACGTTATGGTTCATTGACAATGAGCTTCCTCAGTTGGTTCAGAGTCACGCAAAATAGGCTGATGGTATCTAGTCCTGAAGAAAGCCTATAAACTATCAGGTTCAAACTCTACGACAAGGTGAGTTAAAATATTGACAATTTATTTTTAATTTGAAATTGGACTGAAAGTTTACAGTAGTCTTATTAGTGTTTCAGAAACTTTTCAAAGTACACGTCAGAAATGTATGTAACCGACTTCATTTACATGCCGATCGATTTTATGCGCAATTGTTTAGATGCACCAATTGTAATGATTACCCATACCTTGCAAACGAGAATCATTTAAACCATTGTGTACGCGGTACTAGTCAACCATTTGTTGTACACAACGAAATGTCTCTCGGTGATTGAGGATATTATAAAGTAAATCAATGCACAGAAATCACTATGCTGGGACACTTCGGTTTTCACTATATGTTATGTAAGATCCATAAACATTTTGATATATTGAAATGCATCCAAATATATTATATCATCGTCAATAAAGCAAAATACGAAATGATAAAACAGTTTTGTCCAATAAGGCATCCATCTGCCCCGGGAAATGTTGTTAGAGACCCCCTCCTTTCTTTCCATGATGCAAATTCATCTGTTCTTAAATGATGTCTTTGAAATTACAGACGTTTACCATTTTCACGTTTAGAAACTGTCATGTTTGAAATTATGAAGAAATATTCATCAACTAAACCAACTAAAACAAAATTTTAACTTCAATGTTTACATGTTTCCGATTGACAAGAGCAGCGAAAGAACACCAGGAAACGGATAAGGAAATTATATTAAGTTTTGTATCAAAATACATATTAAACCCAAGATCTAAACGTATTTTTGTTCTTAAAGTTAAAGTTAAAGTAGAAGTTATTTTGAAACATAATAGAGACACCAACGACGAAAATGAATAAAACATCTGAATACGAAAACTTTGAAGCTGGAACTTTTGTACGAATTGTTACCAAAGCTTAATCTTTGCAATTTCAACCCTCTCTCCCATAAAATGAATATAAATATTGTTTAGAGGTAACTTATGTAATCTATTAATGTCATTATTCTGAATCTTACTAAACGTGTCCTTAAATTTACAGTCTCGAAAAGGTTTTGGCACATATAAGACGATAGTAAAATAGAAACCTTTGTCATAAAATGATTTTCACGTGAAATAAAATGTCTTTCTTCATTTTCATCTGAAATACTTGTCCTTTTAAAAGAAAAGCTATTTTAAGCCAGCAGATTACAACTGCATACTGAATATTAGGGTTGTTCAAAAGGACATTTTTAAGGTACTCAATGGTTAATGAGAATAATTGGGGCAACCATTTATGGAATCCTGAGACCTTAAATCACAGAATAGTTACGATGTGAAAATTAATTGAAAATTTCTTACCAGTTTCGATATTGAGAAAAAAAAGATTACTTTCAGGGTAATGAGCCCTTACAGTTTATATTGAACTCTATTGGAAAAATCTATTTTTTCTTAAGATTTTCAACAGAATGATGGGGCATGAAATATTGATTGGTCAAAACTTTCTAAAAAAATATATATTTCACAAAATTTCGTTGAAAATTGAAAAGTTCACCAATCACTTTTTCTGTAATTTATTTTTTTTCCTATGTTTTAATCAAGGGCAGATAACTCCTGAACACGACCCTTTTCAAGATATTTCTCATTTCGATATTTACTAGGATAGTAGTAAAGTTTTTAAGATATCATGGCACAGAAAAAGATTAAAATAATAAATACTCCTAATGTCAATGTTTTTGCACAATTTCCTTCATTACCCATTGAATACCTTAAGACTCACCAATTATTTTTACATTACATTGTTTACATAGAAATCAATGACAAATATGGATAATGACCATATCCCAATACACAGTACAAAATCGATAATTCAGAAAATCATAAACCGAAGGCATACAAAATCAGGATAAAATAAGAACCAAAGCAAACAAAGAAAAACCTCCACCATATGAAAAGAAGCGAACTCCCAAAATGGGAGTGAGACAAGGTGCCCAAGAAGAGTAAGCATCTCCTGCTTGCATGCAACAAGATTTTTTACATACACATCAAGCTTTGTTTACATAAACGTCAAGATTTTAAAATAAATATTGTGGTGCGTCTATGTTCCGGATTTCAGCGACCGTTTATATTCGGATGTTACTTGTTAGTTCGTCATTCCGTGAATAAAGCTTGTAAAGTTAGCACTTCGTCTCGTGTTGATTTGTGCAGTTTGCAGCCTGCAAAGTGCATGCTGCAGTCATTCTTGTGGTGCATCAAAGCTACAGCACTACAATTGGTGTCAGAAGTGCACGATTCTGATAATCTGACGCGAACTCACGGAAGAATGCCACTTTGTCGTTTTTAGCGCCTCGCTCGTCCTGTCTTCTGCTGGGAGTTATGGCGGCGGAAAATTTCTACGAGGTACAAGTTTGACAGTAAAGTGGAGAAAAATTTTACAAAATCTTGTTTTATTTCACTTATTTTATTCATTTATCATAATCTAAACCAGCCGAGCTCGATTTTGTGTTGGATTCAGTTAAATTTCTCGTTCAGTCAACGTGCTGAAATTCAGGCGGTGACTGAAATTAGTAAGCGGACTCGGAATCGGGTTCAAATTTTTTTTCATTTTGTAAGTTGTTCGTTTAAAATTTAGTAATTAGTACTGTTAATTAATAATTTTTTTCAACATTTCCATTGAGTATTAGATTATATTAATATCCTAATTGTATTCACATGATTTGGAGTTGTACACTTCGTACAATTCTCTTGTATATTCCAAGTGTTCACTGCGAACACAAATTAATACATGTTTTATTTTAGCGTTCCGAGAAAGATCTCCTGCGATACTTGGACAAAAACCCTCTGGTCATCCCAGATTGCCAAAGTTCTGCAGTTGGACTACTTGTATCGGACAGTAAGGGTAATCGCCTTCGAGCAGTGCATACAGAAACAAACGTTCCACTGAAATTCCTGTGTGTAAGTGGCGGAAACACAGAGAGGCTTCTCAAGGAGTTAAAGCATCATTTACCAAAGTTTATCAAAGATATTGGTAAACCATTTGTTGTGTATTGGTGGACAGGTACATGTGATTTAACTGTCAAGCAAGGCAGATTTATCGATTGTAATCTTAGTAGATCTGTAATTACTGACACTGTTAAACTTTATATTGAAGCATCAGCATTTGTTCAACAATTTCAAGGGTGCAAAATAAAATTTATTGGACAACCTATTTACTTGATATCACTGTATAATGACATTTGTGGTCACATGTTACCAACAGATTTCTTAGATTCAGATAGAATTCTTGAGCAGCAAGTTGACAAGTTAAATCGAGAGATAGAACATTTGAATGGTAATTTGGGAGTAACTACTCTCAAGTTTAATGCAGATTTAAGAGATTGTCGACACAAAGGAAAGAATTATTTCTTTGAACTTTTATACGACGGTCTCCATCCAGACAAATTGTTGTCGCAAAAGTGGTTGAGAAGGATACAGCTCGATATCATAAAGGAGTGTTATCAACCCAAGTTGGACGACATTTTGGACATTCAAGTGGATCCCATTGAATTGTCAGAATTCGAACAGAGAGAAGATGACTTCGCAAGGCGATAAAGACGTAACGCTACAGGGAAATGTACTGATGACACTGCGTCACAGTCTGTTACATCAGGATTTATGGATGTCCCGGACACTTTGTTCCAAACTGAGAAATCCAAAAATTACAACCAGTTTGATAATTGGATAAAAAACAAGGAGGAAATCGTTAAAGAACATCTCAAAGGGGCAGAAGAATTGAAGAAAAACCAAATGGATTATTTCAAAGATATGGTCAAAGGCATGCAGGAACAATTCACAAATTTTCTTGAGGCGTCGGAGAGTAAAATGACGTCATTTTTCTCTGCACCCCCTGCTCATTCAACGCCAATTGCAAGTAATTTTGACCCATTTAGATTGCCTCCACCATTGCAAAGTAAAGATAATAAAAAGGGATCACAGCAGGAAAATGAAACACCGCAAAGGCCTGACGCAAAACAAAAATCAAGACCGACTAATAATGAAACAGCTAGCCCTGCAGGATTTCGTCCTTTCGATGCTGAATTGAGGGTCATCGAACAAAGGGAGTCGAGTCGACAACTGCCATTTGGGAGTGAAGATGGGCCAAGACAGGGCAGTACAACCAATGTCACGAGGAACAGAAGCGACAATCTGTCGGTGAACAGTGTAAGCCGAAGCTCTGGGGCGGATAGCAGTTCCATGCACCCAAGAGCTAAACTTCCAACTTACGATGGCAAGGAAGAATTTGATGTGTTTATTGTACCATTTGAAAGAATGGCAGAACGATACAATTGGTCTGAACAGGAGAAAATTGACAAAGTATACGAATGTTTGAAGGGAAAAGCAATGTGGTACATGTGCTCCTTACCCAAAGAAATGCTCCGAAATTTTGACACGATAAAGGATGGCTTAATGAAAAGATTTGGAAGGAAAGACCCACCCACAACCGTGAGGCGGAAGTTGAGTGAAATACGCCAACGACAGGAATCTAATGAAGAATTTTGCGAAGAAATAAGGAGATTGGTAACTAGAGCTTACCCAGGTGTGGACCTTTTACTGCAGGACCAACTAGCTGCCGAAGCTTTCCTTAAAGGCTACAAAAACAGCAAAATAGCTTATGATGTCCTGAATAAAAAGCCAACAACACTGAACGAAGCGATAGAATTGGTTACCTTCCAGGAGCATAATTTCAAAGCAACTGTTGGCCGAGACCAAGAAATGCAAAGACGAGATAAAACTAGACGAGTAAGTTGGTTCGACGAGGAGGATTCTGATTCGGAACTAAAGACACAGAGAGTAAAAGCGCCAACTTATGTTTCACTGGACAGCTTAGACGAGAGATTAAAGAAGATCGAATTGATGTTTCTAAAGGACCAGGAGAAAAGATTGGCCAAGATTGAACAGTTGGGCATTTCTACAGCTAAGACAAAGGGAAACTGTTTCAATTGTAACAGTTCCGGACACTTCGCGAAAGAGTGTCCAAGCCGAAGCAGATCTCCCAGCCCTAAGCCAACTTCAAGGAGTACCACTCCCCCTGGAAAAAATATCAACTGTACCAGGATACCAAATCAAGGAAGGGCGCTCCGAGTACCTGTGAAAATCAATGATGTCGAAGCCCTTGCAGTAATTGACACCGGAGCGGATGCCACTGTGGTCTCAGAGGAGGTTGCAAACAGAGCAGGAATAATCCCTGATGCATCTAAACAGGTTCGACTCCTTAACGCCACCAACAATTCGGAGATGTCTGCATTTGGAGGTGTCACTGCGACCATCCAAATGGGAGACAAATCGTACAACTGGAAGATTTTCATTGCGCCAATCAGAGACCCCATACTCCTAGGAATTGACTTTATGAAGAAAATTGATGCGACAATTCACACGGGACAGGGCAATATCGAAGTAGATGGCCAGATGGTGATTGGTACCGTAACCAGTGATAACGAGGAACCGTATGCCTGTAGTATTGTTAAGGCAGCGAGTGATATTATTATACCAGCAGCTAGCGAGCGAATAGTTATCGGACGGGTTGTAGATCCAGCACCAGATAAGCAAGCTGTTCTAGAAGTCAACACCTTGCCCGGCGGTATTCAAGTTGGTTCCTGTTTGGTCAATATGAATAGTAAAGTGCCTGTAAGACTGCTGAATCTTAGAGATCACGATGTCACAATCAAAAGAGACTTTGTCTTAGGAAAGCTCACCGAAGCAGAGGATCAACTTCCAGAACCCAGCACTACGGAAACAGATAATGAGGAGTCCGAAAGTCAAATACTGGTAGATAGCTGTCAGAAAATCGTGCCAGAGCACTTAAAAGAATTGTTCAAGGAGTCTGTTGTGAAGTTGAGTGGAACTCAAAAGCAGTCAGTCGCGGACCTTCTGAGTGAGTATGCGGACATATTCGCAAAGTCCGATTTCGACTTGGGGAAGTTCACTGCAGTTCAGCACCAGATAGACACATCAGATGCTAAACCAGTTCGACAGCCTGCTCGACGAACACCTTTAGGATTTATGAAGGAGGAAGAGGAACATCTGAAGAAATTGCTGGATAAAGGCATAGTCGTACCCTCAAAATCAAATTGGGCATCACCAGTTGTGCTAGTCCGTAAAAAAGACGGATCAGTTAGATGGTGTGTGGATTATAGGCGTTTAAATCAGCTCTCGACAAAAGATGCTTACCCTATACCCAAAATTGATGAGTGCCTTGATACGTTGAGTGGAGCAACACTGTTCTCTACCTTGGACCTAATGTGGGGGTACCATCAGATCGAAGTTGCACCGGATGCCCGCCCGAAAACAGCTTTCATCACGAAGTATGGGCTCTTTGAGTTCACACGCATGCCATTCGGGTTAAGTGGAGCACCTTCTACTTTTCAGCGGGTCATGGAACTTGTCTTGCAAGGGTTGCAATGGACCTCCCTCCTAATCTATTTGGATGATGTAATCGTCACAGGGAAGGACTTTAACGAGCATCTTGATAGACTCCGTGAAGTATTTGAAAGATTTCGTCTGCATGGACTGAAACTGAAAGCAAAAAAGTGCCAGCTGTTCCAGACACAAGTCCTGTTCCTCGGCCACATCGTTAGTTGTGAGGGTGTGTCCACAAATCCCGAGGTTGTGATGGATGTAGTTAATTGGCCAACACCGAAATCGGTTAAGGAGCTGCAGGCATTCCTAGGGCTATCTAACTACTACCGACGGTTTATCAATGGATATGCTCAAATCGCAAGCCCCCTATACAGCCTAACTAAAAAAGGAATGAAATTTGTGTGGTGTCAAGAACAAGAAATGGCTATGAATAAGCTAAAGCAAGCATTAACAAGTGCTCCAGTGTTAGCTTATCCATTGGTTGAGGGAACATTCATTTTGGATACAGATGCCTCCAATTTCAGCATCGGAGCAGTCTTGTCACAAGAAGTATCTGGAATGGAGAGAGTCGTGGCTTACGCAAGTAGGAGGCTTGGATGCAGTCAACAACGGTATTGTGTAACTCGTCGAGAACTCCTCGCAGTGGTCGCTTTCTGCCACCATTTCAAACACTACCTCCTAGGCAGGAGATTCATACTGCGTACTGATCACAGCAGCTTGGCATGGTTGTTTAGATTCAAGTCACCCCAAGGACAACTTGCAAGGTGGCTGGAGGAGTTGTGCCAATATTCCTTTACAATTCAGCACCGTGCGGGCAAATCACATAATAACGCGGACGCCCTTTCGAGAATTCAAGAGAACACTTGTGACTGCTACCATGCTGGGTCCTCTGTTTCCTCTCTGCCTTGCAAGGGATGCAAGCATTGTGCAAAAGTACACCAGCAATGGGCGAGATTTGAAGATGATGTGGATGACGTAGTTCCGTTAGCTACGAGGCGACTCCGACAGGAGGAAACAGAAGAAGACTCAGATTCAACTGTCTGTAATTGGTTAGAAGGAATCAATCCAGAGGACATGAAGGAAGCACAAAAGGCAGACAAGGATATATCTGTTGTGTACCGCTGGGTAGAGGATGCAGCAAAACCTGACCAAACTGAAGTCAGAAATCAGAGTGCAGCATTGAGAAGCTACTATCTGACCTTAGGCCAGTTCAGGATCCTAAAGGGAGTTCTGCATTATAGTTGGATAGGAGACGACAATGACCGGTCACTGCGACTGGTTGTTCCCAAATCAATGCGTAAAGAGGTGATCAAGGTCTGTCATGAGCCGGCATACTCTGCACACCAGGGCGAAAAGAAAACCTTAGATCGCGTGAAGAATGGTTTTCATTGGTATGGTCTCTCTGCGGATGTGACTCACTTTGTCGCAACTTGTCATATATGTGGATCCGAGAAGAAAAACAATGTCAGATTAAGGGCACCATTGCAAAGCTACATCTCGGGGATGCCACTCGACAGACTGCACATAGATGCCTTGGGACCATTCCCCGAAAGCGCCAGCGGAAATCGCTACATCCTAGTCATAGTTGACCAGTTTACCAAGTGGACCGAGGCATATGCAGTGCCAAATATTAGCAGCTATGTTACCGCCAAGTGCCTTGTAGAAGAGTTTATAGCCCGTTTTGGTGCGCCATTAGAAATCCACACGGATCAGGGAAGTAATTTTCAAAGCGGTCTTTTTAAGGAAATATGTAGTCTTTTGGAGGTCACTCAGACAAGAACTACACCGTACCACCCAGCTTCAAATGGGCAGGTGGAGCGGTTTAACCGCACATTGCTCCAGATGATTCGTTGCTATGTCGACAGTGGCCAGAAGCATTGGGACGAAAAGTTGCCGTTACTACTTGCAGCATACAGGAGCACTCCTCATTCAATCACAGGTTATACACCCAACAAACTAATGTTGGGACGAGAAGTGCATCTCCCGCAAGATTTATTATTTAGAGATCAGTCATTAAGAAAGGATCCCATCGAGCCGTCAACCTACGTGGAGAGACTTCAAGAAGGATTGCAGGAGGCTCACAGGGATGCACGCCAGTTTTTACATGCTTCCCAGAGAAGACAGAAAAAGCTGTATGATCTTAGATCGGCAGAGCGAAAGTTTTCACCTGGGGATCTCGTATATGTATCCAAACTTAGCAGATCAAAGGGAAAGTCCCCCAAATTGCAAAATGTTTGGGATGGACCATTCCTTGTCACCAAACAACATGGGCCAGTTCTGTACGAGATCAGGAATCAAACAAAACAGATGGTGTTGCATCACGACCGGCTGAAGTCTTACCGCTCTGAGGACTTCCCTGGATGGGTAAATCGTATGCGGAAGGAGATTACTAGTGACGTGGCCGAATTGCAACCAATGGAGGAAGAACCAATTTATGCGGATGAGCATGGATCGACGGATGTCGAGGAGGATCCACCACTTTCGCCAGTGAATGTTGGAAACTCAGGTCCACTGCGGACTAGGTCCCACATTCTTAAGGCTAAGGAACCGATACAGAGTAACACGCCACCTGTACAGACAAGAAGTGGGCGTACAGTGAAGCCTCCCAAAAAAGTGGACATGTAACTTTCTTGTTAAAAAGGGGAGTAGTGTGGTGCGTCTATGTTCCGGATTTCAGCGACCGTTTATATTCGGATGTTACTTGTTAGTTCGTCATTCCGTGAATAAAGCTTGTAAAGTTAGCACTTCGTCTCGTGTTGATTTGTGCAGTTTGCAGCCTGCAAAGTGCATGCTGCAGTCATTCTTGTGGTGCATCAAAGCTACAGCACTACAATATCAAGATTTATTGAACATTTAACACGATTTTTTTGCCATATAAGAATTTTTAAATACACATCACAAGTTATAAGATATGCATCACAAGTTTTATACATACATCATACAATTTTGAATACATGTCAAGAATTCGAATTTTGCAACTTTTTACAGGCCATACAAAAATTCCATAAAAACAATCTTGTATAGAAATAGGTTAAAGCAGAGACAGTGATAACCAAAAAGAACACTCTAATCGAGAGCTTAAAGGAGCAATAGTTGCAGCCATATTAAATATGATGAACATTTTTACCAAAAGGAGTAATGCACAATTGAATGAATACACTCATTCACATACTGACGACCGGACACCACAATAAAACCATGATATTTTGATAATGAAATACATCGTCCTTGGTATCGAAAAATTGACATGATGTAGAACTTTTCTACTCATGGAAAAGACTATTTTGCGTTTGACAATCCGCTTTGTCGAGTCACACGAAGAGTCCTGTTCATTTGAAATACAAACTCTGGTCTTCTCAACTCTACACCTTGCTCATTGACGTTTTTGGTTAGATACGGCTAGATTTCTTACTTAAAATTATTGAATGAAAGAAAAGGTTGTTGTACTTCAGAAATTTGTAAATAACTAAAAGAAATGCATTTAAACTCTCATATTCACGTCTAGTCAAAACCTCCGTTGCACTTCCCTGCACATTTGTGCATTTATTGCAATGAATACTCATATTCATGTGATCGCATTGAAAAGGAGACGCATGCAGATATTAATTAAAAGGTTCTTGTGCAACACACTAATCGACCTAATTTTTCATGAAAGTTGAGGATGAACTAAGAAGGCTGACATGCTCAAGTCTAGGTAAATATAGTACTTCCTCTTTGTCACCGTTTTCTACGTTTATGTCAAGGTAAGTTAGTAGAATATTTTATTTCCGAAAATAAAAGATAAGTTTGTGCTTTATATGGATAATCACACATCCCGCCATATTTATGCTCAAATGACCATTAAAAGTTAACTCTAGGTGCAAATTGGGCTGCCTCCTATTATCTATTGTAATTCTTTAATTTGATTTATGATTTGTCTCATGAGTGCTCAGGAGTGTTCAAAATTGTCGCAGGATATTTCTGGGTTTCTCCTGTTTGCTGTTACCTTGTACATGTGTGTTTCGCTTTTTCCATTACAATAAGGTCTTAGGGTCAAGTATCCGAAGCGTTCATGTCTGGTCCGTACTGCAAATTTAAGTGTTTTTGAAGATGCTACTGAATCTGAAGAGTTTAACATTTGTACCACTTGTTGAGTGTCACTGTTGGTGGACAATGAGTCCCCAGGGGCACATGCAACCATTCAAGTTCGTTTAACTTCGGTTGATCGTTTCTTCAACGCATTCGAAAATTGTTGTTATCAAAATTTCTTGAACTTTCTAAAACGTGAGCCCTGTAGTATAATATCCCACCCATCCTGCTTTGTTTTTCTGTACATTTTTGGACATAACTTTTCACACTCTTTGGTCATATTACATTGTTTAGATTAAGAATAACTGACGAGGGTTAAGTACCCAAACGTGGATGTCTGGTCCATGCTGCAAAGGGGTAGGGCAACGAAGCCCGATATTGGCCAAAATTATGAACATTGTACTTCATAGAATTTTTAACCGTGGTGTGACATTTTGAAACGGTCTCTACTGAATCACGAATCTATTGTTAACATTGCGTTTGTCAATAGCTTTTAGCCCTTTGAAAACTCCAAAATATATTCCGTGAAATTGATGCAAAAACTACATATTTCTGTTAAATTAGCAATGGTCGCATGTTTTAACTTAGATGAAAAATTTATATGTGAAAGATAATCATTACATCCTTTTGTCATGATTGTTTTATCTCAGTTAACGCATGCGACCACATTGAATTCCTTCACATAATGCAGAAGGGTTCCAACTCTATAGCTTCTTGAAGAAGGATTTCAAACCAATTTTCATGCACCAGACACGTGTTTCGAATATAAAATTCTCACCAGTGATGCTTCCAGCCAAAGTTCTTTTCATAAGCTACCCAAATTAATTTCACTAGCGCCCTCTTGCGTTATTTTTAGAATTTAAATTTCTGCATTTACTTTATAGAGAGTGAGCGGCTCCAAAATTCCTGTAGGGTCGACAAAAGACAGAATTCCTAGCATTTTTTGCCATATTGATGACGTCATTACATTTAAATGACACTTTGTTCGGTGATATTTTTGTTTTCATTAAAACGGTAAACATTCGTGTATCTTCCGAAATACATCCGAAATACTTGACAATCACATCATCAACACATCGACATCCGAAATACTTGACAATCACAAATCTGTTCTTGAGTGACAAATATGGATAATGACCATATCCCTGTTTACAGCACAAAACCGATAATTCGGAAAATCAGAAACCGAAGGCATACAAAATCAGGATAAAACAAAAACCAAAGCAAACAAACAAAAACCTCCACCACATGAAAAGAAGCGAACTCCCGATATGAGAGTGAGACCAGGTGCCCAGGAAGAGTAAGCATCTCCTGCATGCAACACCCGCCGCTTCAATTCGGTAGAACAGTCAGATCCGGTAACTTCCATTTCGGAAGACATAGAGTACAATCTTTTGTTGGGTGGTTCAAATGGTCTATGACAGAATATCATCCACCATTCTGGAGAGTGGGATATCATAGTGTATGACGAGTTCAGTGACGATGTTAGTCGGTTACAAACATATCCCCGACTGAGAAGCTTATCTGAAAGAATCCCAGCTCTCAGAGCAAAATCCGTATATTTGGTACTTGCTCCGGCATAGCGTATCAACTGAGATATGATCACGCCATAAGCAGGCGATGAAGGGATGTTGCTACTCAGAAAAGGAAAGTTTGTAATGCTGAAATTGAAGTCGTCACGTTTGTCATAGAGTGAGGTGTTCATGTGACCATCAGTGTCGTAGGACATCATTGTTATATGTCCAAATAGGATGCTGAATTATAAGTTTATAGGTTTATAACGATTGTGTATCCTGTTTTGTTTGGTGCATTTCATGCATAGCTTTACTAAAACTACTCTTTACTCTTTATTCTAAGAGTCAAAATTTTTAACCTATTTGAACGAAAAAAAAATATTGCGAGATTAAATAAATGTTGATATCTACTTTTTTGGAAAGCTAATACTTGTTGATATAAACACTTATATTTCCTTTCGCAGTGTGGAGCAGTTAAACTCGTTCCCCTTTCACGCGCCGTCGCATGAAAGAGGCTTGTTTTTGGCTTTTTATCATTTTGACATCAATATATTACTTTGATATTTCGGAAACTTGTCATTTCATCCAAAAATTTCATCGAAATTAAAGGAGGTTATCATCTTAGCACAATCCTTTCAATGCTATTTTGAACATAGATTTTATTTGGATATGCTATTGAATCGACCCTACAGAAAATTTGGAGCCGCGCATTTTCTGTAAAGTAAATGCAAAGATTTGAATTTAAAAAATAATACCAAATTGCGCTACTGAAATTAATTTTGGTTGCTCTTAATTTTGGTTGCTCCTGAAAATCACTTCTAAATCACTGATAATGATTTTATAGCACGTGTCTGATGCATTATAAATTGGTTTGAAATTTTCTTCGAGAAGGTATAGAGTTGGAATACTTCCGTATTATTGTAAGCAAGCCTCTCTATCGTCTCGATGTACATATTGATGTACACATCGGGTAGAGATGTCTTGTTTGCATGGTGATGCTGACAGCCATTCAATCGCAAACCAGTATGTCACTATCATTCTGGAAAGAGGGATCTCATATGCTTTTATAAGATCCCCTTAGTGGCCGAATAACGTCCTCGATGATGATATCAGCCGTTGTATAATATAACCCTGGACGAGTAATGTATTTGAATGCCAGCTGGAACGTCAGTCAATTATAAATATATCTTTGTCACAACCGGGTTATCTAAAATTATATGCTACAACAGCGCAGTTCAGACGCTATGGTTCATTGACAATGAGCTTCCTTTATTTAGTCCGCGGTCACGTAAAGTAGGCTAGCTGATGGTCTCTCTTCCTGAAAAACCTATATAGACTAGCAGGCGTCGACGTCTAGGACAAGGCAAGTGAGTAGAAATATAAGATGCCATATAATTGGAAGTTGGTCAAAATGTGGTGAAATTAAGCAAAAAAACATTGAAATTACATGTACTGATCATGAAATATATTTCTGTGTCTGTTTCTAGTCTAAGGTATACCAGTTAAGAATCACGAATCGTATAGACCCAGGTTAGTATGGAATAATTGTGTAACTCTCAATTTACAAGGTCATGGCGAACCCCTAAATGGAGACAGGGCAAGGTGCCCGGGAGGAATGAGCGTCCTCCGACTGCAAGCAACACCCGCCGCGAGTGACATAAAGAATCAAATGTCAAATCCGGTAATGTCCAAATAGGTAAAAGACGGTCGATAGGAAAGGTCGAACTGATGAATGTCTTAAAGCATCCTTGAGAGGCAAATATCGGTATCACCGTGGGTAAACATTCGGTTTTTCTATAATTACGTGTGATAAAGATTATTCATCAGGGATGCAGTCTAAATATATTTTTATAAAGCTGAAACACGACCGGAGTAATTAATATAGATGAAAGTGAAAGTAGAACGCCGATCGTGTTTATGCGTTATTAAAAGCTAATGGTCAACTTATTTTGGATAACACTTACAGCTAAGACATTTTTTTTCACTGCATCACATTCTCCTTTTGTTAACCTACCGTGGATATAGGAATAAATTCTCTGTAGCGATCATAGAACTAACAAAAGAATTGTCCCAACAGTAAAAGAAGATTCTGATAAATAAGGTGACGTCGTAAAAAGCAATATAAAATTATAAACGATAGTATACCATTTCATATGTTAAGCTTCATGTAATCTGCTGACTGAAACGGGCCCATGTCCCATCAACCGAGAAGTCAGACCAACTTCCAAATAGACATTTTTCAAGTTGACGTAATTCGGACTTCGCACTCCAGACTTCGTATTTTTGGGGTATTATAAAAGAAAGCAGGTGCGATGATCAAAGTAAAATACACAATTGACGAAATGATACTTGAGATCTTTAAACATTTTAAATCTGCATATTTACGCATGAAAACAAATAAATTCTTCACACAATTATTATAATTGTTTATTGGAATAAAATCAAGATTGCTTTAGTGACACAGTCCCTTCGAAGTGCGAAGTCCGAAGAGCGAAGTCCGCAGACATGAAAAATATCCAATAGAACATGACTGTGCAGAAAGTCATAGCACCAGTAAAGGACATTTACAAATTGATGATATGATTGACAATAAAAATATGAATTAAATATCAATATTGTCCATATAGAACATATAACATGATCAAGAAAATTTGATACAGTTGCCTGTTAATGACCCCTTTATGTAGTTGTTTCTGTTTCGCATTTCAATGCTGCCTTAAATCTTTTTTACGTCACCTTATCTTTCCTATGGAAAAATGTGTTTGAGTCATTATTGTTGACTTCGTAAATTATTAGAGCTGGCCAGGGAATGTTTATTGAGATTTTTTCTCCTTTCACATATTCAAAGTATAGATATGACTACAAGTATTGAAACCTTTGGTACCCTTGTCGCAACCTAAAATGTAATAACAACCTAAATTGTAATAAACTGGGTTTATTACATTTTAGTTATTACATTTAAGGTTGACTATCCAAACCTAAAATGTAATAACAACCTTAAATGTAATAAATGTTCAAGACAACCATAGAAATTAAACGCGAGATCTATTTGTTTGTCTATCGGTAGCTACATGTAACTCTGTGTACAGATAAGGCTATGTCACTATCTATTTCTCCTTTTTGGATGATGTTTGTTAAGATATCTTGATATTCCTTACATTTGACGATGACTCTCAAAACGGATTTTAAACTTCTATTTCTTCGACTTTCAATCATATTTACATCTTTTAATGCCTCTGTCAGATTAATGAAGTGAAATGCGAATCAAAAATTAGTCTTCAGAAATTATTACATTTTATGTTTTTACATTTTAGGTTGACTATCCAAACCTAAATTGTAATAACAACCTAATGTGTAATAAATTTTCACGACAACAATAGAACTAAACGTGAGGTCTGTTTGTTTGTTTGTCTATCCGTATGTAACTGTGTGTGCATATAAAGCTACGTCACTCTCTATTTCTCCTTTTTGGATTTTGTTCGTGAAAATATCTTGATATTCCTTACGCTTGACGGTACGATTAGAGTAAATTTTAAACTTGTATTTTTTGGACTTTAAATGATTTTTACACCTTTTAAGGTCTCTGTCAGATTAAGGAAGTGAAATGCAAATCACAAATTAGTCTTCAGAATTTATTACATTTTAGGTTCGGATGGTCAACTTAAAATGTAATAACCTAAAATGTAATAAATTCTAAAGACTACGTTTTTTGCATTTTACTTCATTTATCCGACAAAGACCTTAAAAGAAGTAAATATGATTTAATGTCGAAGAAGTACGAGCTTAAAATTAATCCTAAACGTCACCGTCAAATGTAGGGAATATCAAGATATTTCAACAAACATCGTCCAAAAAGGAGGAATAGAGCGTGACATAGCCTTAGCTTACGGATAGACAAACAAACAAACAAACAAATCTCACGTTCAACTACTATGATTGTCTTCTAAATTTATTACATTTTGTGTTGTTATTACATTTTAGGTTTGGATGGTCAACCTAAAATGTAATAACCTATAATGTAAAAAAATTTAAAGACTAAGTTTTGATTGGAAATTTCACTTCATTAATCTAAGATCTTTAAAGATGTAAATATTATTGAAAGTCAAAGAAATACAAGTTTAAAATCAATCCTGAGCCTCACCGTCAAATGTAAGGAATATCAAGATTTGTTAACAATCATAATCCAAAAAGAAGAAAAAGAGAGTGACATGTACACAGAGTTACCTACGGATAGAAAAATAAACAAACTTATGTTTAATGGCTATGATTGTCTTAATTGAAATCTTATTACATTTTACACAATGTAGGTTGTTATTACATTTTAGGTTTGGATGGTTCAACCTGAGCTGTAATAATATAAAATGTAATAAATCCAGTTTATTACATTTTAGGTTGTTATTACATTTTAGGTTGCGACATACCCTAGTTCATGTCAATGATGCGCTCACTGACAACAACATAATTTGTTGTCGAAGATAATAATGCAGTCACTACTCACTAGTACACTAGTCATTCAATTTTCACAGATAAAATATATGCAGCTTGTCTATTTGTTTGCGAGCTAAAACGCCCATCAATTGAAAATATAATTCGTCACAACCGGTTCATTTAAAGGTACATGCTCTAATAACTTAGCACAGACGTTATGGTTCATTGACAATGGGCTTCCTCAGTTGGTTCAGAGTCACGCAAAATAGGCTGATGGTATCTAGTCCTGAAGAAAGCCTATAAACTATCAGGTTCAAACTCTACGACAAGGTGAGTTAAAATATTGACAATTTATTTTTAATTTGAAATTGGACTGAAAGTTTACAGTAGTCTTATTAGTGTTTCAAAAACTTTTCAAAGTACACGTCAGAAATGTATGTAACCGACTTCATCTACATGCCGATCGATTTTATGCGCAATTGTTTAGATGCACCAATTGTAATGATTACCCATACCTTGCAAACGAGAAGCATTTAAACCATTGTGCACGCGGTACTAGTCAACCATTTGTTGTACACAACGAAATGTCTCTCGGTGATTGAGGATATTATAAAGTAAATCAATGCACAGAAATCACTATGATGGGACACTTCGGTTTTCACTATATGTTATGTAAGATCCATAAACATTTTGATATATTGAAATGCATCCAAATATATTATATCATCGTCAATAAAGCCAAATACGAAATGATAAAACAGTTTTGTCCAATAAGGCATCCATCTGCCCCGGGAAATGTTGATGGAGATCCCCTCCTTTCTTTCCATGATGCAAATTCATCTGTTCTTAAATGATGCCATTGAATTTACAGACGTTTACCATTTTCACGTTTAGAAACTGTCATGTTTGAAATTATGAAGAAATATTCATCAACTAAACCAACTAAAACAAAATTTTAACTTCAATGTTTACATGTTTCCGATTGACAAGAGCAGCGAAAGAACACAAGGAAACGGATAAGGAAATTATATTAAGTTTTGTATCAAAATACATATTAAACCCAAGATCTAAACGTATTTTTGTTCTTAAAGTTAAAGTTAAAGTAGAAGTTATTTTGAGACATAATAGAGACACCAACGACGAAAATGAATAAAACATCTGAATACGAAAACTTTGAAGCTGGAACTTTTGTACGAATTGTTACCAAAGCTTAATCTTTGCAATTTCAACCCTCTCTCCCATAAAATGAATATAAATATTGTTTAGAGGTAACTTATGTAATCTATTAATGTCATTATTCTGAATCTTACTAAACGTGTCCTTAAATTTACAGTCTCGAAAAGGTTTTGGCACATATAAGACGATAGTAAAATAGAAACCTTTGTCATAAAATGATTTTCACGTGAAATAAAATGTCTTTCGTCATTTTCATCTGAAATACTTGTCCTTTTAAAAGAAAAGCTATTTAAACCAGCAGATTACATCTGCATACTGAATATTAGGGTTGTTCAAAAGGACATTTTTAAGGTACTCAATGGTTAATGAGAATAATTGGGGCAACCATTTATGGAATCCTGAGACCTTAAATCACAGAATAGTTACGATGTAAAAATTAATTGAAGATTTCTTACCAGTTTCGATATTGAGAAAAAAAGATTACTTTCAGGGTAATGAGCCCTTACAGTTTATATTGAACTCTATTGGAAAAATATATTTTTTCTTAAAATTTTCAACATAATGATGGGGCATGAAATATTGATTGGTCAAAACTTTCTAAGAAATATAAATATTTCACAAAATTTCGTTGAAAATTGAAAAGTTCACCAATCACTTTTTCTGTAATTAATTTTTTTCCTATGTTTTAATCAAGGGCAGATAACTCCTGAACACGACCCTTTTCAAGATATTTCTCATTTCGATATTAACTAGGATAGTAGTAAAGTTTTCAAAATATCATGGCACAGAAAAAGATTAAAATGATAAATACTCCTAATGTCAATGTTTTGGCACAATTTCCTTCATTACCCATTGAATACCTTAAGACTCACCAATTATTTTTACATTACATTGTTTACATAGAAATCAATGACAAATATGGATAATGACCATATCCCAATACACAGTACAAAATCGATAATTCAGAAAATCATAAACCGAAGGCATACAAAATCAGGATAAAAAAAGAACCAAAGCAAACAAAGAAAAACCTCCACCATATGAAAAGAAGCGAACTCCCAAAATGGGAGTGAGACCAGGTGCCCAAGAAGAGTAAGCATCTCCTGCTTGCATGCAACAAGATTTTTTACATACAGATCAAGCTTTGTTTACATAAACGTCAAGATTTTTAAATAAATATCAAGATTTATTGAACATTTAACACGATTTTTTTGCCATATAAGAATCTTTAAATACACATCACAAGTTATAAGATATGCATCACAAGTTTTATACATACATCATACAATTTTGAATACATGTCAAGAATTCGAATTTTGGAACTTTTTACAGGTCATACAAAAATTCCATAAAAACAATCTTGTATAAAAATAGGTAAAAGCAGAGACAGTGATAACCAAAAAGAACACTCTAATCGAGAGCTTAAAGGAGCAATAGTTGCAGCCATATTAAATATGATGAATATTTTTACCAAAAGGAGTAATGCACAATTGAATGAATACACTCATTCACATACTGACGACCGGACACCACAATAAAACCATATGATAAAATTTTGATAATGAAATACATCGTCCTTGGTATCGAAAAATTGGCATGATGTAGAACTTTTCTACTCATGGAAAAGACTATTTTGGGTTTGACAATCCGCTTTGTCGAGTCACACGAAGAGTCCTGTTCATTTGAAATACAAACTCTGGTCTTATCAAATCTACACCTTGCTCTTTATCGTTTTTGGTTAGATACGGCTAGATTTCTTACTTAAAATTATTGACTGAAAGAAAAGGTTGTTGTACTTCAGAAATTTGTAAAGAACTAAAAGAAATACATTTAAACTCTCATATTCACGTCTAGTCAAAACCTCCGTTGCACTTCCCTGCACATTTGTGCATTTATTGCAATGAATACTCATATTCATGTGATCGCATTGAAAAGGAGACGCATGCAGATATTATGAATTTAAAGGGTGTTGCGCAACACACTAATCGACCTAATTTTTCATGAAAGTTGAGGATGAACTAAGAAGGCTGACATGCTCAAGTCTAGGTAAATATAGTACTTCCTCTTTGTCACTGTTTTCTACGTTTATGTTAAGGTAAGTTAGTAGAATATTTTATTTCCGAAATTAAAAGATAAGTTTGTACTTTATATGGATAATCACACATCCCGCCATATTTATGCTCAAATGACCAGTAAAAGTTGACTCCAGGTGCATATTGGACTGCCTCCTATTATGTATTGTAATTCTTTAATTTGATCTATGATTTGTCTCGTTCTTGCTCAGGAGTGCTCAGGAGTGTTCAAAATTGTCGCAGGATATTTCTTGGTTTCTCCTCTTTGCTGTTACATTGTACATGTGTGTTTCGCTTTTTTCTTTACAATAATGTCTTAGGGTCAAGTATCCGAAGCGTTCATGCCTGGTCCATACTTCAAAGTTATATGTGTTTTAATGCTACTGGATTTGAAGAGTTTAACATTTGTACCACTTGTTGAGTGTCACTGCTGGTGGACAATTCGTCCCCGGGGGCACATGCAGCCATTCAAGTTCGTTCAACCTCGGTTGATTGTTTCTTCAACGCATTCGAAAATTTATGTTATCAAAATTTATTGAAATTTCTAAAACGTAAGCCCTGTAGTATCATATCCCAACCATCCTGCTTCAATTTTCTGTACATTTATGGACATAACACTCACACTCTTTGATCATATTACATTGTTTAGATTAAGAATCAATGACGAGAGTTAAGTACCCGAACGTGGATGTCTGGTCCATGCTGCAAAGGGGAAGGGATACGAGGCCCGATATTGGCCCTAATTATGAACACTGTACTTCACAGAATTTTTAACCGTGGTGTGACATTTTGAAACGGTCTCTACTGAATCACGAATCTATCTTTTGTAAACACTGCGGTTTTCAATAGCTTTTAGCCCTTTGAAAACACCAAAATAGGTCATATTCCGCGAAATTGATGCAAAAACTACATATTCTGTTAAATTAGCAATAGTCGCATGCTTCAACTTAGATGGAAATTTTATATGTGAAAGATTATCATTATGACAAATATGGATAATGACCATATCCCTGTCTACAGTACAAAATCGATAATTCAGAAAATCAGAAATCGAAGGCATACAAAATCAGGATAAAACAGGAACCAAAGCAAACAGAAACAAAAACCTCCACCATATGAAAAGAAGCGAACTCCCGATATGAGAGTGAGACCAGGTGCCCAGGAAGAGTAAGCATCTCCTGCTTGCATGCAACACCCGTCGCTTCAATTCGGTAGAACTGTCACATCCGGTTACTTCCATTTTGGAAGATATAGAGTACAATCTTTGGTTGGATGGTTCAAATGGTCTATGACAAAATATCATCCACCATTCTGGATAGTGGGACATCAAAGTGTAAGACGAGTTCCCCATATCGACCGTAGAACTTCCTCAGTGACGATGTTAGTCGGTCACAAACATATCCCTGACTGAGAAGCTTATCTGAAAGACGCCTAGCTCTCAGAACAAAATCCGTATATTTGGTACTTGCTCTGGCATAGCGTATCAACTGAGATATGAAAACGCCATAAGCAGGCGATGAAGGGATGTTGCTACTCAGAAAAGGAAAATTCGTAATGCTGAAATTGAAGTCGTCACGTTTGTCATAGAGTGAGGTGTTCATGTGACCATCAGTGTCGTAGGACAACATTATGTCCAAATAGGATGCTGAATTATTTGTCACTGTAGTTTCTTTGACTTCAAGCTCCGAAGGATAGATACTGCTCAGGTAATCCGCGAATTTTGGATTATTGATGGACAACACATCGTCTATGTATCTGTAAGTGAAGTTGAAGTCAGAAGCTAAGTATCTTTTCCCTTCAGAGACCAAAGATTGAATGAATTCAGCTTCGTACGAGTAAAGGAAAATGTCGGCAAGGAGTGGGGCACAATTGGTCCCCATTGGAATTCCGACAATTTGCTGGAAGACCTTTCCTCCAAACGCCACAAAAATGTTGTCGATCAGAAAGTTTAACATCTGAATAATGTCTGTTTCAGTGTACTTATTTTCAGAATCTGACTTTTCTTTTACAAAGTAGGTTTTGTCATAGTTAACAACAATAAATTTGTATTTGCGATTACCGTTCTTACTTGTAAACGCATTACTTATAATTTTTGCGAGTCTTTCTTTCAATTTAGAATGTGGAATTGTAGTGTAAAGTGTCGAAAAATCAAAGGCTTTGATCGAATGGACTCTATTAAAATGAGTGGATTTCAGATGTTCTAAAAGTTCCTTCGAATTCTTTAAAATCCACATCTGGTTGATACCACTGCGAGAATATACTGTCGAACAATATTTTTGTAGCCCAGATTTGATTTCAGATAAAACTTTGGTGAGTAAGATCGATACAGATTTGGTAGAACATTTTGAGGAACCAGCGATGAAACGTTGTTTGTACGGATTCTTATGCATTTTAGGTATGCAGTATAAGTATGGTAAATCTAAATCTAAATTGGTAGTGTCGAAGCCAAAGGAAGCAAGAGCTGATTTGTGGTTATCTATTATTTCAGAGGCAGAAATGTTTGTTGGGGTGTAAGTGGGATTTCCAGGTGTCGAATTTAAGCCCAACTCTTTAACTAGACTGTCGAAATAGTACTTTTTGCAAGTAAATGTGTAATTATTTTAGGCTTTGTCCGCTGGTGTGATGACATAATGTTCTTGGAGGTAGGTAAGTTCTGTGATAACATCAGGGTCTTTAAATATAGACACGAATCTGGTGTTCACAGTTAATTTTAATCGGTTAATTCTAGATAAAAGTAACCCTCTGATTGATTTTATCCATTCGGAAAGGGTGTCGAGCTGTACATCCTCCTTCTTTGCCCAACGTCTTGCATATTCCTCACAAGAGTCCATGATAATTTTCACATTTTGGTTCCATGTAAAGGACTTACTTTCTCTGTATTTGGGACCCTTTTTTAACAATTCTCTCAACTTGTCGTTCTTGACTATACTAAGGTCACCAGTAATAACGTGTCCACAAGGAGAGTAGTTGAAATCCGATGAAGAACATTCGCAGGGAAGTGGATGTAGTGAGGGATTACTTAAATCAATACACTGCAGGAATCGTTTGTAATTGTAAATTTTAGATGCAACTGTTGGTGTGTAGCTATAGGAAATACAAGGAGTTTCTTTTCTTTTGAAATATGGTCGGATTTTTTTCTGTGACAGTTTGTGATTCAAAATTTGACCAAGATTCAAGTTATCAATACCTTTGTTTGCAAATCTTACTTTAATGAAAGGGCGGTTTGTTTTCTCCTCTGATTTATCTGATCTAACTGCTTGAAATAAACGAAAAGTAGAAATGTCCAAGATTACTCCTTGTAGTCTGTATTCTTTTGTCATAAATATTACTTAAATCAATACACTGCAGGAATCGTTTGTAATTGTAAATTTTAGATGCAACTGTTGGTGTGTAGCTATAGGAAATACAAGGAGTTTCTTTTCTTTTGAAATATGGTGGGATTTTTTCTGTGACAGTTTTGTGATTCAAAATTTGACCAAGATTCAAGTTATCAATACCTTTGTTTGCAAATCTTACTTTAATGAAAGGGCGGTTTGTTTTCTCCTCTGATTTATCTGATCTAACTGCTTGAAATAAACGAAAAGTAGAAATGTCCAAGATTACTCCTTGTAGTCTGTATTCTTTTGTCTTATATCCTTTTGTCATAAACGTTTTATCTTAGTTAACGCATGCGGTCACATTGAATTCCTTCACAATAATGCGGAAGGGTTCCAACTCTATACCTTCTTGAAGAAGGATTTCAAACCAATTTTCATACACCAGACACGTGTTTCGAATATTAAATTCTCATCAGTGATGCTTCCAGCGAAAGTTCTTTTCATAAGCTATCCAAATTAATTTCAATAGCGCCCTCTTGCGCTATTTTTAGAATTGAAATTTCTGCATTTACTTTATAGAGAGTTCGCGGCCCAAAATCCCTGTAGGGTCGACAAAAGACAGAATTCCCAGCATTATTTGCCATATTCATGACGTCATTACATTTAAATGACACTTTGTTTGGTGATATTTTTGTTTTCATTAAAAACGGTAAACATTCGTGTATTTTCATGAGAGATATCAAGTATTTCTCCTGGAATTTATTTCTAGAGAAAAATCGAGGGCCGATTTAGGGGTCTCGTGGTCCTACCCCTATATCTGCTCTTCAACGATGCTATTGAATAAGCCGTTTAACACTTGTATATGTAAAATTCCGTTCTCTGTCTTTGTTTTTGCGTATTGTCCGTTGTTTTATTAAAACGATTCTCTATGTTATTCATTCTATTAATTCCTACAATTCAAATTCGTTGTTTTTTGATTAAAAAGATTGAAGATTTTGGAAACGGTATTCCGAAATAATAAATTAAGCTTTGGCCGAATTTCATGAAAAAAATATCAGATACTTGTCGTGTTGCTTCATTAGTAGATGAACGTAAAACGCAAACCTGAGATTCAGGGTCCAAAACTCATTGTCAATGGGTATACAAATGACAAATGACAAATATGGATAATGACCATATCCCTGTATACAGCACAAAATCGATAATTCAGAAAATCAGAAACCGAGGGCATACAAAATCAGGATAAAACCGGAACCAAAGCAAACAAAAACCTCCACCATATGAAAAGAAGCGAACTCCCATAAGAGTAAGCATGCTTGCATTCAACATCCGTCGCTTCAATTCGGTAGAACTGTCACATCCGGTTACTTCCATTTCGGAAGACATAGAGTACAATCTTTGGTTGGATGGTTCAAAACCTAGAATATAAAGATCAGGAGAAAGATATTCAACTATGAAAACAGTGGAACATACTCTCACGATACGCGGAAAAGATTTTTTTTAACCAAAATTATTATAGGTGGCGCCCCTCAAAAGACTGCAGCACTGTACAAACATCAAAGTGTCAAGATAACTTCTAATGAAAATTAAATGCTGTCGTCGTATTGTCATTGAATCGAAAATCTTATCGTGACATTGAAACTTGTTATAGGTGGTGCTATTGAAATGATAAATGTATAACCGCACTATTTCAGGATCTAATACTCAAACGATGACGGCTCCATTCTAATCTGCCAAAAATGTCTGAAAATTTGTATTTGATCACATATTTGATATATCTTTAATAACCCTAAACCGCTAAATACGGTATAGCCTGATTACGAAGCAGCAGTTTTGAGTGATGTATGCTTTATCAATATATCTAAGATACTGTAAAAAAAATATTAAAGCTCATGCTAGCCCTAAAACTAGTAGGTCTAGAAATATAACAAACTTTAATTTCTTTGAAATTTGTAAGTTCAAGGTCACAGTCTCAAATAAAAGGTCTTGACATCAGAAATTTTCATGTGAAATATGAAAGCCAATACCACTTACAGTTCAAGAGATATGGTTTAAAATTTAAAGGTTTTGAAAAGTATACAAAACTTTAAGGTCAAGGTCACTAAATGAAAGGTCTTATCATCATGCAATGTAACTTGTCAATTTTCATGATAGTTTTCTTCCTGTTGGCTTAAACACAAATTTCGAATTTTTCATCTCAAGGTCAAAGGCTAAAGGTCAAAACCTAGTGCTGCGTTGATTTGAATCATCATGGTTTATCACCATGTACAGTTTCAAGTTCCTGCTATGTAAAGTTTCAAGTTGCTGCTCCAAACAGTTTTCTAGAAGAAGATGCAAAACTTTAATCAAAATATTAAAACATTGAAGGACGGACTGACAGACAGACTTCGTCCATTTCATAGACCGGATTTTGTCAAAAATAGATAACGGGAACATTTTTCATTTTGCCCGATAGATATGTTTCTGTCGTACAGTACTTCTTTAAGACAAACAGACTTATAATAGTTCAAATAAAAATGACCAAACTTAGTTATCAAAAATAATCCAAATACATGTAAAACAATCAAAACAATAAGGGCATAACTCCTAACGCTAATTATTGTAAAAAATACCGGTCTAGTCATACTTTTAAAATTAACCTATCACTACGACGCAGACGCTATGGTTCATTGGCATTGAGCTTCTATAGTCTAGTAGTCTAGGGTCCCGTTCAGAGTAGGCCGACGTACTCGGGTCCTGACAAATCTATACATGTTTAGTCCAAAGAGTCTTTTTCTACATCGTAGTCCACCTCTAAGTCAAGGTAAGTTGGTAGAAATATAAGCTAAAACTAGTAAATTGTTTAAAATACCCGAAATACGAAAAAGTTTGTCATTAGGTTTGAAAAATTTTCAAACTGCACGTCAGAAATATATTTAAGCCAACATCTAGATGACGATCGATAAATTCGTTGCACTTCTCTGCACATGTACGTGGGTGCGCTAATTACAATGAATACCCATAATCGCATGATCATGTTGCAAGCGAATAGTATTTAAATTGCTGTTATACAATATTACGCGATTTACCAGTAACCCATTTAAATGAGATAAAGATTAAAAATATCCTCGGTCGTTGAGTCTCTTATATACTGTCTCCCAAAAGAAACGATACATGGTTGTATTCCAAACAATTTTCAATTAATATATGAAATATGTGGAATTTTATGATAAAATTGTTTTATAAGTTTTGTTACTTCAATAAACTTTTTGCGCTCTTCACTCATCCAGAACGTCAATATTTACATTGCCATGATGTCACGAGCTATGCATTACCAACATATTTTGATTTAATCCTGGTGAATTAAACAGCGTGTTAGATAAGATATGATTTCACTGAAATCATAAAATGTTTAAAAATTTCTCTCTCCACAAAGCGTCAAAATTCAAGCAGTTGGAATGTTAGAAGCAGGTCTACGTCATTCTGGCGTTTCCGTGTAATTCCGAAAAAAAATCAAAACTTTATTTCACCTTTAGCTAGCCATCACAGGATGATTGGATCAACCATCGGCCTGTAAGACCGTGTGTAAGCACCACAGCCTTATGTGGAGTCACATCTACGTAATCTCTCTGTGGCTCACCCAACTCAGTGCACCTGCATATGAGTCGAATTTACCAAAACTTGATATATTTGTGATTTTCTTTATGCTATCCTTGCTTTTAGCAAAGGTATTGCGTAATGGTCATGTGATAAAATGGACATTTGTTTCATTAAATAAACTGTTCATGATCTGAATTTAATTCATCCACACAATTATAAATGTGCGTTTATGTATGTAGTCAATTTATTTCAATTTACTTATATGTAACGTTTCTTTTGGGAATCAGTATATACGAAATCAGTGAATTACATTCATGTTAAGTTATCGCCACCGAGAAATACGCTTTTCTTATAAATTCAAATAAAAAATATATAAAGGAATAATATCTTTCAACAAGACTGACATTCCCGTTGCTGTAGATATTTTATACTAAATATAAAAAATATAAACTTAAAACTATATTTATATTCCAATTTTTAGAAGTTTTCGATACAACAAATAGTTATCATATATCGGATTGATATTTTCGAAATATTGGTGTCACCAAATTGTTTTAGACTCCCGAGTCAATGTTACACGCCTTCTTAAAACATCATTTAAGGACAGATGAATTTGCAGCATGGACCAGACATGCACGTTTCGGGTACTTAACCCTCGTCAGTGATCCTAAAACCAAACAATGTATTTGCAGTTGATTTCTTAAAGTATACAGACGATTTTTTGAATAGAGAAATCCATGCAATAAGGTCTATGGACACGTATTTGAAGAAAATACTACCTAGTACACAGAAATAAATGAGGGTGCAAATTTCTTTTTCAATTCAAGTTTAATATTTGATAATTTTTTTTTAGGAACGGACCATTTAAAATGGAAATTATTCAAATATAAGCGTCATCCATTATTTGGAACCAAGAGCCAATGAATCCGTTACTGTGGTTTATACGGAAGATACTCTTGACAACTTCGCAAATTCTTACCGTCCATTTCAACAGAAGCGAAATGGTTTGGTGAGTTTCCGATACAAAAATTAAATGAGTAAAAATTCTAAAAAAAAAAAAAAAAAAAAAAGCCATGCTTCTCTTTAGAGAAGATCCTGTCTGAATGGTGCAACAAAAATGACACGCCCATTATTCAATTTCCTAAAACATTTCATTTTGTTCAATTTCGCCATTTAAATAATCGTAATTGAATGTGAAAACTGACAATGGAGCATTCGTATGAAATAACAACGATCAATAGACAGCACACGAAAGAATCATGCAAACAAACAACCAAATACACTGAGACAAAAGACACATTCACACCAAAATGACTCGGAGGACCAACAAAGAAATAATCAAATTAAAGACTTTGCATTTAAAGAGAGATATATCACTATTACATGGATCTGCCTAGCAAATGGTAGAACAATAAATGAGTTAAGGCATGTTTGAAGTAAATCAAAGCAGGGAATACCCAAATCAAGTGAACTTGCTAAATAATGCACGTGCGCACGGTCAGTACCAATGCGATGTCCAACAATTTGCGCTTTTTTTACATAGAAATTACATGAAAATGTAGTAAAAAAAATACATAAATGAAAATTCTTATATCAAAAGCAATACTAACATTTTAAACAAACATAACAGTGAAATTTATTCATTCAACAACACTAATTCTAATTCTAGCAACTGCTCAACTAGGATTTTGTCTTTAAAATCTCACGTCAGCACTCACGGCTCTGAAGGAACACGTTGCAAAATATTGTGAAACTGCTTTAAATAGGAATGATGTAAACTTCTTTTGGTTTATTAAAAATTCAGGGGATGTGATTGACATAATGAAATCTAGAAATTTTCAAGCCAATACGATCTCTTCATACATGTTGTCTAATATGTATACCATGCTTCGTTTAAACTAATAAAATGGTGTGTTTTTTTTTGGGGGGGGGGGGGGTTATCTTATATTTGTACATCCGATTCAAAGGGTTTCTTTTCCGCAACAGAATACAAATCAAATTATGCAAATCATGGACATGTAGGGACCTAAGTATTGCCTTGTCCTTCCTTTTGGACAACTTTTATGTAAGATTTGGCGAGAATCCTGTTTTTTGACAAGTACAAAAATGCTATTTATCCACAACACGAATTAACCCTAAACAATGCAAACGTTATAAATACAGAAACACCATTTTTTGACCTAAATATCAAAATTATTGATGGAAAGATTCATACAAATGTGTATGATAAAAGAGATTTTGAATTCAACGTAGTAAATTTTCCCTAGCTTGACGGTGATGTTCCTAGATTACCGTCATACGGTATTTACATTTCACAGCTCACCCGGTATGCTAGAGGATGTATTGATGTTTTGATTTCCATAGCAGAAATTTACAAATAACCAAGAAACTTTTAGGTCGGGGTTTTCGATTTCAGAAACTAGTTAAGACTTCCTGGAAATTTTACAAAAATCATTGTCAACTTCTTTTGAAATGCGGATCCATACAATCATCAAAGTATACTAGTATTATTCTTGGTATTTCACTTATGGTGACATAACTAACAAAATAAGAAGGATCAAAGGTAGACATAATTACTATCGAAATTGTGTTAGAATCACCAAACGCCTCTTGTACCGTGGGTATGATATCTATCTGTCACCAGACGGACACTTGGCTTGGTACTGGACCAATCTGCAGTCTTGTAGCTGCGCATTATTAAGACTTGCACTCTTACTTACTGACTGTGACCGCAAGACTCGATGACGGACCCTGTTCGAACCTTTTTAGATAAGACAGGGTCCCAACCTCTCTGAATCTCAGTCGGACTCCTCGGGTGTTCACATGAATGAGCTCGCTACAGCCGGCAGATCACGGACTGTTTTTCGTATGCCTTCTGTTTTGATATCCATTTACTTATCCATCTGTGCTTCGTGGGGTCCTGCGTCATGCTGTCTGTATGTTTAATAATTCATTTATAATTATAATGATTTAATTATAATGATTAATTTACACCATCATTGTGAGTTCTTCGAGACCTCTAAGTTATTGGAAAAGGGGGAGGGTTGTGCGCACGTTATCTGGATAACCACACTTTCTGCTACGCAAGTCGGCACCGGTTAATTATGTCTTTTGATGACACCAATCTTTGATTTCCTATTGTTCCTGGTTCTGTCCTTTGATGACACCATTCTGTGATCTCCCATTGTATCTGGTTCTGTCCTTTGATTAAACACATCTTTGATTTCCCATCGTACTTGGTTCTGTCCTTTGATGACACCAATCTTTGATTTCCCCTTGTACCTGGTTCTGTCATTTGATGACACCAATCGTTGATTTCCCCTTGTACCTGTTCTGTCATTTGATGACACCAATCGTTGATTTCCCCTTGTACCTGGTTCGGTCCTTTGATGACACCAATCTTTGATTTCCCATTGTACCTGGTTCTGTCATTTGATGACACCAATCTTTGATTTCCCATTGTACCTGGTTCTGTCATTTGATGACACCAATCTTTGATTTCCCATTGTACCTGGTTCTGTCATTTGTTGACACCAATCTTTGATTTCCCATTGTACCTGGTTCTATCATTTGATGACACCAATCTTTGATTTCCACTTGTACTTGGTTCTGTCCTTTGATGACAACAATCTTTGATTTCCAATTGTACCTGGTTCTGTCCTTTGATGAATCCAATCTTTGATTTCCTATTGTACGTGGTTCTGTCCTTTTGTGATACCATTCTTTGATTTCCAATTGTACTAGGTTCTGTCCTTTGATGACTCCAATCTTTGCTTTCCCATTGTACCCGGTTCTGACCTTTGATGGCTCCAGTTTTTCATTTCCCATTGACATGGTTATATCCTTTGTTGACACCAGTCTTTTTTCCATTGTACCTGGGGCTATATCCTCTGACGATACCGGTCTTTGATTTCCCATTGTACCCTGTTCTGTCCTGTGGTGATGTCGATCTTTGATTTCCCATTGTACCTGGTTTTGTCCTGTGATGATATCGATCTTTGATTTTCCATTTTACCTGGTTCTGTCCTTTGATGACATTATTATTTGATTTCCCATTGTACCTGCATTTGTCCTTTGATTACGACACTAATATTTGATTTCCCATTGTACCTTGTAATGTCCTTTGATGACAGCAATCTTTCATTTTCCATTGTACCTTGTTCTGTACTTTGATGACACCAATCTTTGATTTCCCATTGTACCTGGTTCTGTCCTTTGATGAATCTAATTTTTGATTTCCCATTGTACTTGGTTCTGTCCTTTGATGACACCAATCTTTATTTTCCCGTTGTACTTGGTTCTGTCCTTTGATGACACCAATCTTTGATTTCCCATTGTACCTGGTTCTGTCCTTTGATGACACCAATCTTTGATTTCCCATTGTACCTTGTAATGTCATTTGATGACAGCAATCTTAATTTTCCCATTGTACCTGGTTCTGTCCTTTGATGACACCAGTCTTAATTTTCCCATTGTACTTGGTTCTGTCCTTTGATGACACCAATCTTTGATTTCCCATTGTACCTGGTTCTGTCCTTTGATGACACCAATCTTTGATTTCCCATTGTACCTTGTAATGTCATTTGATGACAGCAATCTTAATTTTCCCATTGTACCTGGTTCTGTCCTTTGATGACACCAATCTTTATTTTCCCATTGTACCTGGTTCTGTCCTTTGATGACACCAATATTTGATTTCCCATTGTACCTTGTAATGTCATTTGATGACAGCAATCTTAATTTTCCCATTGTACCTGGTTCTGTCCTTTGATGACACCAATCTTTATTTTCCCGTTGTACTTGGTTCTGTCCTTTGATGACACCAATCTTTGATTTCCCATTGTACCTGGTTCTGTCCTTTGATGACACCAATCTTTATTTTCCCATTGTACTTGGTTCTGTCCTTTGATGACACCAATCTTTGATTTCCCATTGTACCTTGTAATGTCATTTGATGACAGCAATCTTAATTTTCCCATTGTACCTGGTTCTGTCCTTTGATGACACCAATCTTTGATTTCCCATTGTACCTGGTTCTGTCCTTTGATGACACCAATCTTTATTTTCCCATTGTACTTGGTTCTGTCCTTTGATGACACCAATCTTTGATTTCCCATTGTACCTGGTTCTGTCCTTTGATGACACCAATCTTTGATTTCCCATTGTACCTTGTAATGTCATTTGATGACAGCAATCTTAATTTTCCCATTGTACCTGGTTCTGTCCTTTGATGACATCATTTTTGATTTCCCTTGTTTCAGTGTCCAGTATCACCTTAGAGACACTTGGTTTGGTACTTGAACAATCTGCATTCTTAATTTAAACAATATTTATTCAATATGATTATTCCAACAGTAATATTCATCATATGAAAAATAAAGATAGGATAGAAAGCCAAAAAGCTTATATAGTACTCTGCTTTTCATCAATTCAGCTTTATAGTCATGTGGCTGGTCATATTATTGTAATATTTGTAATGAACATTTATATATAAGAACAGAGGTAAAATTTGAAGGACTTAAATGTACAGGAGAAGGAAAGCGCAAAGCATGATAGAGATACACAGTAGATCAAGGATGTCAAAGCATGAAAGAAAAGAAACAATTTCATAATAAATGAAAGTAATCGTCAAGATGGGTCAACCTTAAATATGAATGACTTGACATAAAGACGTTAAAAATATATAATGTCTCAAAATTGCAGTGCAAGTATGTTAAATTAGTGCATTATTGCTATGCTGATGGTAGGTATTGGTAACTATGTTCAAACTTAAGTATATGTTGAAATTATTTACAGATATAGTCTAATTCTGCTCAAATCGTTTGCTGAGGTGAATGTATTTTTGATTGGACGTTCATATAATGATGTTTTGCGTCATATGAGAGGTTTTCATTGCCATATAGTTCTAAGTGAATCTAGATTCATGTCGTATGGAAGAAAATCGAGGGTACAATTGCGTATCGAGGAATACTTCGGACAGCCAAGTAGAAAGTACTTTGTCGTTTCTACAATGCTACTATTGCATGAACAGAGAGGTGAATCAACAAGGTTCTTTTGGAATAAAGTTGATTTTAGGGAACTACGATTCATGCGAAGGTTTATTCTGACGAATTGCACTCTGATTGACTTTGACGACAGGACTCCATGACGTACCCTGTCCAAACCTCTATAGAGAAGACAAGGCCCAACCTACCTGTCCTCTCTGAATGTCGGTCGGACTCCTCGGTGATTACATGCATGAGCTCGCTACAGGCGGAAGAATACGGACTTCCGTACGCCTTCTATTTTAATATCCAAACAAATATTCATCTGTATGATGCTCGGGCACCTGTGCCATGTTGCCTTGCTTGTATGGTCATCTTACAGAGAGGTTATTTTACACCACTATTGTGCGTTCTTTCAGACCTAACGTGCATGTCATGTCCATGCTGAAAATTTATCTGTTCTTAAATGATGCTATTGAATTTGAAGACCTTTAACTCTTGGTAACCGGAAAAATGGGAGTGTTGTGCGTAAGTAAACCGAATAACCACATCATTTGCTACTGGGGTGGCAGATGGCCGTCCTGAGAAGGCACCGGTTGCCATATTGGTCTATGGTTTCTATGTGGTCTTTTGTGTTTGATGTTTCTGTGTTGTTTTTGGTGTTCCGTGTCCCTTTTGCATCTTTTCCTGTGCGTGTCAACTCTGATTTTTCAAGACTTGTTTTGTGTGTGTGTGTTTTTTTTTACTGTTGGTACTGCCACCGAATGGTGTTAGAGACCCCCTCCTTTCTTTTATCGGTTATTGTTATTCAAAATTGCATGCAACCTAGTAAATCCAAATGACGCTATAATAATAAATAATCCTGTAATTATTGTTACCATCAGGTCGGTTATTATTACTACCAGGATCACTGACGAGGGTGAAGCACCCGAAACGTACATGTCTGGTCCATGCTCCAAATTTTGTGTTCTTTAATGATGCTATTGAGTTTGAAGATGTTTAACATTTATACCACTTGCCCCCGAGGGCACATGTTGCCAAGTTTAATCAACTTCGGTTGATCGTTTCTTCAACGCATTCGAAAGTTCTGTCATCAAAATTTCTTTAAAATTCTTTGCATTATCCCGTCCATTCTGCTTCGTCATTCGGTAAATTTTTTAACATGCAAACTTTCACACTCTTTGACCATATAAAATTGTTCAGATTGAGGATCACTGACGAGGGTTAAGTAATGAATACCCGAAACGTGCATGGCTGACGAATGCTGCATTTATCCTTTGTTTTAAATGATGTTATTGAATTTGAAGACGTTTAACATTTATAGATCTGCTGATGGACAGTCAGATAATCGTAATTTTGTTTTAAGATGCTTCCGTACAATTTCAAAACATAATTCTGAAAATTAGTATGCTCTCCATGTTAATTAGTTTTGGGGAATTCTTATACTCTTGTTTAGTAACTGTATATACCCGATAAAAGTACACGCTTATATTTCAATGGTGGATCTTGGTTTTGTTATCTAGCTTTGGTACTATTCGCAGATGTAACTATTTTATTTCTTTATATTTTTAACGCAGACGTCATGCTTCATTGACATGCTCCTGTCGCCAAGGACTACGTTAAGTTGGCAGACATGCCCTGGTCCTGACAAATCTATAGACCTGAAAGTGTCATCTTCATCGTCATAAGGGGAGAGGGTAAGTTCGTAGAAGTATAGGATAACAATTTCATCAAGTAATCTAGCTGAAATACCATTTTAAGCACTGACTGGAGCTTTGGTGGTCTTTGAAAATATTTAAACCGACTTCTTGATGCCAATCAATAACTTCGTTTCACTTCTCTGCATTTCTCATGCATTGCTGCAATAATTACAATGACGTCTTGCACTCAGGGAGCATTTTTAAAGAATATAGCACAAGAAAGTAGTAACCAGTATGTTTTAAACAATTGAATTTCTTTCGGTTCTTTATAGAGTTTTATATGACAACCATGGATAACACTTATACAATGTGTGCTTTATAAATATTTTTTAGTATGAATATGAGGGGGGGGGGGGGGTATCTAACAATACGACACTTCAGTGATTATACTCAAAATCCCTTAATCGTTTGACAAAGGAAATGGATGGGAAATTACCTTCATATTGCTTTCGCCAAATCATTTCATATTTCCATGCAAATTAACGGATATTTTCCTTTATTTGAATAATCAAGTATTCGGTTTGAAGTTAAAAGGCCTTCGATTCCTGAGACATTTTTTGCCTGGATAGGATCTAAACTTACAGTATTTATTCAGAAATGTAATAGTAAAAGGACAGAAAAGTGTCTATACTGCAGCAAATCTTGTGAATATTGTCGAAAATGATCTAGGTGGCGAATCTCAACCCTTGTTTTTAGCTCACCTGAGCGAAACTCAAGTGAGCTATTGTCATAGCGCGTTCGTCGTCCGTCCGTCCGTCCGTCGGCGTCCGTCGTAAACTATTAACATTTTCGACATCTCCTCTGCAAACGCTGCACAAAATTTCACGAAACCTTACAGGAAGCAACAACTCAAGGTCCTCTACCAATTTTGAGTTTTTCGTGCCGATCGCTCAACAAATATGGCTACCGAGGGCTCTGATTGGCTGACGCATTCTCGACATCTCCTCTGCAACAGCTGCACAGAATTTCACGAAACCTTACAGGATGCAAGTACTTAAGGTCCTCTACCAAGTTTGTGTTTTTCGTGCCGATCGTTTAACAAATATGGCCGCCGAGGGCTCTGATTGGTTGACACATTTTTAGCTCGACTGCACTTTAGTGCAAAAGAGCTATTGCAATACCGCCGACACCGGCGTCGGCGTCGTCCGAACTAGATACTAAGGTAAATGTTAAGATCATACAATTTCCTCTCCTATATTCATATTTTGTTTGTTCTTTTTGTTGTTAATGTTTTATTATACTTTGTTTAATATTTCCAGATGGGGATGTAGCCCCTGGGGTAGGGATTTTTAAAAAATTATTTCAAATGATAAGGCAAATGTTAAGATGATAAGGTAATTATTAAGATAGGATATTGCATTTAATGGCCAATCTTAAGCAAAGTATAAGTGCTATGTACATGTTCCAAACTTACATGGTGGATGTATCTTTGATCAAACTTTCATAAAATGACCTTGACCTACATTTTCCGCTTGAGTGATTTTGCCTTAAGAAGCCAATATTGAGCAAAGCATAGGTGCTACATGAGTATACAATTGTGTATAATTATATAAATTGGAGAAAAAAAGTGAGCTTCAGAAATTGGCTGTCATTAAAGACATTATGCTATGCAGTCGAGCATTGGGTGACTCTGGCAACTATTTTTGACATCTACTCTGCAACTGCTGTACAGAATTTCATAAAACCTTACAGGAAGCAAGTACTCAAGGTCCTCAAAAATATGGCCGCCTAGGGCTCTGATTTGATGACACATTTTCGACATCTCCTCTGAAACTGCTACACAGAATTTAACGAAAAGTTACTGGAAGCAAGTACTCAAGGTCCTCTGCCAAATTGTCCACTATCATTCATTGTTTGGAACTCAGTCGAGCGATGTGGCCCCCTTGGGCCTCTTGTTACTTTTCGTGTGAGAAAATTCTGTTTTGCATTTTTCCAAAGTTTGTAAGTCTTTGATTGTGATTTTTGGAGTCTGATTTCGGATTTTGAGTTTGACTTTCATTCACTCATGCATAGACTTTATTATCATTGCAAACTTAAAATTAAAAGGACTAATATTGTGAATTTTGATGGTGATTCATCCGTTATTGGTCCTTATCATCAACAGCAACAAAGTACTTGGGGTCTCACAAATACTACAATTAAGGTTTTGTCTTGTTCAGTGGGTCAAAAAATTGCCGTCAATGGATCAGAACGGAATATTTCACGAGACCTCTTCACGAGACAAATGTTTCCCAGACAATAAGAACATGTATTATATCATGCCTACAAATTTTGAGTCATACACACAGAAAGCTCCTTTTTTATAAAAAGGAATTCGAGATCTTCCTTTCTACATGAATGGCGTTTCTGGTAGGGCGTATAATTATCTGCTTCTTGTAGACGCAATGTCATTGTCTAATTATTGTCACTATGGAAGTTTTGAGTAACCGGTTTTAAAGATACTAGAATTCATTATGAAATGGTTTTAAACATTCTTCAATATCTGTCTTGCTGCACAGTCTGAGTTGTAGACGGCAATTATTTTCCCAGACTATGCGATATTTTTTATATAGCATAGTGCTCTGCGATTGGATGAATGTAAACGTCTTCAAATTGAATAGCATCATTTAAGAACAGATAACTTGGCAGCATGGACCAGACATGCACGTTTCGGATACTTAACCCTCGTCAGTGATCCTCAAATCTAAACAATGTAAAATACCAAAAAAAGTGTGAAAGTTACTATGTCGAAAAAGCGTACCGAAAGACGTAGCAGGATGAGTTGGATATGATGCTACAGGACCCACGTTTTAGAAATTTCAAGAAATTTTGATAACAGGAATTTTAGAATGCGTTGAAGAAACGATCAACCGAAATTGATCGAACTTGGCTACATGTGCCCTCGGGGACTCCTGGTCCACCAGCAGTGACACTCACCAAGTGGTATCAATGTAAACGTCTTCAAACTGAATAGCATCATTTAAGAACAGATAAATTGGCAACATGGACCAGACATGCACGTTTCGGTACTTAACCCTTGTCAGTGATCCTCAAATGATCGAATGAACTGATGATTGACTTAGTCGTGGACGGGGGACAAAGTTATGAAAACCACGAGGTATGCGATATTTGAATAAGTTTAAACCTTACAAATTAGCTTTTAGCAGCGCCACCTACAAATACATTCCATTCTTGCACTGGACTCTGGAAATCGCTCATTAGATAAAGTTGTCCTTCGTGATTCTATAAAGCTGTCTTATCGTTTCCGTCTGTTTGTCCGATTCTTTCTTTTCTCTTGAAAAAGTTCTGTTTTATACTTTTTGAAGAATTTGTAAGCTTTTAGATTGTGAATTGTTTTTTATATCTGATTTCGGGTTTTAAACAGTGTTTTACTTCTATTGACTAATTGATGATAACTGTTTGATGGCCTTACAATTGCCGTGCAGCAAATTGGTTAAACAACTGCTACTCGCGATACGTCCTCGGGGAGAGTTTTTATCAATTTCTTCACCGACGAAGGTTTAGTACCAGAAACGACGTGTACTAGTATGCCTGGTCCTTGCTGCAAATTTATCTGTTCTTTAATGATGGTAAATTTGAAGACGTTTAACATTAGTAGCACTTGGTGAGTGTCACTGCTGGTGGACCAGGAGTCCCTGAGGGCACATGAAACCAAGTTCGATCAACTTCGGTTGATCTTTTCTTCAACGCATTCGAAAATTTCTGTTAAGAAAATATCTTGAAATTTCTAAAACGTGGGTCCTGTAGCATCATATCCCACCCATCCTGCTACGTCTTTCGGTACATTTTGGTCGTAATAACTTTCATACGTTTTGGCCATATTACATTGTTTAGATTGAGGATCACTGTAGAGGTTTGAGTACCGAAAGTGCATGTCTGGTCCATGCTGCAAATTTATCTGTTCTTTAATGATGCTATTGATTTTGAAGACGTTTTAAAATATTCCACTACAGCAAGATATGAATGAAACTTTCGTGTAATCCAGACTCTTAGCTGCCTCTTAGAAACTACCTGTCTTAGCTGGCCATCTACATTGATCCGCTTATCACTGATAAAAAGCTCTACATGGATCAAGTAGTTTATACAAATGAAGTTAACAAAACTTCTTTAGAAATCAATCTAGATCATTCTGATGATTTGGTGTGTCCATAAATGCTTCGAGTACCCCCGTGACTTTCTTCTGCTTGTGGTGGCGTCAACAGGTGACGGATCCATACAAAAACAATAATACTTGTATCTGTTTGGAATTAATCAATGTCTCTTGAAATTAGCAATTTAAAATGAAATTTCATATTCGTGTTAAACGTCTTTAAATTCAATAGCATCATTTAAAACATGTTGAATTTTCCCTCATCTCTGGGAACATTAATCCAGCGTTCGACTTCAATAGGCAAATAATGATTGCAAGTCCTGTATTTACAAAAAGATCAGGCATCTTTAGTTGATTGAAAATAAAGATATTCTTCAAACACTCGAATTCTTTAAAAAAAAAAAAAAAAAAAAAAAAAGGCCCAAGGAGGCCATAATGCTAACCCGAGTTACAGACAAAATAATGATAGTTGACAGTTTGGTGGAGGCCCTTGAGTACTTACTTTGTGTAAGGTTTCATACACAGAAGTTGAAAATGTGTCAGCCAATCAGAGCTCTTGGCAACAATATTGTTGACCGCTCGGCACGAAAAACACAAACTTAATTGCTCATGTTGGTAGAGGACCTTGAGTACTGTAATCATATCACCTTTCCCCAACAATGATTTTTGCATTTTATTCATATTATCTTTATGTATGCTGTCCTCTAACTTTATCTTACTATCTGACTTTTGTATATATTTTACATGTCACAGGGAAATTGCAAACGTATGGAAAGAGGGATAACTCTAAATAAAATCGATGCATTTTTCTGGAAACTCGAGTGTAATAACTTCTCTATACGAAACGGAGGGATGATTTTCATCTTAAGTTCGTACAAAGTCAAGAATAACACTTTATAAGATATAAGTACAAGAAATTCTAATTAACTATGCTTTTCTTAAGATTTTGAGAATATTATATTCTGAATTTAAGTTTCAATATCTATTATTTCAGGCTAGGACAATGCAAAACTTAATTACAAACGGGTTTTATCTAAGAATTGGAGAAATGATCCTCATTTCTACACATGCAATACCATCATATTGGGTTTATCTACGTACAATCCCTTATAATTTCGATTCATTTTAGATACTTTTGGAATATTTATCTTCAGGGGAGATAACTGAAAATCGATGGAAAACGCCAGTCAAATGTGCAATTCCCCTCCTTAGTTTAAATACGAAACGCCATTTTTGAACAGTAAGAATCACTTTCTCGACTGCTTAGAAAACTGTAATTTGTAATAAAATTTGTGAAGAAAAACAAAAGGACTTCGTTAAATTTTCGAAAACAACCGAAGTGCCACAGTACTCAATGCTTCCTGTAAGGTTTCATGAAATTCTGAGCAGGCGTTCCAGAGGAGAGGTGGAAATTGCGCCAGCCAATCAGAGTCCTCGGCGGCCATATTTTTTGACCGATCAGCACAAAAAAAAACTTGGTAGAGGACCTTGAGTACTTGCTTCCTTAAAGGTTTTGTAAACTTCTGTGCAGTAGTTGCAGAGAAGTCGAAAATGCGTCAGCAAATCTGAGCCCTCCATGAAAAAAAACTTGGTAGAGGACCTGGAGTATTTGATTCCTGTAAGGTTTTGTTAAATTCTGTGCCACAGTTGAAGAGGAGATGTCGAAAATGCTTCAGCCAATCAGAGCACTCGGCGGCCATATTTATTGACCGATCGGCACGAAAAACACAAACCTGGTAGAGGACCTTGTGAACTTGCTTCCTGTAAGGTTTTGTTAAATTATGTGCGACAGTTGAATACTAGTAGATGTCGAAAATGCGTCAGCCAATCAGAACCTTCGGTTGCCATATTTATTGACCGATCGGCACGAAAAACACAAACTTGGTAGAGTACCTTGAGTACTTGCTTCCTGTAAGGTTTCGTGAAATTCTGTTCAGCGGTTGCAGAGGAGAAGTCGAAAATGCGTCAGCCAATCAGAGCCCTCGGCGGCAATATTTGTTGACCGATCGGCACGCAAACTTGGAAGAGGACCCCGAGTTCTTGCTTTCTTTAAGGTTTCGTGAAATTCTGTGCAGCGGATGCAAAGATATCGAAATTGTTAAAAGTTTACGCCGGACGATGGACAGCTCACAATGACAACAGAGTTGAATGACCCCCTTGTTGTAAAGCAATTGTTAGGCCATCAAACAATGATCACCAATGATTGGATAATTCATCATTGCTTCCTAAAGAAAACTACTCATGGTAGTCAGCCAACGAGTCAGTCAATCATTCAATCATTAATCGAATCATTGCTACACAATGAAAGTTAAAGCACCGTCTGGAAAGGTGTTAATTGCCGTCTACAAAGTGGTGATACTTTTGAAATACTTTAACCTTGGACATGACTTTTGAATGGTAAGTGATAGGGCTTTCATATTACACATGTGTATCCCATGTGACAAGATCTTTCCGTGGATAGCAAATTTTTATGCGGCCTTTATCGGAGATTAGGGGGCACATAGTTTTTGGTCTGTCCGTTTGTCCGCAAAAACTTTAACCTTGGCTATAACTTTTGAATGGTAAGTGATATGGCTTTCATATTTCACATGTATTCCTTGTGACAAGACCTTTCCATGGATACCAATATTTTTGACCTTGTGACCTTGACCTTGGTGTTTGACCTACTTCTGACAAACTTTTACCTTGGCTATAACTTTTGAATGGTAAGTGATATGGCTTTCATATTTCACATGTATTCCTTGTGACAAGACCTTTCCATGGATACCAAAATTTTTGACCTTGTGACCTTGACTTGGAGTTTGACCTACTTTTGAAAAACTTTAACCTTGGCATAGGGCTTTCATATTTCACATCTGTATTCCTTGTGACAAGACCTTTTCATGGATACCAAATTTTACCTTGTGACCTTGACCTCAAATGAAACTAATTTTCATCTGTTTTACTGTCAAAGATAAAATTATTAACCTTGGTGTTTTACCTACTTTAACCTTAGGCAAAATTTTTAAATGATAAGTGATAAAGCTTTCATATTTCACATGTGTATTATATTTGACAACACCTTTCCATGGATACCAAAATTTCTTACCATGTGACCTTGACGTTGGAGTTTGACCTTATTAAAAAAAAACTTCACCTTGGGCATAACTTTTGATTTTTAAGTGATAGGGTTTTCATATTTCACATGTGCATTCCTTGTGATAAGACCTTTCCATGGATATTAAAAGTTTTAACCTTTGACTTTGGAGTTTAACCTATCTTCAGATTTTGTATTGGGATTATACATAAAATGTATTACGAAAAGTTAGGGGCGGAGGATCTTAAAGCATTTTTAAGACAAACACCCAAAGCGGGCGACCACAATTCCTTGAATTTGATTTTATTTCGACCCAAATTTCGGTCTTAAATTTTAAATATCCCATATGACAGCAGAGATTAGTAACTTGTCTTTTTTTCTACAGAAAAAAAGTTTCTCAAATTTTGCAGTTTGAAAGTTCGACTTTTGAGGGCATATTCTACAATGTTAAACGTCTTCAAATTAGATAGCATCATTTAAGAACGGATAAATTTAAAGCATGGACCAGACATGCACGTTTCGGGTAATTAACCCTCGTCAGTGATCAACATCGTCGGAAACCCACAGCCTATTGCCCTACGATTATAGTAGTAGAACGGAGAAGATGCCGTGGGTTTACTTTTCCAATCTATGATTTTGACAATCAATAGGGTTCTTTCAACAAGTTTGGTGAAAATCAAATCAAAACTGCGTCCTCTTGGCTTTATACGATTTAAAAATTTCCAATTTGTGCCCTTGACAATCAATTGGCTTCTTCCCCTCGTCATGTACAACAAATGTTTGATGAAAATCCAAGCAAAACTCCCCTCCAGGCTGTATAAAAGGATTTTGAACAATATTCATTTAAATCAATAACATTCCTGCTCTTTTAATAAGCAACAAGTGTAAGAAGTTTGGTAAGATATAATCAAACCTGCATAATTGATTTAGATCTACACAGGCAGTGTAAAACTGACCCAAACTTATTTGGGCAGACGGATAGACAAGCAGCCCCATCTTATCTGGTTTCACTGATAGGGAACTTACAGTATATCCAAATTTAGGTTAGATAGGTCACAGGCCTAAAGATCACCTGGCAATTCGTATGTGCCTCTAAAAAATCAAGGCCAATAACACTGGTTTTACGTTCTTGACGGAAAAAAAATACTGTTATTACTTTAATCGATGGACAAAAGGTAAAACTAGGTACTGACCAAGTTTCCTTGACCTAGAGCACAGAATAAGAGAGAAACTCCAAAATGAAAACGTAATCCCACGATTTAATTTTACTCGACAATAGCTGCATATTAGATTCTTATATCAACAAAACATAATTTTTTTTTACTCTGAGTTGATGTTTCTCCCCATTACCTGTAATCAAAATGTTCACCTGTCATAGCTTTTTCAATTAAAGCAGCAATTTATATCTCCAGTCATAGAGAGTGGACCAGCTAATGTCGAGTAAAAATAAATCGCAAGATCCCGTTTTCGTTTTGGAGTTTCTCCCTTATTCCGAGGTACTAGTTTAACCTATTGCTCGTCGATTCAAGTAATAATAATCATACCTTGTATTGATCCAAGAACTTTTCCGACAAGAGTGTAAAACCAGTGTTATTAGCCTTGTTTTTTAGTAGCGCATTATACCCGGACGATCTTTCCGCCTATGGGTAAGGTGAAAGGAGTGTCAATGTCTTGAACGCTTTCCTTAGTGACCTTGACCTTAGGTGTTAAAATCGGAAAGGTTTCCCCTCTTGAAAACTAAGCTTACATCGAAATTTGGTTTGGATAGGCGAGGAATTTCTTCAAATTATCCTCTGTAAACAAAGTGAAACCAACAGAAGGAGGGTTCAATGTTCATACCATTTCATATAAATAGTAGGGACACAAGTTCACTATCTTCAAAAACTGCGAAAAAAAGTCCAGAAGACTAAAAAGTGTGGCCAAACCTGACAAGCTGGTTGGAGACTAACTATTAACTAGAACTGCCCGAAGGTGGACGAATTATACCCCCGCGGGATATTTTTTTTTTAAACGGATTCAATTAAATTTTATGACATAACACAGAAAGCTACATGTATGGTCATAAGGAATCTATATGTGAAATATCAAAGCCCTATCTATCCCTTATAGATGAAAAGAAGGTCAAAGGTCAAGGTCACAATTTCAAGTCATGGTTTATCAGATTAAAGCTCTGGTCACGAGAAATCTATATGTGGAATATAAAAGTCCTATCCCTAATTGTTAAACATAGGGTAATCAAAGATTACATAGCTCACCTATACAGGTTTTTGTCAGAAACCAGGTTAAAGTTTTGAAAAGTAGGTCAAAGGTCAAGGTCTCAAATGAAAGGTCTCGTCACAAGGTATCTACATGTGAAATATCAAAGCCCTACCCCTTACAGTTCAAGAGATATAGACCAGGTTAGTTTTGTCTACGGACGACAACGATGCCGAGGGCAAGGCATTAGCTCTCCGGACTTTTTCGTCCTGGCGAGCTAAAAAGTAGGTTAAATGTAAAGATCAAGGTCATTAGGTCAAAAGTCATGATATCAAATGAAAGCACTCATCATGAAGAATCTATATGTGAAATATCAAAGCCTATCCCTTATAATTTAAAAGGTCAAGGGTCATGGTATCAAATGAAAGCTTTCGTCATGAGGAGTATATATGTGAACTATCAAAGCCCTATCCCTGAAGTCTAAAAGTCAAAGGTCAATTCAAAGCCCCATCTCTTATAGTTTAAAAGGAGGTAAAGGTCCAGATCAACACCACAAGGTCAAATGTCTTGGAGTAAAACTTGTTATGATGAATGTCTGTATGAAATATAAAAGCTTTATCACTTATACTTGAAGAGATATTCACTTTCAGAACATCTTAACCAAAATATTAGAATAAGGTCAAAGTTCAAAGCCAAATGTCTTGGTATCAAAATGTAGTACTAATTATGGTAAATGATTGTATACAATATGAAAGCCCTATCACTTATACCTGAAGAGATATTCACTTCAAGAACTTCTTAACCAAAATACTACTACAAAGTCATATGTCTAGGTAGCAAAATGTAGTACTTATTATGGTGAATGTATGTATGAAATCCCTATCACTTATACTCGAGTTATCTGCTTTAAGAACTTCTTAACCGGATGGATGGACAGGGCATTTCCTATATACCCCCCAAACTTTGTTTGCAGGGGGGGGGGGGGGGGGGGGGGGTAACTAGGTGGCCACATATTTGAGAAATGAAATTCCCAGAAATTAACAATTTTCCCGGCTCATACAAGATTTTTCTCCGACTAAATGCGCACAACTACTAGTTTATTTTACGTTTAAATATGTAATCATTCCTTTTCTGTATGTACTCATTTTCTATAAAATTGTACTTGAATTTGGGCGGCGTATGAAAAGCTCTTTCAGTCTTTGGCTGGAAGTTCACTGATGAGAATTTAATATTCGAAACACGTGTATGGTGCATGAAAACTGATTTAAAATTTTCTTCAAGAAGGTGTAGAGTTGGAGCCCTTCTGTATTATTAACAAGACAGTTGCATTCAACACAAACTTCATTCATAACATGGAAACCATTTTCTAGTCCCATGGCCTTGAAATCAATAAGTTACTTGTACATCCTTCACAGCGAATTAGATGAAGTCCATTGCAATGGCCCTTAAAATTGAACTTGTGGCCAGGATACCAATCACTGAGGCCTACCGGGAAATTCCATGACTTCCCATCTTTACACCATTCTCAATTTTCAATTACTTTTCATGACCTCAGACTAAATTCCTCAACTTTCAATGACCAATGTCAAATTCAAGGATGTGCGCACCATGTATAAACATAAAGGTCATGGCTCGAGGAATACCACAAAATCAAGTCAAACTGAAAGTTTAATGTTTTTGTGAATTACAGACAGCCAAATATGTTTTAATGCCCGTGGCTTTCAAAATTAATATCAAAGAGATAAAGTTGAAACAGGCACATTGTTCTTCAATTTACTTTTTTTTTATACAGATGGTATAAATAAAATCACATAAGCTGTTGCCTACAGCTGAAAGTTTCCTTTCCGTCGTCTCTGTTTTCGATGAATCTTCATTTTAAGCAACCAAAATGTTTTATAAATAACTTGCTGTGGCCTTGCAAGATGAAAAGAAAGAAGCTCCTTAGCTTTAAGAATGTTAGGGAAAGTTTTATTTAGTCCAAAGTAAATGAAGGTCTTCTCTACGTCGTCCATTTTGGTAAATCCCCAGTTCACCGCTAATCACTTCTTCTGAGCTTTCTGGGCTGCTTTGGTTACCTTACCACCAGTGGCCTCTGCTTTCTCAACGCTTTTTATGACTCCAACAGCCACGGTCTGTCTCATGTCACGGACAGCAAAACGTCCAAGTGGGGCGTATTCTGAAAAGGCTTCTACACACATTGGTTTCTGGGGGGTCATGTCAACCATGGCAGCATCACCAGATTTGACAAATTTGGGGTTGTCTTCAAGTTTTTTACCGCTACGACGGTCCACCTTTTCCTTGATTTCAGTAAATTTGCAGGCAATGTGGGCAGTGTGACAATCGAGGACAGGTGCGTAACCACTGCGAATTTCACCAGGGTGGTTCAGAATAATGACCTGTAAATAAAGTAAAACACTGTTTCACCAATCAAGATCTAACAAGTTAAGGTTACACTTAGCCCAATATAATGGGGGATAATTCCTCAATAAAAGTTTTTAATGGATACATGTCCATGCAACCAGACAACCAGGTTGATTCCTATTTACTCCAACCCCCATATACACTTAACTTTTTCCACCTTGAAATTTGCTAACTCGAGGTAACTTGTCAACGCTTTGTCGTACTAGGACACTTTTGATTGGTGTCGATTTAAATCCCACCTTCTCTATTTTTGTTTTTGTTCCAAGATAATGACAATATATTATCCTTTGAATATATTAAGTGTTTGATCTGCATTGAAGATATTCAAGGCCATGCAAGATTTGTATCTCCTACACAGCTGTGCTCTTTTGACTTTGGTATAAAAAATATCTGCGGTGTCACATAACTATGATTATGGATCGTTGGTTCAGTGTGAAGAATTCAACTAGTATTATAATTGAACATGTTTAAAGGAAATTACATTGTCCTGTAAAATTTCATTGAAATCACAGCGTGTCCTGTACATTTTTCAGAGTAACGTGTCAAGTCATTCAACAGTATTGCCAATCAAAGAGTGGTACTTATCGGAGTAATGTATGCACAATAGAATGCTTACATCCCAACTTTATTCACATCTTGTCAAAGAAATCTTGAGAAATGTACCCGTTAACAATATAGAGAAATTGATGGCGTGCAGTCACATAATGCGGACTTGTAAAATAAATGAAACAATGTTTGTGAGTACTACATAATCTAGTATTTTGTACTTCTCTCTCAAAATTGTTCTTAAATTTAAACAGCTAATTTGAAATCATGTTGTATATGTCCGAAAATTTTTAGCGTCGTCTTGTGGATATTTATGAAATTTCATTAAATAACAGGACAAATGTCCTGTGGATTTTTAACCTTGTTCGTACTCTGGTATATACATGTACAAAGATGACCCCTCCATTTCTGCGTACCTGCTTTTATTGCAGTGAGAAACCAGACTTGTCAGAATGACAACATAGCTCGCCGGTGGCAACCATATGTAAATTGCAACAACAACAAAAAGTAGGTAAAATTTCAAGGTCAAGGTCACTAGGTCAAAATTTATGGTACGGCATGAAAGGTCTTATCACAAGGAATGCACATGTGAAATATCAAAGCCCTATCACTTACCATTCAAAAAATATGGCCCAAGTTAAAGTTTTTGAAAAGTAGGTAAAATTTCAAGGTCAAGGTCACTAGGTCAAAATTTATCGTACGGCATGAAAGGTCTTATCACAAGGAATGCACATGTGAAATATCAAAGCCCTATCACTTACCAATCAAAAAATATGGCCAAGGTTAAAGTTTTTCAAAAGTAGGTCAATCATCTCCAAGGTCAAGGTCACAAGGTCAAAAATTTTGGTATCCATGGAAAGGTCTTGTCACAAGGAATACACATGTGAAATATCAAAGCCCTATTCAAAAAATATGGCCAAGGTTAAAGTTTTTCAAAAGTAGGTCAATCTCCAAGGTCAAGGTCACAAGGTCATAAATTTTGGTATCCATGGAAAGGTCTTGTCACAAGGAATACACATGTGAAATATCAAAGCCCTATCACTTACCATTCAAAAAATATGGCCAAGGTTAAAGTTTTTCAAAAGTAGGTCAATCTCCAAGGTCAAAAATTTTGGTATCCATGGAAAGGTCTTGTCACAAGGAATACACATGTGGAATATCAAAGCCCTATCACTTACCATTCAAAAAATATGGCCAAGGTTAAAGTTTTTCAAAAGTAGGTCAATCTCCAAGGTCAAGGTCACAAGGTCAAAAATTTTGGTATCCATGGAAAGGTCTTGTCACAAGGAATACACATGTGGAATATCAAAGCCCTATCACTTACCATTCAAAAAATATGTCCAAGGTTAAAGTTTTTCAAAAGTAGGTCAATCTCAAAGGTCAAGGTCACAAGGTCAAAAATTTTGGTATCCATGGAAAGGTCTTGTCACAAGGAATGCACATGTGAAATATGAAAGCCCAATCTGTATTGGTTTAAAAGTTATAAGCAAGGTTAAAGTTTTTGTGCACGCGCACGCAGACGCCAACGCCAACACCGGGGGTATGACAATAGCTCTCCGGACATTCGTCCCGGCGAGCTAAAAATCACAAACGAGAATCCATTCACTTATGATACAAGACCACATACACTTAAAAACATTCCTGTCATAAAATGAGTATTCCAACAAACCAGCATACAAACCCTTTCCCCTTCCATGAAATGCATTTCAAGTCGGTACATACCATATCATCGTTGGATTAAATCATACAGTAATGATATAATTAATGAATACCCGAAATAAACAGGAAACAAAACAACTTAGCTGCTGAACCAATCTGGCTGATACAAAATGCTCCCGAGTACATTAAATTTTTGTTTGTATTGACGGCAAATTCCAAGGTGGAATAAAGCCTGTGTTTGTGAAACACGAATGCCCCCAGTGGCATCTTTGTTAGTATGAACACTATTTTCTGTCAAGTACATGTATGTGAGGTCACTGGGTTAAAAGGTCAAAGGTCAAGGTCACGAGGTCAAACATTTTGGTATCAATGGAAAGGTCTTGTCACAAGGAATACACATATGAAATATGAAAGCCCTATCACTTACCATTCAAAAGTTATGCCAAATGTTAAAGTTTTTGAAAAGTAGGTCAAAGTTCAAGGTCAAGGTCAAAATTTTGGTATCAATGGAAAGGTCTTGTCACAAGGAATACACATGTGAAATATGAAAGCCCTATCACTTCCCATTCAAAAGTTATGCCCAATGTTAAAGTTTTTCAAAAGTAGGTCAAAGGTCAAGGTCATGAGGTCAAAAATTTTGGTATCAATGGAAAGGTCTTGTCACAAGGAATACACATGTGAAATATGAAAGCCCTATCACTTCCCATTCAAAAGTTATGCCCAATGTTAAAGTTTTTGAAAAGTAGGTCAAAGGTCAAGGTCACGAGGTCAAAAATTTTGGTATCAATGGAAAGGTCTTGTCACAAGGAATACACATGTGAAATATGAAAGCCCTATCACTTCCCATTCAAAAGTTATGTCCAATGTTAAAGTTTTTCGGACAAACAGACAGACAAACAGACGGACAGGCCAAAAACTATATGCCCCCGAATCTTTGATTCCGGGGGCATAAAAAAGTTGTGTATTTGTAACCAAGAGTATAAAAATTATATGACTTTCCCCCCACCCAAACATCTCGATTTTTCAAGACCTACAAGCAAGAAGTTAGAATGAATTGATAGGACATTTAGCCCAGTTGGGACCAAAATTTTTTTTTCTCAAAAGAAAAACGTGGAATTTAGGACCAAAATTTTGCTGAATTTTATAAAGTAACCTATTATTTTGTGATTTGTTTGGGCTACAAGAGTATTGAACATCTGAGGAAAAGTTTTAAGAGCACTGTTCCCCACCTTGCTACACGACTTCTAATAGAAAGTGTGTTTGACAAGATCTATCCGTAGGGCTGTAACAGTTCAGAAATCTTTCGGTTCGGTTTGAATTATGAACCTCGGGTTTTTCGGTTTTTGATTCGGTTTAAAGCAGAGTACACTTTCTTAGTATTAATACCAGTTTCTTAGGTATTTTCCCCTATTGTGTTGATGTGTTATAATCCAGTTAATGTGACAAAGTAATCTTGATATCAAAATGATACAAAACAAAGGAGGGGATCTCCAACAAAATCATAGTCTAACTGAATTGGAACTTTCGTCATCAACAAAGTGCGCTGGAATTGCTTCTAAATTACATTAATTGCTCCATACATTTCACAAATACCTCAAAATATGAGAAGTTTAAAACTGTCCTAGAGATATACATGTACTGGATAGATTCCATGAATCATATATAACCAAATTTTCAATCATGTACTTGTTCTGCAATCTGAGCCGCCCGCTGGCTAACTTGTTAAACTTTCGGAGTTTCTGAACGCAATTAGATCAGGTCATACTCGGCCTGCTGATCTTCAGGACGATGTCACGTACATGTTTTCAGTTCATACATGTGCTGACATTGCCGAAGTAGAACAGGTCGAATACTTAAATTCAGTTTTGCAAATTCTGCAAACAGTAATCGTCTTATCGACCATCCTCCAACTTTCAAACAATCAAAATGATCGCCTGGAACCTCTGTTTTGACGTATGGGTCGCCATTACCAAGATCTCAAAAGTCTATCGAAGAAAGCGACCTACAATCGGTCGTTTCATCAGAGGTAACCAATCAAAACGTTTGTTATTTGAGAGAAAATCAAGGGATAAAAAAAAAAAAAAAAAAACAAAAAAAAAAAAAAAAAAAAACGAATCGAAATCTGGAAATTCCGAACCGAATCAAACCGCGAGATTTTGAACCGCGGTTACCCGACTTTTCGGTTAATCGTTACAGCCCTATCTATTGGCATGACAAGATCCTGTAGCAAGGTTAGAAAAAGATATTAACCACACAATCAAAATTTCAGAAAATGAGTAGGTGGGAAACAAAGATTGGGCGTTATATCTATCTTGATCTAATGTTTGGAGATGAACTGGAAATTCACGCCGATTTCTCATGAAAGATACAGACCAAATTATTGAGACAACATGCTAAATAGTTATTGATTCTTTCAAAATTAAAGTAAAATATTTTCAGTATCTTTTTTTTTAATGTCCTAAACAGATTTTTTGTTTACTTAGTATACTATAGAACTAATGCCCTAAAAAAGATTTTTCTTATTAACTTTGGTGATTTCCAGCAATAATGATAGGTCTTTGAATAACTTTCCCCACCAAAGATCAATCTCCGCGACATTCAGTGACCTGTACAAGGGAAGACATTAAGTTTAATTTCATTATCATAAAAGCAAGTTAATGTATAGATGTCAATGTCTGATATACATGTACCTGGGCATAGAATGTCTTTGCTCCCTTGGGTGGATCGCTTTTGCTGTCTCCAGCAACATTTCCTCTCTTTACATCTTTGACAGATACGTTTTTCACGTTAAAACCAACATTATCTCCAGGTAAAGCCTCTGGTAAAGACTCGTGGTGCATCTCCACAGATTTTACTTCAGTAGTGACATTGACTGGAGCAAAGGTAACAACCATTCCTGGTTTAAGTATACCAGTCTCCACTCTACCAACTGGCACTGTTCCAATACCTGTAAATCAAAAGGCAAATAAATGTGAAAACATATAACTGACAAGGGCAATACTTTGTTTATGCAACTTTCAAATTTCTTTTTATTTTCCTTCTTTCATTTGAAATATTTTCTACTTTTTAAAAATAAATTTCAAGAATTTACATACACCAAAAAGCAGTTGTCAAGATGAAATTTTAACCAAAAAAAAAATCTTCTTTCACACCTTAAATCTTTTACCAAATCTCTTGAAGAATTGATTTCATGTCATAAATCGTCAAAAACTAGAACCATCCTAAAGGGACAAATGATTCAAATTGTAAGTCACATTCTAAGGGTGCAAAATCATAAAATCGGGAAAGTGGGCAGACCTGTTACTGCAGATTCTTTGAAACACAAGGCCAAAGGGGGCAACACCGGAATTGCAGACAAATGATAATGGCCAATTTGGTGGAGGCTCTCAAGTACTTGCATCCAGCAAGGTTTTGTGAAATTCAGTGCATTAGTTTCAGATGTCTCAGCCAATCAGAGCCCTTGGTGGCCATACTTGTTGACCTATCGGCACAAAAAGTAGAAGCTTGGTAAAGTACTTTGAGGTCTTGCTTCCTGAAAGATTTCGTGAAATTCTAAGCAGCTGTTGCAGAGGAGAAAACAAATACTATCAACGACCTTATTTTCATGACAACTCGAAGACAGATTAATCTGCATGTCTTTAATTTCGGCAGCCCATCATCTGATTTTTTTTATTAGTTCCTTTTTCTGTATATGTATATTTCATTTCCTTATCACCCTCTATTAACTGCAGAAATGCTTACTTCAAATAAGCTGAAATATAACACGTTTCATATCGTCATATCTTTTCCGACTTTGCGTACCAATCTTACAAACACATCATTTGTTTACTTTTCGTTTCTGAAAACGGGATAAAATATATAAAATGCACCATGATTATTTCTTCTAAAAGATTGTAGTTCTTTAGTATATTGTCTGTCTTGATAATTAAGGCTAATTGATTTATTTTTTTGTTTGTAAATCAAACATCCCTAACATCAACACAGATGACCGTCAGATGTCTAATTAGGGTAATTTAATGTAATGGAAAGGGAAAGTAAGACGCTTTTGAATTTTGTCAAATTTGATCTACTTTTTATCTTTTGGACGGAATATTTATTAGTGAGGACTTTAATTTCGTGTTTGATCAAGCTCGCAAAATTACGCTAAAGTAAAGTCCATGCTAATAAAAAGTTGTTTACAGTATGTGTCTGCAATCAGAATCCTCGGCCGCGATATTAGTTGACTGATCACATCTAATTTTGGTGGAGATTATCAAAGTACTGCATCTTTGACTAACGGCAACTAGGTGATGTTATTTTTTGAATGGTATTCGAAAGGAAGTAAGGTTTCACAAAATTCTGTGCAGCGGTTGCAGAGGAGATGTAGAAAATGTAAATATAGAAAGTTTTATAATTTAATGTAAAATACGTAATCCTTCAATATCTGTGATATAATTTTGATAACTGTTCCAACTATGATTTTTAATATGTGATACCATCAAATGTATGTGATATGTTGCCATATCTCATCTGTGATATTTATGTTGTCTTCTGACTGATACTCAACACAATTGGTGATATTATTTATTTACCACACTGATATGCAAATGTGTCTCTGTTAGATTATTATAGTGCCATTGTAATCATTCTATTGCCTGAATAAATAATAACAATACACCAGACGGATAGACATTGCGCTATGACTAAAGCTCACTTGAGCTTCGCTCAGGTGAGCTAAAATGCACCTACATTCACTTTTCAACAGATTGTTCCACCTTCTTTACTCTTTTTCATTTTAACACTTTTTGGGAAAACATTGTGACTGTATAACCTACCTCCTATTTTGTATACGTCCTGTAGAGGCAGACGAAGAGGCTTCTCAGTTGGTCTCTGAGGAGGTAAAATGGCATCCAGAGCATTAAACAGTGTTTTACCACTGGCATTTCCCTCCTTTCTCTCAATGGACCATCCTTTAAACCATTTCATATTATCAGATTCCTCAAGCATGTTGTCTCCATGCCATCCAGAAATTGGTACAAATGCCACATTTTTAGGATTATAACCAATCTTTTTGACATAAGCGCTGACTTCTTTTTCAATTTCAGTAAAACGTGCCTGAAATAGTATTCAACATTGAAATTACAAAAAAATCATTCCAAGGAATGCATGTCACCTGCGAAACATAGCGACACTCAGGAGGACAAAGTGATCCCCAAGTGTCACAATGCTTTGGGTGACACAAAAACTAATACAGAGAAGCTACATGCTTGATATTTGTCTATTTTCCTATCTCTATCTGAATTTCAATTCATGATTTCCCACTAAAATAAAACCATCATAATGTTCTAGGATTCCATTACCTGTTGAAAGTGAAAATTGAGGTCGGGTAACTGGAAAACAGAATGCTACTTGCCCATTGGCAAGTGAATTTTGAAGCACAGTCCCCACTCTCTGTATATATGTAGCAAAAACAGAAGTAAATAGCTAGCCGCCCCAAAATACAAGGTCATATTTTAGCAGTTATCATGTATTTTCAGTATGACAATATTTCTGGACATAATTTATTTTCATGGTAATGGCTAGGATGTGCGATGAAAACCAGTGTTTGTTAAACACAAATGCCCCCGTTGGCATCTTTTTTTTAAGTAAAACAGATCAAAAGTAGTATCAAATTTGAGGTCAAGGTCACAAGGTCAAATTTAGTATCCATGGAAAAGTCTTGCCACATTGAATTCATATGTGAAATATGAAAGCCCTATCACTTACCATTCAAAACTTATGGCTAAAGTTTAAATTTTCGAAATTAGGTCAAACTCGAAGGTCAAGGTCACAAGGTCAAAAATTTTGGTATCCAGGGAAAGGTCTTGTCACAGGGAATACACATGTGAAATATGAAAGCCCTATCACTTACCATTCAAAAGTTATGCCCAAGGTAAAAGTTCTTCAGAAGTAGGTCAAACTCGAAGGTCAAGGTCACAAGGTCAAAAATTTTGGTATCCAGGGAAAGGTCTTGTCACAGGAAATACACATGTGAAATATGAAAGCCCTATCACTTACCATTCAAAAGTTATGCCCAAGGTTAAAGTTTTTCAAAAGTAGGTCAAACTCCAAGGTCAAGGTCACAAGGTCAAAAATTTTGGTATCCATGGAAAGGTCTTGTCACAAGGAATACGTATGTGAAATATGAAAGTCAAAAGTTATGCCCAAGGTTTCAGTTTTTCAAAAGTAGGTCAAACTCCAAGGTCAAGGTCAAAAATTTTGGTATCCATGGAAAGGTCTTGTCACAAGGAATACACATGTGAAATATGAAAGCTATTCAAAAGTTATGGCCAAGGTTAAAGTTTTTGCGGTTAAACAGACAGACGGACAGACCAAAAACTATATGCCCCCGAATCTTCCAATTACGGGGACATAAGAATTAATATCCCCTTTTTATTCTGACATTTTTTCTTTGGGTAAGCGAGTTTCCTTGCTGGGTAAGCACATTTTTGGTTGGCATTTACCCATTGGTAAGCGTTTTTTTTATGAAATCCTAGAACACTGCATCATAAAATTCAGGGAAATATTGCTACAAATCTTACGTTTCTTAATGCAATTTTTATTCACAAGATACTGTCATAAATGGAAAAGCAAGAAGACGGAATAAATAGCCCATAAATATTTCTATAGCAAAAGCTGCAACAAACTATCAATTTTTGGGCAGGGATAATCATATCATAAAGTAAGCAAGAATGTATAGGCTACCTCAGAATAAGGTGGTTCAGTGCTGTCCATCTTGTTGACACCAACGATCAGCTGTTTTACTCCCAATGTGAAGGCCAACAAGGCATGTTCACGAGTCTGTCCGTTTTTAGAAATACCAGCCTCAAATTCTCCAACACCGGCAGCCACAATCAACACTGCGCAGTCAGCCTGAGATGTACCTAAAGTAAATATTCTATGATATAGACACAATAAGCTTTTTGAACACTTGGCATTCCAAATATTCATCAGTTGTTCATAATGTTGAAAATTTACAATGCTCAGGTTTCACAGAAAATTCAAACTTGGCCTCAGTGATTTTTTTGGGTCCGATTTACCGCCGAATATCGGTGGCTTCCCCTCGTAAAGATCAGCTTTATTTTCCCAAAAATCGGCCCTTATTTTCCCAATACATGGAGATAAAAATTGTTTTCAAGATTGAATTGAATTTGACACGAAACATGCACAAAAGCAATCGAAATCTCTTAAGCGTGCGTTGATTTCTTGTTGATGGATGCTACGGGGACGGGATGTCTCATAACTCTACGTACTACTGTAAATTGCTTTATTTTCGTCAGTACCAATTTTCGTCAATTTGTTCAAAATGCCCATTTCGTCAGTACATAAATTCGTCATCCAAGGGTCCCTAAACTGTAAATTTGTCTGTGCAAATGCCAACTTAACTCTTTCAACACTGAGTAACTTTCACTAGAGATAGGCCTGTACACTAAGTAACTTTCAGCTGCTGTATCAAAACCAGTAAGGCTCATAAAACTTCTAATAACTTCTTTATTATATGGAGCATTGTTATGTATCATACATCAATAGAAAGGTGATGAAATGTACTTTTCATTTATATAAATAATGTTGTAAAAAATTACCTTACAAAAAATTTAATTTATGAAAATTACCAAAAAAGGATATATATTTTTTTTAATTTCATAAAAAATGAAAAATTTGCTGCTACAAAGTTTCTCAAATTACCATTAACTTACCATTTATTGAAAGAGAATTTAATCCTGAATAAAATGATATATAGATCTTTAAGATCACTCAAAAAATAAGTTCACAGTGAAGGTTTTTCTGTATACACTATTTTTCCACAAAATGCCTCGAAATAAAAATTTTCTGAATATTTAGTCACATGTCTTCATGAAGATTAAAATATAGAATTTTGAGAAATTAAGAAATATTCTAGCAGGAAAAGCATGTATAAGGCTTATAAGAAAGGATTGTTCTCCATTTTCATTGCCACACAAGTATGTCTGTCTGGAGTACAAGAAGTCGGCCAAGGAGGACTTGTATAAGTGTCTGCATCTGCAGCAACCCACATCTTTATCCCAAATTTCACTGGCTTATCCTTCATGTATTGTTTCATCCCGAGCTTGCCTTTGAATGGTATCATGGCCTCATCCACTGATATGTCCTTGTGAGGAGCATACTCTGACTGAAAGGAGTTTCTTAGGGAATCCAAAATTCTCCTCACTTTAAAAAGTTTGTCATTTCTGTTATTAGATGCCTCAATATCATCAGAAAAATGCAGATATCTCCTTATTTGGATAAATCTGTCCCTTGTCATTATTTCTCCAAATTTGGACCCAACCAGCCAGTGCTTTGCATTGTTGGACCAATACATTTCATCTCTATCATAACGCATCACCTCCATAAGGAACAAAAGTCCATAAAATGCCCTCAATTCTTCCAGTGTTACGTCCGACCACGCCCCCTGTTGTTCTGGGGATCTGATTCTCTCTTCCTTCTTGAGTTCAAATTTGTCATTTCTACGATGAATTTCATGGGGTAATCGTAGTAAAATAGTTTAAAGAAATCCAGTGCAGTATTTGACCCATCTAAGACACGAGTTGGGCCAGTTCTCTCTGAAAAATCTGTTAGATTTCGTGGGTTTTCAATTTTTGTCCAAGTGTCAAACGTCGGTGCACGGTACGCATCCTCCGGTTCAAACCCTTCAAAGTCCGATTCACTGTCACTAGAATCGCCAACAATTGCTCTAAATTGTCTCTCTAGTCTTCTCTGCTCATCATTATTTACATTTACTAAATCAAAATTCCCAATATCATCGAAATTTTCATCTCCAGAAAGGTCAGACTCTTCGCTGTCACTCGCCATTTTCTTTCGTTTTTGTTTTGTTTCGGTAGCGTGAAATTTAATCCTTTTCTACCCCTTAATGTGCCTCTATTTTCCTTTGTTCAAAGTGAAAACGGAAGTAAACATATCCCACAATTCATAGCTACAAACCATGTGCTCAAAGATACTTCCTTTTAAGGATGTAAACAACCTACTTTCGTTTTACCTTTGTGACCGGGTTACCGGTCCGCCGTGTTGAAAGGAGTTATTTTTATTGACCGGTTTTCCGGTCTGCAGTGTTGAAAGGGTTAACATTCAGATTGGCCGTATGCTTTTGTTTTCATTGCTTGTTTAACTATTATTGGTATACAAACAATTACCATGATTACAGATCAGCTTGTTGTGAAAACATATCATTTGGTAATTAGAAGTACATTATATGCGACTTTGGGTGCGTATTCAGTTTTTAATGGTTTATCATTTGCCTGACATAATTACTCTTAAGATTCAATTTTTCCTTTCTAAACTATATTTTATCGGGAGTATTTATATTCGTCGATACGTAATTTCGTCATGGGAGGCACTGACGAAAATGGGTACATGACGAATAAAAACCAATTTACAGTATGTCAAAAAAACTAAATAAAAAAGATGCAAGAGATCTACCAAAAGTCTATTTATTTTTTAAAAAGGATTGCGATAATAAAGGTACTGATAACACTCCCAGCTACTGTTAATAAAACTATTTTTTCTTTGCATAATTATCATTCGAAAGCCTATCTTAGCAACATAATAAATGATTTTGATGGAATTAGTTCCGGCTCTACCGGTATTTTATCGTGTTCATTGGGGTATGAAGGTGTATTTCACCATTTTCTGACAATCAATTAACCAATCAAAATGCATAGATTCGTGTAAACAAACTTATTTGGGAATTATTACCATATAGTCAGGGATTAATCTACCTCTGCGTCCTGCGTCTCTGACGCATAAAATTCGCCCAGGACCCATTGATTTCCGATCGCTGCGTCCCACAGTGCGCATTGTTCACTTTTGTACAATGCGTCCGTTTTAGTTCATGTTAACATGTACATATATTAAACATTCAAAGTCGAGAAAGTGTATTTACAGTATTTATTTAGCTGTATAACATGTAAATGTCTCTTGTTTATATTTTGACAGCTCTTTTAAACCTAAAAGATCTGTGGTATCGTCATGATCGTATGAGAAATCATTGCGGAGCATCTTTTTTTTTAATTAAAAGTAATATGCAGTCCGACGCGAGTCTAACTTATTTATATCATTCAGATACAGTCAGATATATATATTTATGAAAAAATCCTCCACTGTAAACTTTTCATGACATTATGAATCAATTAATCTATTGAAATCGTTTAATTCAAACCATCATCGTACCGTCTTTGTAAACCGTTTAGAATTGGTTTGTTTGGATAACGTTTTACTTTATAAACACATGTACGAAGTATCGCCAACTAAAAAACAATCAATATACTTAATCCGGCAAAATTAAATTGAAGTTTAAGAGTTAGACGACGTCTTGTTTTTGAGGAACATATAACGATCTCAAGGACATAAAACGCCGTGAGCAGGTCAGCTCACTTGTATTCGCAAACTTAATACGCCGCGAAAAAAGAAGGTTTGTAGAAATTGGGACGCACTGATTTCTGCTGGGACCCATTGTTTTGACTGGGGACCCATTGGCCAAGTTTCATTGCGTCCAGAGGACCCTTTAAGATCAAATTGTAGATTAATCTCTGTATAGTTAATGCAAAAATATACCTGTGATCATGTTCTTGATGAAATCTCTGTGGCCAGGGGCATCAATGATGGTAATGTAGTATTTGGTTGTTTCAAACTTCCACAGGGCAATATCAATAGTGATACCACGTTCACGCTCTGCCTTCAGTTTGTCCAATACCCAGGCATATTTGAAGGAACCTTTTCCCATCTAAAAGTATACACATTGATAAAGATAAAATTAAAAATAACATTTTCTTTCTTTCTAAAATTTTAAAACTTGGGAGCTCAAACAAACAAAAAATACAAGGCAATTTGCAAACATGCAGTGGCTTTGATTACAATTGTTGAGAAACTCCCTCAAAGAACAACTCATTTAAACTTACTCCAAGGTTCTGTCATGTCAGTAAAGCGAATTAAAGAAAATTACAGGTTATTGATAAACATTTTCAGGGCAGGGTATTCATGTATTTACCTACTCTGAGTCTCCATGTACTCACTATGTACATGAACAATATACAAAATGTTTTTAAAGACCAAGCATAATCATTATTTAACAAATAAATAGTGTATACTTATTTACCTCAGCAGCCTCCTTCTCAAACTTCTCGATGGTTCTCTTGTCAATACCTCCACACTTGTAGATCAAGTGACCAGTGGTGGTGGATTTACCGGAGTCGACATGACCAATGACGACGATGTTGATGTGGGTCTTTTCTTTTCCCATGGTTGCTTAGCAAATTTTCTGCTTAAACTGAAAGAGTTTTAAGATACAGTGCCTATGAAGGGCAAATAACGTCAGGCCAGACATAAAATATTTTGTGTTTGCTGTTAACCAACTCTATCCTTTTACCTATGAATAGGTAGGTAGGAAAAACATTTTATTTTATTTGAAAAAATATCTATAAATACTTAGCCACACAAGACTTCCTACATTCAACATATAAACATATTGCTTATATCTAATGTTCTTTGAACTAAAATTAAAAGCTTTTTTGTCAAATACTAGTAATTACAAAAGTGACAGATAATTGTTACATGCACACTGTCTATTCATTGATAGTCAAAATGTAAACAAGTTTAAACCAAGTGTAGCACCTCCATGCATGACAGCAAAAATAGAAATATAAAAATCTTAATGACTTTTTTTTATTTCCTTTCATTTGTTATCTAAAGGCTGTCGATAAGGTTAATCTATTTCCGCACATTGTGACCTTTACCTTGACAAGGTGTAATCGTACTAGTCATTGACCCATTGGCAACTCGAATGGAATTTTGAAAAGCATCAAAGTAAACCATATAGTTCTGCATTATTGCCTATTGTGAACCTTGAAACCGATGGGCATCCCCTCCCTCTGCACCATTGGCAACTCGCATGTAAAGTTTGATGAACGCCTTGATTAAATTGCAATCTCTAGAGTTCATTTATTATTGCCTAATGTGAACTTTGACCCCTGACCTTGAGACCCAATAGGTATCGTCCTCTGGCTCTGAACAAGATAAAGTCAATGCAAAGATTGAATATTGATTTCCAAAGTAAATTGATCTTTAGAGTGTTCATAGTTTCATCATTACCAATAGTGATCTTGACTTTTGACTCCTGACCTTGAAAATCAATAGGTTAAATCCTTTTGCCATTGGCAACTTGCAAACATCTAGAAGTGTCCACTTGATTGCACAAACCCACCAGAAGTTGAACAAGGGGAGAGTTAGAGCGTTGGCATTATTATTATTGTCCGGTTCAACACGATATCTAATTTATCAATACAAGTATTCGTTCAGGGATAGCTCCGGAAAACCTACATATGTACTTCAACCGCTATAATATCTGACACACTTATCACTTATGACAAGGTGAGAAAAGTGGTCCGGTAATATTTGATTGGGTCCAGAAAAAAATTTGAAAATTACTGGACTGAATGTCGCGAGTGCAAAAGTTGCAACCCCTTAAGAAATTTTCATGAATGAAAGTCATAATGAACAGTGATCGGGAAGACAAACTTGCTCAATGGGACTATGGCCCCTTCCACATGGACTTAAATGGGCCATTCTCAAAATCAATGGGCCATCTTTTTTCACGAAGGGGCCATTCAAAAAATGATCTCTTTTCAAAAAGCTATAATACATCCGATGTTAGCACATTTTTTAAGTTGTGAAATTCCCAATGTTACCATTTCCAATGAGTAATTTAGAGTGCATATATCACAGAACAGCCAAGATCAAACTTTCAGCCACCTATCCTGTATTTTTAGTGTCCAAGTATGGGCAGCTTCCTTTTCAGCTTGGTTGAAATTAGGGAATGGAGGGGGGGGGGGGGGGGACTGCAATTGACCTTTCTGTAGAAATTTCATTATATGTACATGTACTTCAAATTGAACCCATTGACTGACCACTTAAAATGAAATGATAATTTTACGGACAAACGTATACACAAGTACCTTTACAGGGGTCTAGAATTTTTTCAAAACCTACTTGCCACGGGCAACTCATGACGTAAAATTGACTTGCCCGATCAATAAAATCACTTGCCCATCAAAAATAACTTGTAGAGAAGGAAAGGTATACTGCAACTTTTTTTTAAAGGCCATGTAGAAATGTGGCAAATCTAGCTAAAAATTGAGTGCTTAATGATTCTTCAGAAATCAGAATAAATCAAAAACCCTGTCTTGCTGGTAGAAGCAGGAGATAAAAAAGAAATCTGAATGAAGAGGGAAAAATGTTCAGCTAAGGCCAAGAAAAAATAAGCTCAAAATGCATCGAAGATGCAAAATGCCGAGTTGCAAAACTGGAATGTAAGTATGAATATGCAGACTAACATGAAATGTGTATGGTTTGTAACAACATTTTGTGGTCCTAAATGAAAATTTCTGGATCAAGAAATGGTCTTCTCTTTATTCTATATCAGCGTGTAATATATTTTCAAGGATACAGATTTTCAATCTATCATACAGAATACTTTATGTCCTAATTTTTCTTGTTTACATGGTACCATTTGTAAACTCATGCTATTATGTACGAACATGCGATGATAAAATCATCGGTCCTTGTTGGAAATGGCGAAATGTTGTGAAAATTTTAACCGAAAGTTGTCTATTAGGGTGCAGGAACCTTAAGCAAAAGAGAACTACTATAAAACAAAGAACAAAGAACTTTTATGTAGAATTGGATTTAAATATTGAACTGTATTTGTATGTACAATATGATTGAACAAAGCATACTCTAAAGATACAGAATAAGGTACAATTCATATCTTAAATATTCATTATTTCATGATTATAGGTGCAATACAGGCTCAAATATGGTTGGGAAAACATTTTCAATCATCTGAGTCCTGTGACCTTGATCTTTGACTTTTTGACCCAAAAATTAATGGCAAGTTTCATGATTATAGGTGCAATACAGGCTCAAAAATGGTCTGGAAACCATTTTCAATTACCTAAGTCATGTGACCTTGATCTTTGACCCTTTGATCCCTAAATCAAAAGTGGTCATTTTCTATTCACTGGAAACATTTCTGGCAAGTTACATGATTATAGGTGCAATACAGGCTCAAATTCAGTCGGGAAACCATTTTTAATCATCTTAGTCCTCTGATCTTGACCTTTTAACCCCAAAATTGATAGTGGTCATCCTTGATCCATGGGAAACATTTCTGGCAAGCTTCATGATTATAATTGCAATACAGGCTGAAATATGGTCCGGAAACCACTTTCAATCATCGGAGTCCTGTGACATCGACCTTTGACCTTTTGACCCCAAAATCAATAGGGGTCATTCTTGATTCATGGGAATCATTATTGGCAAGTTTCATGACTTTAGGTGCAATACAGGCTAAAATATGGCCAGGAAACCATTTTCAATCATCAGAGTCCTGTAACCTTGACCTTTGACCTTTTGACCCCAAAATCAAAAGTGGTCATTTTCTATTCACAGGAAACATTTCTGGCAAGTTACATGATAATAGGTGCAATACAGGCTGAAATATGGTCCGAAAACCAATTTCAATCAACAGAGTCCTGTGACCTTGACCTTTGGACCCCAAAATCAATAGGCCTCATCCTTGATTCAAGGGAAACATTTCTGGCAAGTTTCATGATTATACGTGCAATACAGGCTGAAATATGGTCCGGAAACCATTTTCAATCATCTGAGTCCTGTGACCTTGACCCTTTTGACCCCAAAATCAATAGGCCTCATCCTTGATTCAAGGGAAACATTTCTAGCAAGTTTCATGATTATAGGTGCAATACAGGCTGAAATATGGTCCGGAAACCATTTTCAATCATCTGAGTCCTGTGACCTTGACCTTTTGACCCCAAAATCAATAGGGCTCATCCTTGACTAATGGTGAGTAAGTGTATGAAGTTTCATTGTTATAGCCTCTTTCGTAGTTGACTTATAGTCCGGAAACCAATTGTTGACGCCCTCCCGCCCGCCCGCCTCACATCAAATTAAGAGCCGAGTTTTGCAACTCGGCTAAAAATGGTTCTCAGGCCCCGCCGCATAAGTGTTTTACCCCCCCCCCCCCCCCCCTCCATTCAATTATTTCAACCAAAAGAAAACTAGACTAGAGAGATCGAAGTCCCAGGCTAACCTATCGAATTCAAGAGAATGTACGGAATAAGGACGCCGATGCATGACGGAGCAGGCACTCCGTTGAAGGTGAAAACATAGCTAACGTTTCTCCGATCACGTCTACGATGCAGACGAGACGGGTATATATTTCATTAGTCCGACTTGCAGACCTACGATGGTGATATCTGTTTTTTCGTCTTCGGTCTGACTGCTATGCATAGGCAAAACTTGAGAATTTCGATGCGAAAAAAAAAAAGCAAATCGTCTTTTGTTTTTGACAAATTCAAGTCTCTTCAACCAAAAAAATAAGTCACCCAGTCCTCCTGTCCCTAAAATGTCCCCTCTAGGCCTGGTTACCCTCTGTGCGCATGACAAAATGTCGTCGATCAGAGGAAAATCGGAAGAGAAGATGAGTTAAAGAAGATCCTGACGATAATCTCGACCCCCAGCAAGCTAGAGGTGGGATCAGGTGCCCGGGAGGAGTAAGCATCCCCTGTTGGCTAGCCGCACCCACCGTCGAGGACTGGGCGAGTTATTTTCTTGGTTGAAGAGACTGGAATTTTTTTCGCACAGAATTTCTCAAGTTTTGCCTATGCATAGCAGTCAGACCGAAGACGAAAAAACAGATATCACCGTCGTACATGTAGGTCTGCAAGTCGGACTAATATTTCATAGCATTATCAGACAGACTCAGACCTTCAGCATGGACATCAGTGGTGGATCCAAGGAGTTCAAGGAGAAGGTGACGGTACCAGCAACGTGTAAATGACAGCTTACATGGCTAGGCAGATGCGCATAATTCTTATGTTCAGTTTACCCGAAGGGTTCAATAAAGTTTCTATTTCATTCAGATAAAATACTGATTTTCTCTCTGACATTATTTTGTATTCTTGTTCTGCACCTGAGATTTAAATCTCTAACGTCCACTTATATGTTATCTAAATGTACATGCACTTGTGTTTGCGTTCGTCCGTAAAATTTTCATGTCATTTCAAGCGGTCATTCAGTGGGTACAAATTGAAGTAATAAAACTGGACAGAAATGTCAATCACACGCTGAGGAAACAAATTACTAGCATAAAAGATGTCATTATATTCCAATTTGTAGTTGTGCTGAAAATGTTTTATGAAAAAAACCTGTCTGCCGCATATGATTTGAATAAGTTCAGTCTGAGAAACGTTTTATTTTTTGCTTGGCCTAATCTACTTGCCCACGGGCAAGTGAACACCTGCTTTGCACTTTCCCGACCCAACTTTTCACTTGCCCCGGGCAACGGGAAATGGGAATTCTAGACCCCTGCTTTAGGTCCATAAAATATGTCCACTTTTATGATATGCAAGTGGACGTTTCAGATTTAAATCTCAGGTTCAGAACTAGGATAAAAATAGAATGTCGGAGAAAAATCAATATTGTATCATTATAACAAAGAACCATTCAGGTGAGCAGAGCAATTGTCAGTGAACAGAAGAATTTTGTACTTCTGACTGGCCATGTACAGTAAGCTGTGATCCACACGTTATTGCTACTGGTGTAGACATAGCTGTCAGCTGACCCGATTTCGGCGGGTCAGTCCCGCTTTTTTACCCTTTGACCCGATTATTTTTTATCATCCGCGCGGGTCATGCCTTTCACCCGATTTTTAGTTGACCCGGGAATCACCCGATTCCGATTTGGTTCCGTCTATTGCTTGGGACTTTAAATTTCCAGCTGTGACTTTTTCATTAAAACACCTACAGTTACAGGTAAATTGGGTTGTTTGTTTAGTGATATGGGAAGTAATTAGCCACTTTCATGTTGTTTTAACAATCTGGGCTTGGATTATTATGGGAAAGTCGATGGGAAGACGATCATAAACACAGAGATTTATGCAGACAAAAAGGAACAAATGTTTTTATAGTGTTTAAAACAATTAAAGCAGTGAAATGTAGAGTTCATTTCACATAAAATCTTCATCATGGTATAGCAATAACTAAATAAAAATATATTATCTAGCCTAGCAAATTCTACTATTAACCTTCAGGCCTTGATTAAGGGGTATCGACAAAATTTTATCGGCCATATTGGATTTGACGTGAAGCATACTTGAAAATCTGTCGTTCTGCAGAATTAAGACTCCAGTTTTAACCATTTGAATACTAAGTTTTCTTTGCCTCAACATCGTCATTTTCCCATCATTTTAAACAAAAACTGCATCAATATTTTTACATGACAACAATTTGATCTTAGTGCACCGAACTGCGCAGCTACAGGTTTGCAGGATTCATGATTAATACTATAACCTACCTTAAACGTTATTATCATCATATGTCTACAAACATTTGTCCTCCAATTTTGATCATATTTTCTCAAAATACCGGGTATCTTCATTTTACACACAAGGGGCTAGTAGCCATATCAACATAGAAATGAATCCAGGGGCGGATCGCCGGAATGTTGTACATTTGTAATTTGTCACCTATAATTCACATGACTATCCCACTTTTCTAATATATATCATGTAAATAATTAATAATTGAACCGCAAACAGTCGAAATTCTAGTGAATTACCCCAGAAACTTAAAAATCTTTTATTTTTTCTACCTATGTTGGTGCAGATCGGCACGTGAAAATGGCTACCTGTAAAAACTTGTGTTCGAAAAGACACCGTGTTGTATTAACAAGAGATTTATATGATAATGAGACCTTGTACTCAAAATCGAAGGACAAATGGTTGCAGATATAGTATCAATGTAATGTTTAAGGTAAGTTATAGTATTATTTATAAATTCTTCTGAGGTGCAGCTGTGCAGTTCGGTGCATGAATCTAAAAAAGTTTCTAATGTTAAAATCTTAATGTAATTTTCCGTAGAAAATATGGGAAATTGTTATACCCTTGTCAGTATCTCTATATAAAATCCCCAAAGGAAAAATGCCTATAAATTCGAATATTTGACCAAGCGGTCAATATTTACATCAATATTGGCCCTAGGGCAATATTTCAACAAGAGGCCCAAGGGGGCCACATCGCTCACCTGAGGAGACTGTATGTATGTTTTCAATCAAAGTCAAGACCTGAAGGAAATCGCTTTTAGTGAAGCTTTGAGAAGGACAAGGTGTACAAGTTACTTCCTGTAAAGTTCAGTGACATTCTGTGCAGTAGTTTAAGAGGATAAGTCAAAAATGTGTCTTTCAAATAGAGCCTATAGAGGACATCTTGGATTTCCAATCGGCTCGAAAAACACAAACTAAGTAGAGGGCAATTAGTACTTGGGTCCTGTGAAGTTTCAAGAAATTCTGTGAAGCAGTTTTAGAGGAGAAGTTGAAAATGTGTCAGCCAATCAGAGCCTGTGGCGGCCATCTTGAATTTCCCATAGGCTCCAAAAACGCAAACTTGATAGAGGGTATGAGTACTTGCATCCTGTGAAGTTTCATGAAATTCTGCGCAGCGGTTTCAGAGGAGAAGTCGAAAATTTGTCAGCCAATCAGAGCCTGTGGCAGCCATCTTGGATTTCTGATCAGCTCGAAAAACACAAACTTGGTAGAGAGCAATCAGTACTTGCTTCCTGTGAAGGTTTGTGAAATTCTATGCAGCCGTTTGAGAGGAGAAGTCGAAAATGTGTCAGTCAATCAGAGTCTGTGGCAGCCATCTTGGATTTCCGATTGGCTCGAAAAACACAAACTTAGTAGAGGGCATTGAGTACTTGCTTCCTGTGAAGTTTCATGATATTCTGTGCAGTGGTTATAGAAGAGAAGTTGAAAATGTGTCAGCCAATCAGAGCCTGTGGCAGCCATCTTGGATTTCCGATTGGCTTGAAAAACACAATTTGGTAGAGGGCATTGAGTAGTTGCTTCCCGTGAAGTTTCATGAAATTCTGTGCAGCAGTTTCAGAGGAGAAGTCGAGAATGTGTCAGCCAATTAGAGCCTGTGGCGGCCATCTTGGATTTCCAATCGGCTCCAAAAACACAAACTTGGTAGAAGGCATTGAGTACTTGCTTCCTGTGAAGTTTCATGAAATTCTGTGCAGCAGTTTCGGAGGAGAAGTCAAAAATGTGTCAGCCAATCAGAGCCTGTGGCGGCCATCTTGGATTTCCGATCGGCTCAAAAAACACAAACTTGGTAGAGGGCATTGAGTACTTGCTTCCTGTGAAGTTTCATGAAATTCTGTGACGCAGTTTCAGAAGAGAAGTCAAAAATGTGTCAGCCAATCAGAGCCTGTGGCGGCCATCTTGGATTTCCGATCGGCTTGAAAAACACAAATTTGATAGAGGGCATTGAGTACTTGCTTCCTGTGAAATTTCGTGAAATTCTGTGCAGCGGTTGCCGAAAAAATATCGAAAATGTTAAAAGTTTACGTCAGACGGACGGACGATGGACGGACAACGCGCTATGACAATAGCTCACTTGAGCTTCGCTCAGGTGAGCTAAAAACAACAATACTTGTAGGGGACCATGATTTCTTCTTTCCTACCAAGTTTAACGAAAATCTGTTCAGTGGTTCTGGAGAAGAAGTTGAATATGTATGAAAATCATCCCCCCTTCTTCTTGAGTAATCTAAGTAACCCGAGAGAGATAGTTATACAGAAGCTAAAGCAAAATAACAGACCCCCTCCCCATCCTTTCACTGTGTTATTGATAACATTGATCTGTTCTTACATTAATATTTTGAGCTGCTCTCAATATTGTAATTTCATAGTTGTATATCTAAGTCTTCACAAGATAAATTTGAAAATACTTATTCATCTTTTTAAAATAATTTAGTTTCCTTTTCCATACCTATTTAATAATTCAAAATATATAACATTCAAATGAATCGATAATCCAAAAATTTAAACCTCAAAAACATAAATCTATATTAAAGAAAGACAACTCTTGCATACATGAACATGTACCAACTTATACGAAACTAAAGTTACCAGGGTACCAGAACTTGAACTTACAAGCCTTGGGTCCATGTTCACGGTAAACATATCTATTCATGATTGAAAAAATACTCATAAAAATCTGTTCAGCAGTTCTGGAGAAGAAGTTGAATATGTATGAAAATCACCCCCCCCCCCCCCCTTTCCTTTTCATATAAGAAAATAATTCATAAAAAATCAAAAAATTAAAATTTCAGTATGAAATACATATCAAAGCATTAAGTAACTTAAATGTGATGAATTTGTAGTAAATGAATGTGTAAAACCATACACATATTGAGTTATTTAAAGAAATAGTGCAAAAATGTGCATTTCCGACAGAGTCCGAAAAGACGTCAAAAACGCGTCAAAAATTTGACTTCCGAGTGGAACCAAAAACAACAACACTTCTTAAGACATCTCTCTAGATCATTCTGATGCTTTCAGTTTGTCGATACATGCTTTCGTTCTGAAGAAGAAGTTTGTCAAAGGAGGGTACCCCCTGTGACCTACTTTTGCCTCTGGTGGCGCCACCTGTTGATGGATCTGGACGAAAAACAACATCACTTGTAGGGGACCATGAGTACTTCATTCCTACCAAGTTTCATGAAAATCTTTTCAGTGGTTCTGGAGAAGAAGTTGAATATGTATGAAAATCACCCCCCCCCCCCCTTCCTTTTAACATAAGAAAAAAATTAATAAAAAATCAAAAAATCTAAATTTTAGAATAAAATACTTATCAAAGCATTTAGTAACTTAAATATGATAAATATGCAGTAAATGAATGTGTAAAATCCTACACTTATTGAGTTATTTAAAGAAATAGTGCAAAAATGTGCATTTCTGACGAAGTCCGAAAAGACGTCAAAAACGCGTCAAAAATTTGACTTCCGAGTGGAACCAAAAATAACAACACTTCTTAAGACATCTCTCTAGGTTATCCTGATGCTTTCGGTTTGTCGATACGTGCCTCCGTTCTGAAGAAGAAGTTTGTCAAAGGAGGGTACCCCCTGTGACCTACTTTTGCCTCTGGTGGCGCCACCTGTTGATGGATCCGGACGAAAAACAACAACACTTGTAGGGGACCATGAGTACTTCATTCCTACCAAGTTTCATGAAAATCTTTTCAGTGGTTCTGGAGAAGAAGTCGAAAATGTTGAAAAGTTTACGACGGACGACGACGGACGCCACGCTATGACAATAGCTCACTTTAGGTGAGCTAAAAAAAATATTGACCGATAAGCGGTACATACTTTGTGACGTCACGTCATTGATGACGCTAATAGCTCTACCTATTTTTCCGCGCTCTTTCTCTTAAAGAAGCAAATGAACATAAACATGCCGGGCTTATCGGTTCGTTGTTGCAGTATTGATGTAAGGTATAACAAAACAATTATTGACTGGGAATTCGGGCAATATATGATTTGTTGGACCTTCAGACAAAATATAGCCCTCGGCCTCAGGCAATATTTTATCTTCAGGTCCAACAAATCATATATTGCCCTCATTCCCAGTCAATAATTGTATAATGTAGCTATTGGGGTTGAGAATACTTGGGATTAAAATAGTTGAAGTTGGGGTGGCGTAGCTCAGTTGGTAGAGCGCTCAGTACGTCGACTCGTAGCCAGTGAAGCATGCGACTGACCAGCATCGAATCCGACGAGCGCCAGGTGGAGGGACGATTACCAACTTAAAGCCTCGCCAGGTGTTGTGGGCTAACACCTTGTATATAGCCAAATAACCCCAGCCTAGTCTTTCGGAAGGGACTATAAACAGGGGTCCTGTGTCTCGGACAGGCGTAGGCACGTAAAAGAACCCTCACTGCTTCGGGTGGGTCCGTTGCATAGGTCAAAATTCCAACATACAGCTTACGTCTTCGGACGGTACGCCTAGCAGAGGCGGAATCTATAACTGAACTGAACTGACTCGGTATAAGGAAAGATTTTCAATAACAGTGTTTATTATAACACACTACAAAAAATCTAGTCCGACTTGCAGACCTACGACGGTGTTATCTGTTTTTTCGTCTTCGAAGACGAAAAAAACAGATAACACCGTCGTAGGTCTGCAAGTCGGACTACAAAAAATCCAACATGGCGAATAACGGTTTGTCGATACCCCTTAAAATGATTTTTTACCTATATAGTCCCGGTCCCCTATCACAGGCACATGTAGAAAGAGCGTCAATATCCTGTATGGTCATAAGAGAATACTGGTATCTTATAGAGAGACAAGGCTTCCGACGAATTTTCAGCTAGAAGTAGCATTTCTGCAATTTTTTGCATTTGAAGGGCAAAACGGGGTATGACTATAAAGATTTATTTGTATACTTCCTAAAAACATCAATAATTCACCCAAAAAGATCTCATAACATAGCCTAATCGTCTAACTAAGTTGGGCTGTTTTCTACTTTCTGTCTTGAACCTCCATTGCCAGATTAGCTTATCAGAATCATCCAGGTGTTTTACTTTGCTTACAGTAAACAGAGTAAAGCCTCTGAATGAATCAGTATTTGTCCAATCTGGCAATGGAGGTTCAAGACAGAAAGTAGAAAACAGTCCAACTTAGGTAGACGATTAGGCTATGTTATGAGATCTTTTTGGGTGAATTATTGATGTTTCTAGGAAGTATACAAATCAATCTTTATGGTCATACCCCATTTTGCCCTACAAACATGACTAATGCAAACATTTCAGATGCTACTTATAGCTGAAAATTCGTCGGAAGCCTTGTCTCTCTTTACATATATTCCCTTATGACCTGCAAAGGGGTATCATACAAGATATTGACGCTCTTTCTACATGTGCCTGTGTCCCCATACTGAACGAAGGCCAATAGAAGTTGCCATATAAAAATATTCTAAAATTAGAAAAAATGACAGGCAACTCAATTTCGTATCTTACAGGTACCCTCTAATTACTTACTAACGTTTCATGCTTCGTTTTTACAGGTAAAAGTTAAGAAAAGTCAAAGGAATGGTTTTGTACCGAAACAACTCTGAAGATAGCAACAACCACGCTCGCTAGAGGGCGCAACGTGACATTGATTCAGTATGTCCGCCAAAAACGTCTCGACTCGCCTCGGTATCTTTTACGGGCTGTTATGGATAAATCTAGCAGTTTTTGTTCCGAAAAACCTATGACATCAAAGCTTGATACTTTGACCCTTTGGTATATGAATAAATAAGGGGATTTCCAAGTCATTTACATATCGTGGGAAGGAATTGAAATATTCAGAGTTGTCAAAATTCGTGATAACGATCGTATACCGGGTACTGAGCGGGATTAAATGATTGCATATTTATCCATATTAATAATTCATAAAGATTTTCCATGGTATATACCCGTATTCACATCAAACTTCGCCGATTTCCAGCACAAGTCAGTATAAAGAACGATAATTCTATTTTGTTTACAACAATATACGTTTCAATTTACGCATGTACAATCGAGCAAAAACAGCTTCTACTTCGAGGAATTTATTTCTGAATAAAGTTAAGAAAATGTATAACATATAAAAGCATGGATCTAGTGGGGTCTGATGAAGGGGAAGTCAAGAAATGTGCAAAAAAATTATGATTTTCCCATCAATTTTTTTCTCAAAACCATATACTGAACCCCCCCCCCCCCCCCAGTCCCATCTGACTGGATCCACATTCTACATCAAATATGAATTGATAATTAAAGCTCCAAATATTAACTTTTGTAACATTCTTGGAGTTTATTTATTTTTTATTAGTTATGATATGAATACATGTACCATGTATACTTCATTTCTTACATTAAAACTACCCTATTTTCAGGATGTAGCTAAGTAAAAATGTTTCTGTCACTCTGTGCAAATTGAACACAGGTCTTACAACAATATTAGTGTACTATATTTGTAGTACTAATTTTAATACAGATAAATCTGACCTAGATAGGGAATGGGATACCCTGGTCCTGTAATAATATTACCACATAAACATGTAATTGTAAATGCTGACTTTTCCACTTCTCACTTTATCAAAGACTTTGTACATCTGGATTTTTATCTTAGATCTATCTGTTCAAGGCATTAGTTATTCTCCTTGGATTAACTACATGCATTAATGGTCTGTGGGGTTAGCCTTGGAAAGGGGGGTATGGTGGAGGGGGGGGGGGGGGGGGGGGTTGGACAGTGATTACTAGGAGTTTTATTTACAGATAAATTTAGCAAGTTTTGTACCATGATATAACAATTCTTAAAATATTTGGAGTGATTAATCTGAAGTTTTTTTAAGGGAAAGGGCTGAAGGCTAATGATAGATCTAAATACATTCATCACACCAAATTAATACATCTCCTTTTGTCGGTTTAGGATAATTAGGTAAATGCATCTATCTCTCACTGTTATTTTTTTACATTAAACACAATGACATCTTTGTGTGTGAGAAGAGGAGCCGGCAGAGCTCAGTTCAAGCAATGTCTTAGATATAATATTGAAACAATAGGGAACATTTCCTTGTAGGATATGTACCAATATTCAGCATGTGAAAGTTGTTCAAATTAAAACCATACATTATATGTGTGTAGAATTTTCTTTTTTTTTCTCAAAATTCTCACAATGTATATAAGGTTCATGTTCAAGATTGACAATTCACTTATTATCTTATAGACATTAAGAACAATTCTTGGTTTTATTTTCTAATGTTCACTGGGTGGGCTGAGAAATTAAGTATGATTATATGCATTGGGTAGCTAGATCTACATGTTTGACAGCTTATTTCAAACATGGTACTATTAATGACGCCAATGGTTCTCCTGTATATCTGTCCGACTGTTGATTTGACCATGTGGATAGCTTTTGATTTGTAAATATAACTTGTCTATTATCTTCAAATGTTTTCCTTTTTTGTTATATTGGTAAATACATGTGATAAATGTATTTTTAACAAAATATTATGACAAATCAAGTCATAATTTGTAAATTTTTGCAATGCAAATATAGGGGGTAACCATCTTTAAGTCTTAATTACAGCTATTTGGTCAATGATAGAAAAGAACTCTTGTCATTTTTGAAATCAGCATACCTGAAATAGGTTAAAATGAACAAAATATAGTCCATAATCAGCATCCCTGTAAAGAAAATGAGTTGTGACGTTTTTTCTATAAAAGTTGTGCATTTTCGTTTTAAATTAGGTTGCGGGGTGGGTATGTTAAATGTCAAATAACTTTTTACATATAAAAGATACAATAAAACAGATTACAGATTTGAACTCAGCATACTTTTTTCATATAGGAAAAGTAATATTGATGGAAAAAATTATTTATTTATAAAACCCGTGGTTGTTGCTACTGAAGACACGTGGACACGGAACACCGGAGGCACGTTGCTCAACCACTTTCAGATGTGCCAGACTCTAAACGAATCTTTTCATGGCAGATTGAATTATACACATTTTCACATAATTAATATTATTCCATTGTTTATAATTATTGTTCTAAACACAATAATATTTCGACTGCAGCAGAAAAGTCTCGACAAGATGGCGAACTTTCTGGGACCGGCTTCATGTTCCGAAGTTAAACTCATTCATTTGGTGTACTTACGACATTTATAGCCAAAATAATCATGACAAATTTTCAATTTTATGTTATTAACTTTAATACACTATAATATAAATTATGATGTTAAGGATAAATGAGCGATGCAGTTAGATTTCATATCGAATGAAAGTATTCTCACCTACTCAGTTCGCCACAGCGCAAAAAAGGAACGAGGCTGGTTGATCACGTGGATTATTCGGGATAGGAAAATGACGTCACTTCATCTAGTCTCACTCGCTTCAATGTTTCTACATGCGAATCATGTGAAAGCTTCTAAGTCACGTTGAACACGTTGAGAATTTTTCAAAGTTACATCACCAAAGGCGATAAACTTTCAAATTACCATGCTTTTCGTACAAAATTTTGTCGAAAAATTAAAAACCTGTATTGAAAAAAAGAATGTTTTGTTCAATACTGATCCGATAAAATTCAAATAACAAATGATACAAATGATAAGCTTTAAATTATCGACTATATTCAAGAGCGGATGTAGGGACTTTTTCAAAGGTCGAAATAATAAATAGGATGGACTGCCAAGCGCGGATCCAGAGGGGGCGGAGGTTCCGGAACCCCCCCCCCCCCCCCTGGAACTTTCGAAGCATATTTCCCCGGGCTCGCTTACGCTCGCCTCATTTTATTGCATACTATTATATTATATATCAATTTCAAATGATGCTTACCTTTGTAACCCTTATATATAAATTACATCTTTGTCAATAAACAAAGGGCAATTAAATACAGTAATAGAGGATGAAAATGGTATTATTGTCTGACCTTTTTATTCCAACTATCATAAATTTTCGCTGGCTCGCTACCGCTCGCCAGACTATTTTACATATAACTAAGAACAACGTGGTGGAAATTCAATCAAGAGTTCAATCTTCAAAATCTAAAAAAAAAAAATTCTTTAACATTTTTTTAGGACCAATGAATTTTAGGACCCCTCCTGGAAAAGAATCCTGGACCCGCCCATGACTGCTGTTCGTTTCCCAAATGAGAAAAAAATGCTTTTAAAAATAGTCAGGAATAGCAATTTTTAGAGAGGGGTCTATGGAGGGTAGAAAGGGTAATATTTAATCCTAACTTAATAAGCTTATTCTTAATCTATTATATTCCTATTCTATTTTTCTAATATTTTTATTTCAATTCTTTCATTTCTACGATTCTATTACTACATTCTTATTCTTTTAATTCTTTGTTTTCAATTCCAATATTCATATTCTTTTACAGTAGATTTTTTTAGTTTTATTTTTTTTTTTCTTCTCTTATTCACATTAGGTGCGTTCGGACTTCCACCATCGATCATCGATGGTACCGACGGTTCATTTCTAAAACGTGAATCCTGTAGCATCATATCCCACCCATCCTGCTACGTTTTTCGATACATTTTTGCACATCATTTTCACATTCTTTGGACGGTCATATCACATTGTTTAGATTGAGGATCACTGACGAGGGTTAATTACCCGAAACGTGCATGTCTGGTCCATGCTGCAAATTGATCTGTTCTTAAATGATTCTACCGAATTTGAAGACGTTTAACATTTGTTTGATTGAAACTCTCATTCAAATATGAAGCAGGATTTAATACTGACTGGGCTGCTATCATAACCAAGTTGAATCTGTGTATGAAACATGAAAGCCATATCACTAATATTTACAGAGGAATCTGCTTTTAGAATAACTGCATGTTCTATAACAGTTCCAAGTTCAAGATCAAGAGTCCTATGTCTTAATTGATATTTTAAAAAATGTAGTATCCTTTGTGGTGAATGTGTGTATGGAATATGACAAAAGTACCATTGATAGAATATGAAAGAAATATTATGAATCTGCTTTCAAACATCTGAATCATGTTAATCATTAAAATGCTATACATTTAGGGCTAAGGTCACAAGGTCAAAAGTCATGGTAACAGAATGAAGTACTCCTTATGGTGAATGTATGTGTAAAATATGAAAGGCCTAGCATTGATAGTATGAAAGAAATATGTTTTACTTAACCGGATGGACAGACATATAGGCGGACATTGTAATTCCTATATACCCCCTAAACATCTATTTGGGGGTATAATAACGTAATTGTTGATCACAGAATCGGTAAGTTTCTTTTAAGATGCATGATCCCCTATTGGGACACTGTCTGGAGGGATGTGTGCCATCATGCCCTCCTCCCAACCCCGAGCTGAATTAACCACTGACTAAATCCTCTATATCCTACATATCATTGCAGATCGATGTCTTTTGCATGTTGATGTGGGAATGTGAGTAAGGAGAAGAGTCAGGAAAGCTTTATCCTATGAATTTAATTATGAAAGTATAAAAAGCTGACGAGCGGAAGATAAGTAAAGACATGCATGTACTGTACCCAATTAAGGACTTATAGAGTCCTTGATGTACCGGACAAAAAATTCTATAACAAATTTTGTGTTAAAAAAATCCCGAAATACAATGTATATCATAGTGGATCTTGATTGAAAAAAAAAATGTGTACAAGGGGGGTGGGTGGGGTAGGGGGTTGGATTGTTCCCCCAAAGGTTGCCATCATCCCTCTTATTGAAGTTATTCTACGCCCGCCGGTGAGATGGTTTTCAAGAGCCCGACTCTCTTCGTCAACATGGAATATGGGTTTCATGGAAATTTCAGTCGATTTCCATCAAAATTATTTAAGTACTAGTTTTGGTATGGTAAAGTAGGTCGTCGGATTTACAGCAGAATAAACAGTTTATTGGCAAATATCATATATAAGTATATTCAGATTAAATTCTGGTCAAGTAATTTGCAAAAATTATCATCCCGATTGTCCCACATTTATATAGAAAAGGTGTAAAAGTCATGTGGGACAATCGGAATATGGTGTGCAGGTTAATTAGGTAATTGCGACAATTATCTCATTCAGAGATCAAAGGTTGAAGGTTAAAGTCTGATTCAATATTTCTTAATTAACGGCATGTGCTGGTGTGCTTTTATTTATTTAATTTTTTATTCATTGTTTTTTTCGGAGTTTAGGACCATCCCTCTAAAAATCCTGGATCCGCCAATGAAATCTACTAAGAGATGTGGTTTATAGACCGATTTTTGTGACCCTACATTTTGGCAGTTTTTTTTTTGGGGGGGGGGGGGGTTTGCAAATTACTTGACCATTTTCGGGACACCGTATTTTAAAGCTGTCAATCTCGATCAATTTCAGGCAAAACTGGATGGTTTTTGGATATTAAAAACCATGTAGATTAAAAAAGGACGGTTCTAGGCGACTTCCCCTGTGCGCGACATTGTAGATGGCGCCAGGAAAATAGAACATATATTTCAATATTGACAAATTCAAAGGGGCGAAAGGGGTCAAAAGGCGGTGTGATTAAGCAACTTAGATGCAAGATTTTTAAAATACTTCAAAATTGTAACAGAATTTTGAAAATAAGTTTCTTCAAATTACTTCAAAAGGACGACGTCTGTCCGGAAACCGTTCTGACACTAGTATAGCTCATGACCATACTTCTTCTTGAATCATGACAGTATCACAACGAAGTTTTTGCGTGTGATTGTTAAAAATGTGAAAGGATGAAGATGCAATCAATGACAGTTAAGAAATAACATAAAATCGGATATGAAGGTGTCTGATAATTGTCCGAATTGTCACATTCCTTTGAAAACTAAGAATTAATGGAGTTTTATAAATAAATGAATGAAATAAATATCCATATACCAATCTATTTGAAGATGAAAATGCCTAAACTGTTGCTGGAACTAACGTGACAACAGTATGACTCCTCTCTTCATAGACATATTTTTAGATCTTTTCATCACTATAAGTATGTGTATATGCTCTTTCAGTTGAAATAAGCAAATTTCTGAACTATAATTATAAATCTTTAGAAAATATTGGGCTTATATATGAAAATATAAAGAGTGAATGTATGTCCATATGAAAGTGTTCGAGAGAAAGAAATACATAAGAACATTGAGCCAGTTAACAAAGGGGGGGGGGGGGTTGTCTCTTATGAGTAACCAGAAGTCTCTGGCAAGACTGTAGCTCTCCTGGTTGTTTTGTTCTATTTACTCATAGACAAGTGAATAAGATACATATACATAAATAACAATTTCCATTTTATTTTAAACCAAAGACCATAGCGAGCAGGCGCTCTAACAAATTATAAGTAGCACAACGAAATAACAAATCCATTAGACTGCAACTAGAATATCACTCATATAATTTTTAATATCCGAGATAAAGGATTTCAAAAAAATAATGCCATAACCATTTTCCAAGATCCTAGGGGTCAGGGGCTTCTAGCTCAAATGAACTATCAATGACATAATTAGACTACAGCTCCATTATATTGCATAAACAACTAAGTTTCCATCATTAATAGCTTTAGAAGAGTTGAGAGCACAACTATATATGAGAAAATGACCACACCCATTTTCCAAGACCCTGGCGGTTAAGCAGCAATAATGTCAAGGAATTGAGAAAACTAGGTCAATATTGTTATTATGCAGATAAGCTTAGGAATGATTTGTCTCAAAGTTAACATAAAATTAATTAGTTAAACAATGTATGTTTTTCTTTATTAATATGATATTTTAACATAAAATTAATTAGTTAATCAATGTATGTTTTCTTTATTAATATGATATAAGTGTGCCTGTCAAGAAGTATTAGATATGTATGGTAGATTCAATTACCGTATGTTTGTATGATATGTGTTAATATTATATTATCATAATGACAATGTAACACTGATGTACCATGCTGTACAAAGTATCAATAAATCAAATAAAGTAGGGGCTCAAACAAAATATCAGGTGCACAACTAGACCACAGACCCATCATATCGCATAAATGATTAAGTCTCCATCATTTATAGTGTCAGAGGAGTTGCGAGCACAAGATAACATAAAGTAATATAGGAGAAAATGACCACGCCCATTTTCTAAGACCCTTGGGGTCAGGGGCTCAAACAAAATATTAGGTGCACAACTAGACCACAGACCAATAATATCCAATAATATTGCAAAAAGAATTAAGTCTCCATCGTTTATAGTGTCAGAGGAGTTGCGAGCACAAGATTACATAGAGTTATATAGGAGAAAATGACCACACCCATTTTCTAAGACCCTGGGGGTCAGGGGCTAAAAAAAATATCAGGTGCGCAACTAGACCACACACCCATCATATTGCAAAAAGAATTAAGTCTCCATCATTTATAGTGTCAGAGGAGTTGCAACACAAGATTACAAAGAGTGTTTAATGGTGAAAATGACCACACCTGTTTTCAAGGACCCTTGGGGTCAGGGGCTTAAACAAAATATCAGGTGCACAACTAGACCACAGACCCATCATATTGCATAAATGATAAAGTCTCCATCATTTATAGTGTCAGAGGAGTTGCGAGCACAAGATTACATAGTTATATAGGAGAAAATGACCACGCCCATTTTCTAAGACCCTGGGGGTCAGGGGCACAAACAAAATATCAGGTGCACAACTAGACCACAGACCCATCATATTGCAAAAAGAATGAAGTCTCCATCATTATAGTGTCAGAGGAGTTGCGAGCACAAGATTACATAGTTATATAGGAGAAAATGACCACGCCCATTTTCTAAGACCCTGGGGGTCAGGGGCTGAAACAAAATACCAGGTGCACTACAAGACCACAGACCCATCATATTGCAAAATGAATTAAGTCTCCATCATTTATAGTGTCAGAGGAGTTACAACACAAGATTACAACGAGTGTTTAATGGTGAAAATGACCACACCTGTTTTCTTGGACCCTTTGGGTCAGGGGCTTAAACAAAATATCAGGTGCACAAGTAGACCACAGACCCATCATATTGCATAAATGATAAAGTCTCCATCATTTATAGTGTCAGAGGAGTTGCGAGCACAAGATTACATAGAGTTATAAAGGAGAAAATGACCACACCCATTTTCTAAGACCCTGGGGGCCAGGGGCTAAAAAAATATCGGGTGCGCAACAAGACCACACACCCATCATATTGCAAAAAGAATTAAGTCTCCATCATTTATAGTGTCAGAGGAGGTACTACACAAGATTACAAAGAGTGTTTAATGGTGAAAATGACCACACCTGTTTTCTAGGACCCTTGGGGTCAGGGGCTTAAACAAAATATCAGGTGCACAACTAGACCACAGATCCATCATATTGCAAAAATGATAAAGTCTCCATCATTTATAGTGTCAGAGGAGTTGCGAGCACAAGATTACATAGAGTTATATAGGAGAAAATGACCACACCCATTTTCTAAGACCCTGGGGGTCAGGGGCTGAAACAAAATATCAGGTGCACTACAAGACCACAGACCCATCAAATTGCAAAAAGAATTAAGTCTCCATCATTTATAGTGTCAGAGGAGTTGGGAGCACAAGATTACATAGAGTTATATAGGAGAAAATGACCACACCCTTTTTCTAAGACCCTGGGGGTCAGGGGCTCAAAGAAAATGTTAGGTGCACAACTAGACCACGGGTCCCTGTAAAGTGCGAAACGAAACAAAAACGAAACGAAACGAAACGAAACAAATCGAAACGAAACGAAACAAATCGAAACGAAACGAAACAAATCGAAACGAAACGAAACAGATCGAAACGAAACGAAACAAAACGAAACGAAACAGATCGAAACGAAACGAAACAGATCGAAACGAAACGAAACAAAACATAAAACTTAAAGAAAATGAGAAAAAGAGGAAAAATCGCTGAAAACGAATATTCTAAGACAAGATCAGCATGTAATATTGCCTTAATCCAAGAGTTCTACATTTGTAACTAGTACCGAGAGGGTTTCTTGAAAGAGTCAAAGTTGACAATTAAAAAAAGTAAATGTCAAATGCCATTCATGTATTTAAGAGGAATAAAAGGGAGGGGATAGAAAACCACGCTATGACACTGTAATGAGATCATAAAACGGGGTGGGGGCACATTTCAGGAAAAAAAAATCTTATCCTTTTTCAAACGAAATGTGTCCCCCCCCCCCCCAGTTTTTAATTGTTCTCATTTTTCTGATAAAATTTTCAAATACACATAACGGAACAGTTCCGTTTCCTCTGCGCTAGACTCCTCCCTGCTAAATAATATTTTCCCGTCTATGACGAGGTTATTCATCCTATTCACTCTCCTTTAAAATGCAAGTGTGCTATATACCGTATATATTTAAGAAATAAAAAATGACAAGCCGGGCTCTATTGTCTCATAATGCCCGAGCGTCCTCAGCAAATCACATTTATTACCGAGCCGCGTCAGCGGCGAGGTGATAAATGTGATTGGCTGAGGACGCTCGGGCATTATGAGACAATAGAGCCCGGCTTGTCATTTTTTATTTCTATTCTAATGATGACCAAACTCAGACCTTTCGATTCTTGGTAAAAACCAGTTCCTGCCGGTTTATCTGCTTTTAGAAAGTGGGTAGGCGTGGCTTATCGCTATAGGGCCTATATTGGAGAATAGAGCCCGGCTCGCGCCTGTTGTCTTAATAGGGAAAAAGAATCAAGTCATATTAGAATATGTTTAATCGTCAACATTGATTCTTTAAAAAACCCTCCAGCCACAAGAACTAACGGTTGAAGGCAATAATGATTGGGTGGACAGGGACAATGGGAGGGAAGAAAAAGGGGCGGGAGGAGGAAAGAAGGGAGTGGGAGGAGAGGAAAGGGGGTGAGAGGAGGGACAGATGATTGGGAGGGTAACAGTAACCCCAAAAAATTAGGAAATTACTTTTAATATAAATAATCTTGCTCTTATGCGTTCATGTACATAATCTCAATTTTAAAAATTACCACGAAATTCATCTATATATACCTTAAAAAAATTTCCCGATCGCTTCGCTCGCCGCAACTTTCAATTCATTTTTCAAATACTTCAGGCTCGCTTCGCTCACCTTAGTTTTTCATCTAAACAGGTCTATTTCTTTTTTTTCAAGGTTTAAAAAAGGAAATAACCCAAATACTTTCAGTATTGCACCAATTTACACTTTACAGTTTAAACATTTGTCTTGACCGCCCAAGACCCCATCCCTCCACCGGGAGGGGGGAGGCGGCAGGACGAGAGTGGTACCCCCCTGATCCTTCAATAAGATCTTGTCTTGAAATATTCGTTTTCGGCGATTTTTCCTCTTTTTCTCATTTTCTTTAAGTTTTATGTTTTGTTTCGTTTCGTTTCGATCTGTTTCGTTTCGTTTCGATCTGTTTCGTTTCGTTTTGTTTCGTTCCGTTTCGATTTGTTTCGTTTCGTTTCGATTTGTTTCGTTTCGTTTCGATTTGTTTCGTTTCGTTTCGATTTGTTTCGTTTCGTTTCGTTTCGTTTTTGTTTCGTTTCGCACTTTACAGGTACCCCTAGACCACAGACCAAGTGTATTGCAAAAAGAGTTACATTTCTACCTCTTATAGTTTCAGAGGAGTTGCGAGCACAAGAATTGTTTACGGACGGACAGACGGACAGACGCCGGACGACGGGGTATCGCATAAGCTCGACTGGTCGATGACCAGTAGAGCTAAAAATAAAAAATGTATCGTATTTGATTATTAAATAATAATATCATACTCAAAAGTGTAACAAAAACCGGCAACAATAAAATAGACTATAACCTGAATGTTTGTATTATCATTTAATATGCATGTGTTTGTTTAAAAATGTAGGACAATCGGGATATGATTTTTTCCAAATGTGGGACAATCGGGATTAAACCTCGGCTACGGACTCGGACTTCAAAATGACGGACTGCAAAAGAATTTTAAAAATAATTCTCAGCTTGTTTTGCTTATGCTATTTACCGTAATATACCTCGATGAATTTATTGCCACATATATTCTGAATATTACCGTATATCGGGAATTTTTCGCGTGTGTCTAACTTTCGCTAAGTTCGCGAGCATCATCAAGTCGCGAAAAATGGACATAGCGAAAAAAAGACACAAACTAACGCTTCTAAAGAGGTTCAGTTATATGTACAAAATGTAATTGTCCTGAGGCTAGTGAGTACTCGTCTGATTAAGATAATTATGATTATTATAATTGATGTTTACAGATAACAAGTACTATTAATTAATTTAATTACCCAGTGCAAACATGGTAAATCAAACAATCACCGATATGAATGCACGTCGGCTTTTATTTCAAACCACCTGTTGTCGTTCTGTAATTATGACATATAGCGTTTTATCCGTAAATTTCTCACAAGAAACTAAATCTAAACAATGATTTCGGGTTTAGAGGTCTTTTTCGAACCACAAAACTATATGACTTAACTTACATGGGAAACAAGAAAATTATAAGCTATGGCTTTAAAGAAGCCGGCATCGTTTATGCTTTGAACGAATGAACTGTTTGATGTGTACATATTCTTGTACATTTGTATTATTTATACGCAGATACGTAAATCCAGCAGAAAAACACGTTCGCAATTATATGATCGTATTTCATTTCACATTAAATAAATATTTGTACAAATTTTGATTTTTGGTATTCATAGATTAGCGAAAATTAGACTCAGCGAAAAAAAGACACACCTTTTTAGGGTCATTTTCGCGAAATTTACCCTACGCGAAAATTACCCGATATACGGTATTATATATGATATTTGCCAATAAACTGTTTATTCTGCTGTAAATCCCATTGGCATGCTGGTTTCGAAGTTAATTTTTTCTTCTTCATTTTTAAAATAAGAGGGGATTAAAACATAAAACACTTACAATCTATGTAAAAAATTGATTTTTGTATATTTTCGTTCGCTATTTGACGTTTTCAGACATTGTTACCCCCTATACCTATTCAAGCCGTAATTATCAAAATTAACATCATTTTTTTTAAATAAAATAATTATGAGAAATAATCTAACATATAATATTTTTATTCTGAATAACTTTTAACCTCAAAGGAAGGAAAGCGCACGAGAAATAATCGAATGATTTCAGGGCTACATCAAGAGGGCTGCCAGTTGCCCAAACAGAAAGAAAGAAAAGAAGAAAAAAAAAAAAAGAAATGCCTGGCCAATTTCAGGAATTTCATGTAATGACTGATCTCTGGTTCCCGGGACCTCTTAACAGATATCTCTGTTAAAGAGGTCCCGGGAACGAGACTATACAGGCATTACACAAAATCCCTTAAGGAGCTGTAAGAATAGGGATGTTCGAGTGACGAAAAAGTGACGTCACACTGCGCATGCGAATGAAAATTGGTTGGCAGAAAGTGATTCGAACGATTCGAACCCCGGTCGTCTGCGTGAGAGTTGAACGCCTTATCCATTCAACCAACTCTACCGTTTCATGTATTTCTGAATTTTTCTTTGATTTACTCTTATTTCCCTGACTGAAATTTTGTCTTATACAAATATATCATAAAAATATTACAATTGTTATTGCTGTGAAACTATTCTGAGTTGGGGAGAACCTGAAACTCCCACCAGGGCTCCGATTTGTACTCTGTATGTATTCAAAGTTTCGCGTTATAACGCGTAATATAGTTTCGCGATATAATGCAAAAGTTTTGCGATACATGTATAACGCAAACAAGTAATTTTCTCAGCTAATACTGGAGCTCAATAGGCTTTCGTATGCTTCATTTTCAGAAGAATGAAATATAATACAATGTAAATAAAAACACAAACACTCTGTTGTTTGTAACTGAGTGTTTGTATTTTTATTTGTTTCATTTTCGACAAGAAAGGAAGATTTCATCGATATATCATCAACGAAAAAAGCAAAAATACCCGAAATTACAACAACATGAAAAGATTACACGCAAAACGACGAGATCAATATTAGACACAGAGACAATAAGAATATCAGAACATCACTAGAGTAATTAGTTATTATCCGGATTATCTCATAAACACTCCCACTATAGTTTAAAATAAATTACTGCATGTCTCCATTCAAACAAAAGAAGCGCGGATCTAGAGGATCAGGACCACCCTACCCGAGAATTTGTTTAAAAAGGGGCCACATCGCTCACCTGAGTTGCGGTCAAAGGACTGAAAGTCGTCAAGTTGCTAGAGTACCTTGAGTACTTGCTTTCTGTAAGGTTTCATGAAATTCTATGCAGCAGTATCGAGAAGAAGTAAAAAAAAAAAAGCACTGTTCAAGAATAGGTATGTTGTCTGTCTCATGCCGTTTAACTCTAAATATGTGACCTTGACCTTAAAAAATTCCTTGACCTACATTTGGTGCTGAGTCTCAAGGATTCATGGTATTCTGTGCAGGGCTGTAGAAGAGATATCAAGACTGTGTCAGCTAATCAGAACCCTCGTTGGTCGTATTTGTTGACTGAATAATCAGCAAGAAAAACTCAAATATGGTAGAGGACAATGTGCACTTGCTTCTTGTAAGGTTTCGTGAAATTCTGTACAGCGGTTGCAGAGGCGAAGTCGAAAATGTATCAGCCAATCAGAGCCCTCGGCGGCCAAATTTGTAGACCGATCGGCACGAAAAACACCGTTGGCAAACTTGGTAGAGGACCTTGAGTACTTGTTTCAAGTAAGGTTTCGTGATATTCTGTGCTGTGGTTGCAGAGGAGTCCGCCAATCAGAACCCTCAGTGGCCATATTTGTTGACCGATTGGCACGAAAAACATAAAGTTGGTAGAGGACCTTGTGTATATGCTTCCTGTTAGGTTTCCTGAAATTCTGTACAGCGAAGTCGAAAATGCATCAGCCAATCAGAGCCCTCTGCGGTCACATTGTTGATCGATCGGCACGAAAATGGCAAACTTGGTAGATGACCTTGTGTACTTGCTTCCTGTAAAGTTTCGTGAAATTCTGTGCAGCGGTTGTAGGGGAGAAGTCGATAAGGTAAAGAGTTTACGCCGGACGGACGGACAGACGACGGACGGCGCGCTATGTTGTTGTTGTTGTGTAAAATCCTCCGGCTTCGGAGCACCATAGGTAGGACCTATGTAAAAAGAGCATTTTATGGTAATGTGGTTCGCTAATTCATTAATCACCAATTCGTGTCCCGTCACCTTAGTGATTTTTTATTTAGATTTAGGATTTAATTTTAAAATTCTAAAATTTTATAATGATTAAAATTTGACTAATTTCAATAAATAAATAAAGAAAGAAAGTGGAAGTTAATTATATACACGTATATTTTAAGAATTTACACTTTATACAGATGGTTAAATTTATTTGATTGATCTAGTATATGTCAGTAAAATGACAATATCGCTCTCTTGGACTTCCCTAAGGTGAGCTAAAAAGTATATATTGATCAATATGACACGAAAATTGTCAAGAAGGCTGAAAATTTTCATATTCTAAAATATGTTACCAATATATCTCTTTTGCTGTTTACCTTTGGAGATATGGACATGAAATATCTATGTTTTTCAACTTTTTGCAATATCCGCGAGACCATAGGCGGCAATCTCCTACGCATGTGTCCGATAATCTACCTCTGCCGTCATATATGGCAAGCCTGTGCCGCCTACTATGACCTTGTTGCAAGTTGCATAGGTGGAAAGATCTTCCGGGTATTCGTTTAATTGTCAGGCGATCTTTCGGCCTGTGCATTAGACTGTTCTCTGGTTCTGAAAATTTTTTAAATTAAAATTTTAGTAGCATTTTGTGGAAATATATTCATTTACTCGGGGGGGGGGGGGGGGGGGGGGGGGGGGGGGGGGGGGGGGGGGCTCCAACCTTCCGAATCCGCCACTATTCTTGCAGGTTGAATAAAAGATAGAACGACATGTCTCATTGAAGAAATATGGCGGCGCCCTTGACGGTTTGTGGAAGATTGATTAATTTTGTTCGTCCCACTTGCAGTGTAAGTCTTGTATGTATGAAATACACGTTGAATGAAGAATGCAAGAAAAAAATACTACGAGTCTAAGCATAGACTTATATGCAATCGGAGAAAAAGAAGAAGGAAGCGGAGATGATTCGGACTACACTACCTGACCGCAGCTCAGAGACTCGGAGTCGCGTAAATTATCGTTCAGCGACCCACAATGAATAAGTAATAGTGACCTCAACATAAACACACCGATTTTGAAATCGTCCAGTGCCGTGAAAATAGAAAAATCTATTTTTTAGTATGGAAGGGCAGTAGTACTGTAGAAAACACGAGATAACCCCCACCTGGGATCGAACTGGCAACCTTCTGATGTTAAGTCTGACACATTACCGAGTGAGCCAAAGAGACGTCCCTCTGGCCCAGTCTAGTACACACGCCAGTTTACTTCATAACTCTCCCCATTCAAATTTGGGCCTTCCTGCCCCTCTTCGACAACCCTCCTACCCACCACCTCTCTGTGGGATTTACGTTGGGCGCCATTGTAGAAAACACGAGACTACCCCAAACTGGGATCGAACTCGCAACCTTATTGATGTTAAGTCCGACACTCTACCGATTGAGCCAAAGAGACTTCCCACTGGCCCAGTCTAGTACAAGCGCCAGTTAACTACAGTACGCAGCTCACATCTGAAATCAGCTACCTGCATCTGCCGTCGATGTTCACGCATGAAAGTAAAAAGAATATCTAAAAAACATGCAATGTCTGATGTTTTGTCTGTATAGAAAGTGCTATGGCGACATTGTCGGGAGTATTCAAAGGGAAGCTTCGGTATCTAACACTATATCTTGGGGAAAAATCAAAGTTTTAAGACTCTAGAAATTAATTCTGAACACTGAAATTAGTGAATTTAGCACTAAGCAGCGGGTTGAATAGATCGACCTGACACACATTGTGGGCAAAGTATGCGCCATTCTCGTAACCAAGGAGCGCCCAAATGGCCCACTTGTACAACTTTATTGCGCCATTTCCGAAAATTGTGCGCAAATTGCGCGATGGCGCACCCCAGGGTGATCCCTGAGTCATTTATGTGTTTGAAGCATAGATGGAAAAAATATACATGATACTCACATAAAATATTTCTTCTGTATTAGAGAAAAAGCAGTCCTTTGGGTAAGTGAAAAAAGAGTAAAACATCAATAATTTTCATAACATTTCAGTCTATATACATTGTACTATGTAGACGGAAACGTTGTTGTGAAAATTGTTGATGTTTTACTCTTTTTTCATGCACCAAAAGGACTGTGGAAAAAGTAATATGGACAAGGAAAAAATATTCCATAATAAAAAATCTTTGGAATTTTCATTATAATAATAAATCTTTCAGGAGGAAGAAATATTATGCGGAAGAAAGTTCGTTCACATTTCAACAACAAGGGGAGTGGCTATATTCAAGAATATGAACTTTTTTTTCTGTCCTATGGGTTTATGTAAGGTATGATCTACCCCAGGGGTTCACACAATGGTAGTGGATAAACATTCATAAATGTCTATTCATTGTTGACTACTCTCAGAAATAATATTCGTGGATAATATCTTCCTGTATATTTGTTTTCAGCTAAGTGTTATGCAACATCATTATGTAATATTTCCGTTCATGCACCGAGTCTCTGTTGGGTTGCCAGAGGTTTCAGACAAGAACTTGTTCTGACTCCAGAGCTTTCGAACAAAACCAAGTTCAGCCCTTTATTTGAAGGTGATTTCGGACAAAAACTCGAGAGGTTTCGGATAAAATCAAGTTCGACCCTGGCGTTGTCGGTCGTACAATTTATAACATTGTCATAATCTTTACAGTATTGTAAGTTAGTTCAATAGATGCATCATTTTTAGCTCACCTTGACGAAGTAGAGGGGGGCTTATGCTGTCGCATCTGCATTGGTGTCAGCGTCCGCACTATAGGTTAAGCAAAACAGGACAGGTCCATTCCCACCAAACTATAAGTCCTACATCAACCAAACATGCATGGATGATGCATCTGAGAATGCTTACAACAATGCATGGTACGGAAGCTGCATCTGACCTGTACATTTTATTCTCGAGTGAGAAGATTAGGTAAAATGGAAACTTGCAGGTCCATTCTCGCCTTACCATAAGTCCTACACCAACGAAACCTACATGGATGATGCATCTGAGGATGCTTACTACAATGCATGGTACGGAGGCTGCATCCGACCTACATTTCAAGCTTCATTGAGCAGGTTAGGTAAAATGGGACAGGTCCATTCCTGCCTTACTATAAGTCCTACATCAACCAAACTTCTATGGATGATGCATCTAAGGATGCTTAATGCAATGTATGGTACAAATGCTGCATCTGACCAACATTCCATGCTTGAGCAATCAGGTAAAGTAAAATAGGACAGGTCCATTTCCGGCCTATTTTAAGTCCTAGATCAACCAAAAAACTTGTGTGGGCTATGCTTACTGCAATGCACTGTACAGATGCTGCATCTGACCTATATTTCATGCTTGATTGACCAGGTATGGTTAAATGTGAATCTTCATTTCCTGCCTACATTGAATTTTTTATCAGCCAAACCAGGGACGTATATAACTATAACTAACTTTGGTTATATACGTCCCTGACCAAACTTATGTGGATGATGCATCTGGAAATACTTTATGCAGTGTAGGTTGAGATGCTGGTCATGGGACAGTGAAGCCGTCAAGGTGAGCGCTGTCATCTCTGATGACCCTTTGTTTTTTCCCGATTTCTTAAAGTGCCTGTTAACGTCCATTTTGATTACAAAATACCCTTATATTTTTATGTCTCTAAAATGACTTTAAAAGTCCTTGAATTACCTTATAGAAACAATTGTTCGAGGAAAAAAAAATAAAACTTATGTTCTTAAATTTTGTGGCGGATATCTGGGGTAAATCATTCTCATCGGTATGTACATGTAGGTTACTGTAGAAACAGTCAGTCATGCCCTTATAATGTTGAGGGCCGAACCGGGTTTTGTCCGAAACCACTCCAGTCCGAACAAGTTTTTGTCCGAAACATACGGTTGACTATTAGGGCCAAATTCTCCAAGGCCGAAATTGTTTTTGTCGGAAACCTCTGGAGTCGGAACGAGTTTTTTGTCCTAAACCTCCGGCAACCCTCTGTTGTCTCTTCCCTAAGGTCAATAATGGCAGACTTAGCTTCCCTTTGGTTTATTTTATGAATTTTGATAGGGCATTTTCAATGATTTTGCTACGACGTTGACAAGGTTACGCATAGACATTGTTTAATATCATGAACATTATGGAAAATTAACATAGAAAACGTCCCATCTGATAAGAGAAAATGTCCCATTTAATCCGAGTTCTGGTGATAATTTATGAATATTTGCACATTTGATTAATAAAGTGATGTCAAATGTTACAAGAATAATAGAATTTATCACGGTGTATTGTTTCGACTGAGACAAGGGAATCTCTTCCGAGTGTAACAGATTTGCAATCCTAGATGCAGCTTTCTGATTAATAGATATGGAAAATCTTTTGCACAAGGATTAGATTTCCAGGGCTCACTCTGGGTTGATGAAGAGAGTAGCCATTTTTTGCAAAAAAAATGTATTCCACAGTATTTTCATATAAATGAAGACATGTACACAGCTACAAAAAAAATGTAGCAAAGATCGCTTTAAATTAAACCCTCTCCCCTTTTTTCTGCAAGTGCACATTGATATTCTCATGGACTTGATTAACATTGCAAGTCTTGAATGATGTTACTGTTAGTTTACATTCATTTTTGTGTCGCCTGCGAAGCATAGCGACACTTAGGGATCACTTTTTCAAATGAAAAGTGCATGAAAATATAAATGAAAAAACAGTATCACAAATCATGAAGACAAAGAATCAACCCCACCCCACCTTTCCTCTTCCTTTTGAGAAGTCCTGTGGTGAAAAAATGTTCAAGTACATGTTCTATTACTCGCCCCTATTATACAAATTGAAAAAAAGAAAAAGAATTTCAGAATGCCTTTTCCTTTTGAATGTAAACATTTGTCTAGTATCTATATTTTCTTATGTAGAATTTTCCTAGAGATGACCATATGTTCACAGAAAACTGGAATTATTTAGTCGTTTGATTATTTCAAAATATCTTTTACCCATTCGACTAAAAAAGAAGGAAATTACTTTGAAAACCATACAGTTGTATAACTGAAGAAAGTTATTTTCATATATTTGACATTTATTAACATGATTAAAGGAAAAGTAATGCTTTTTGGTTTTCAAAATTTCATGACAGTTGATTGTAAAATTCATGGGTCTGAATAAGGAACTATAAAGAACTTAAAAGAACTCGGGCTTTATGATAATAATATGGATGGGTTAAACAGAAAAATAGATTGATATTCAGAGCAGGTAGGAGATATTTCAACCACAGATATGCAACCTGGGAAATAGTTCTGTTTATCAACATTTTCAACGATCTTTTGATCTTTGATAGGCATCACCGATAGAGAATAAAACATTTTCTAAATGGTTGATAAATGGCACCATTCGTCTGAACTATATGGGTAGATACCATGAGTCCGCTACACATATTAAATTCATGGGACTCCTTTGGTCAACATACAGAAAAAGATACATGTGTATATCCATAATTTGAAGATGGAGGCAAATACTGATGTATGCATTGCAGGCAACTCTTTTTATTTTCAGACATCTGCACAGTTTTTAAAAAGCAATGAACACAAGGGACATAATCTTGAGCAGACACGTACCAAATATGTGAGCTGGCTGATGCATAAAGACAATAGGAGGAGGAAAACCTTTGAGGAACATGCTCCTGAAAGACTCCGGATCAATGCCATTAGGAAAAATACCATTTTACCCAAAGAAATAAGGGTAAGAATTGACATCAGAGTTTGCTACATTTACGGCAAGATTTGACATTAGCACAAATTAAGATTTTTATCCCCTTGTATCAAAATTGAAAAATCAGGAGGTGCATTGTTTTTTGTCCTGTCTGTCTGTTTGTTTATTGGCTTCCTGCTGCGCCATTTTGAAAAATGATAACTTCTGTTCAAGAGCTATTGTCATAAGCCCCCGTTCCACTGCAATCCCGCTGTACCTACGTTCACTCCCGACCTCGAAAATTGCGAGGTCGGGAGAGAACGGCTCTTAGTCGTATCTTGGTCTGGTATTGCGTATGTTGGTCCAAAATCGATCGGTATAAGAGCGGGCACGCTTTAGAGGTCGGGAAAAGTTTCCCGTATTCTTTCAATCGGTTGAAAGAATACGGGAAACTTTCCCGCTCTCTTTGTGGTCGTGAAATAGTCGGCGCTTGGTCGGGATAGTCGTGGGTACAGCCTAGGTTAATCGTGTCCTGGTCGGGAAAGAGCGTGGCTTGAGCGTGGTCTGATCGGCATTTAACTAAACCCCGCTCTCTTCACGCATAAGATACGCTTTAATTACGCCCTGTTCCCGATCTTTACCCGTCTATTCTACGCTCTTACCACGATCTATTCACTACAGGTTCAATTTTTGCTGATCTTACCAAGACCTTTTCATGACCATCTATCGACCTATTCACGCTTTATATGACCAAGTTACGACCAAACGACGCTTCAAATAGGATCTGTGCATATTTCATTCATTTTCTCGCACTGATATTGATTCGTTCAAAATACTTATTACCAAAATGTCGCGATTCTTGGCTATCCAATGCCACTTTTTAAGTAAGAATTTTTTTAAAATTTTGATCGCAACACTTTTGGGTAAGGCTTGGTCAAAACGAGAAATACAGGCTTCTTCTCGGTCGATACGATCATTGGATGAAAAATGAGATCAGTTTAAGTTAGAAATTATGTGTTGAGCGGGAATGCGTCGGGGACAGTCGGTAATAGATCAAAATTGCATCGGGAATAGATCGGGTTTTGGTCGGGAATAGATCGGAGTTTGATCGGATAGAACGGGACTTGGTCGGCAATATGATTGTGATTAGAGCGGGTAAAGCGTGAGTAAGTCCGCAATGAAACGTGAATCGGTCATAAATTGATCGGGAATCGGTCGGGAATAGAGCGTGATTTCAAGGAAAAAATGAAAAGGTCGGGAAAGTTTTACCCGCTCTTGTGAAAATTTCGGTCGGGAATAGTCGTAGGTACAGCGGGATTGCAGTGGAACGGTGGCTATACTAGATAGCCCATCATCAGTCTGTTAGCCTATCATCAGTCTGTTAATATGGTTAACTTTTCATATTCTTGACCTCTCTGAAACTGCTCAGAGGATTTTGATGAAACTTGATATCCAAGACAGGATGGAATATAGGTTCCATATGTTACTCCTATGTAAAGATCTTTTTTTGAAGATCTAAAGCATGGATGGAAAAACTAATGGTATCTAAGTGATCACGGATGATGTACTAGTATTATTCAAGTTTGTTTATCTCGTTGAAATCTGATAACTATTTTTTTTTTCTTTTTCTACACCTATTTAGACTTATTTATTCAAATGCAATTTTTTTTAAATTTCTTCTATTCTTTTCTGTCTTTGTCAGTCAAACTTACCCAACTGCGACATTTTAGTAGTCTTTTCCTACTAAATTAATGAGGTGTCATTGTCATACTATTGCTCCCATAGACCATAGGAGAGCTCCTGCTGAGTTGGGGATCAAAAGGTCAAGGCCAAACTTTGAAAATATGGAAAATTTCTGCCCCATAACTTCGGAGTTTATCTACACCTACATTGATGAAACTTCTTATAAATCAATTTTGTAACTAAAGGAGGTCCTCTAATTTGTGTCAAAACATAAAGTCAACATCTAACATGTTTAAGAAATGTAATTCCACCATTTTGAAATCTCAAATATTTCCAAATATACAAAAATAATATTTTACACTTCCTTTGATCGAGATACTGTTCTGTGATGATAAAGTAGGTTATAGGTCAAGGTGATTTTTGATCAGACTTCAAATCCAGTTATTATACTTGATGTTTTGTCTGCAAAGATGGTAAAAAATGCAGACAATTTGAAAATGGAGGCTTTATGTTTTGATTTCAGCAAAATTTTCTCAATGTTAGTCAGAAAAATACAGTCTGTTAATTTTTTATACTGCATTTTTCATAGAATTTTATTCTCCAATTTAAGTTGATAATAAATTGGTTTACTCTTTGCAATTTAATACTAGTATTTTCCGATTATAAATTCCTGAAAGTCGACTTCCGATGTATAACACTAGTTATGATAGATATTGCAATAACCTAATAGGTTTAAGGTCATTATACATACATGTATTACGATAACCTATTACGTTCAAGGTCATGATACATATTACAATAACCTATTAGGTTCAAGGTCATGATACTAGTACATATTACAGTAACCTATTAGGTTCAAGGTCATGAATCTCATGATACATATTGCAATTACCTATTAGATTCAAGGTCATGATAAATATTACAATAACTTATTATGTTCAAGGTCATGATACATATTACAACAAGGTCATGATACACATTGCAATAACCTATTAGGTTCAAGGTCGAAGTGAATTAATTTTTACTTTTCACTTAGTTTGGTACAAGATTCATTGATGATACAATACTAGTACGTGTACTTCGTTTTGTAGAAGGTCCAAGTTCCAGGCAAATATGGACTTATGGACAAGTGTGCCATGGTATTCTTTTTAGCTTTGTACATGAATTGTGTAGAAATATTGGGATTTTTTTATGCCCCCGGAATCAAAGATTCGGGGGCATATAGTTTTTGGCCTGTCCGTCTGTTTGTCTGTTTATCTGTTTGTCTGTTTGTCTGTCTGTTTGTCCGAAAAACTTTAACATTGGACATAACTTTTGAATGGGAATTGATAGGGCTTTCATATTTCACATGTGTATTCCTTGTGACAAGACCTTTCCATTGATACCAAAATTTTTGACCTCGTGACCTTGACCTTGACCTTTGACCTACTTTTCAAAAACTTTAACATTGGGCATAACTTTTGAATGGGAAGTGATAGGGATTTCATACTTCACATGAGTATTCCTTGTGACAAGACCTTTCCATTGATATCAAAATTTTTGACCTCGTGACCTTGACCTTGACCTTGACCTTTGACCTACTTTTCAAAAACTTTAACATTGGGCATAACTTTTGAATAGGAAGTGATAGGGCTTTCATATTTAACATGTGTATTCCTTGTGACAAGACCTTTCCATTGATACCAAAATTTTTGACCTCGTGACCTTGACCTTGACCTTTTAACCCAGTGACCTCACATACATGTACTCAACAGAAAATAGTGTTCATACTAACAAAGATGCCACCGGGGGCATTCGTGTTTCACAAACACAGGCTTTATTTCTTTTTTTTTTTGCAGATTATTGACTGTCTTAATACTTTCAATGCAACTTTGGAGAAACTTGTCCCTTGTTGTAATTACATTGTACATTTGTTTGTACTAATAATATTCAAATAATGTACATCTACATTGAGATGCAGCTATAAATTCTCTTTTCTTTTAGGAACATTTTTTTCATTTTTTCCCAGAAAAGCTATATCATGTACATAAAGTGACTAGGATTTCTAGATAATCCTCATGTGATGAATTATGCCTATGTAAATGTAGATACACAATGTAGTGGTATACTTCATCTGTTGACTTAAAAAAATTAATTCTAATTTTACAGGAAATGGCAGATAAAGAAATCAAAGAATTACCCCTGGACAGTTCTATTGTACGCTTACATAAACGTTGCATTCTAACATCACGACCAAGGGGAAACGTGAAAAAGTGGCGCATTAGTCGCATTATGTTCAGAAGTCTGGCAGATTATAACAAATTACCTGGAGTTACTCGTGCTGTGTGGTAGCAGAAATTAATTGTATGCTCCGTAATGTTGCTTTGCGATTAGTGTCATTAAAATATGTATGAATCTTGAATGAAATATGTATGACATATAATCATATTATGATTTATTAAAAATCTAGACAACTCCTCATTTCACTATGCTCCCTGCAAAGCAGTAGCTAATGGCATAGAAAGATGAGTTTGTTTGGTGGTCACACTTTCATATATACACTGCCATCCATTAATTATAGGTAGTATACACCATTTCTGTTCATGCTGCTGTTAGAAAATTAACAGTTTCAAATCTATTGCTATAAAATTCTGAATATGAACCTTATACATGTAGTAGTGATTTGTAGCAAACTTGATCCAAAGGTTTACATTTTCGTTATCACAATTTAAAATTTTGATTTATGAGAAGCCAATTATTATGAATCTTTCAAGTTCAGAATGGAAAAATTAGCTTTAACTTGCAAAGAAGTAAGAACAATTTCCTTGTTTGTATTCTTATTTATGGATGGCAGCGTATTTGCATCAGTCTCCTGTGAAGAAAAAAATGGCAAATAAAAAAAAAAGGTTAAGCTAGGGTTTATAATCTTGTTCGCCTGAGCCTCACGCGACTTCTACAATCACATCCCTGGCGAGACCTGTACAGTCTAGAGCATTCTCAACTCCCTTGGGAGTATATAAGCAGAGCCGCCGTTTAGGTGCTAATGCTTTTCATTCACATTACAAGCTTGTCACATGTGCCAGGTACCCAGTTTACTCCTGGGTAGAGAGAGTGCAACGTAGTGTAAAGTTACTTGCCCAAGGTTACAATGATTTTGCAATAATCGGCGACGGTGAGATTCGAACCCACGACCTATGGGTTCATAGTCCACCGCATTAACCACTATGCTACCAGCACTAGTGGTTATAAAGTGATCACTTTGTCTGGTTGTACAAATGGTATAAAGTGATCACTACATACATACTACATATAATGGTTCTTTTGAAAAATGCAGACTCCAGAGCTTATTTGACTAAATTTCATCTGTGACCTTGAAAATCAATTGGAGTACTTCCTAATATCACTTTAACTTATCAGTATTCTATGTTTGATGAAATTCACCCTCTAGAGTATATACAAGATTTTTAATTGGTCATACTTGTGACCTTGACCTTTGTCCTTGAAAATCTCTAAGGTTCGTCCTAACATCATAGTACTTGTTGACTAGGTTTGATAAAGTTATATTGAAAAAATGTACCCTGACCTATGACCTTGGACATCAGCATTTTTTATGCCCCCAGAATCAAAGATTCGGGGGCATATAGTTTTTGGCCTGTCCGTCTGTTTGTCTGTTTATCTGTTTCTCTGTTTATCCGAAAAACTTTAACATTGGACATAACTTTTGAATGGGAAGTGATAGGGCTTTCATATTTCACATGTGTATTCCTTGTGACAAGACCTTTCCATTGATACCAAAATTTTTGACCTCGTGACCTTGACTTTGACCTTTGACCTACTTTTCAAAAACTTTAACATTGGGCATAACTTTTGAATGGGAAGTGATAGGGCTTTCATATTTCACATGTGTATTCCTTGTGACAAGACCTTTCCATTGATACCAAAATTTTTGACCTCGTGACCTTGACCTTGACCTTTGACCTACTTTTCAAAAACTTTAACATTGGGCATAACTTTTGAATGGGAAGTGATAGGGCTTTCATATTTCACTTGTGTATTCCTTGTGACAAGACCTTTTCATTGATACCAAAATTTTTGACCTCGTGACCTTGACCTTGACCTTTGACCTACTTTTCAAAAACTTTAACATTGGGCATTACTTTTGAATGGGAAGTGATAGGGATTTCATACTTCACATGAGTATTCCTTGTGACAAGACCTTTCCATTGATACCAAAATTTTTGACCTCGTGACCTTGACCTTGACCTTTGACCTACTTTTCAAAAACTTTAACATTGGGCATAACTTTTGAATGGGAAGTGATAGGGCTTTCATATTTCACATGTGTATTCCTTGTGACAAGACCTTTTCATTGATACCAAAATTTTTGACCTCGTGACCTTGACCTTGACCTTTGACCTACTTTTCAAAAACTTTAACATTGGGCATAACTTTTGAATGGGAAGTGATAGGGATTTCATACTTCACATGAGTATTCCTTGTGACAAGACCTTTCCATTGATACCAAAATTTTTGACCTCGTGACCTTGACCTTTGACCTACTTTTCAAAAACTTTAACATTGGGCATAACTTTTGAATGGGAAGTGATAGGGCTTTCATATTTCACATGTGTATTCCTTGTGACAAGACCTTTTCATTGATACCAAAATTTTTGACCTCGTGACCTTGACCTTGACCTTTGACCTACTTTTCAAAAACTTTAACATTGGGCATAACTTTTGAATGGGAAGTGATAGGGATTTCATACTTCACATGAGTATTCCTTGTGACAAGACCTTTCCATTGATACCAAAATTTTTGACCTCGTGACCTTGACCTTTGACCTACTTTTCAAAAACTTTAACATTGGGCATAACTTTTGAATGGGAAGTGATAGGGCTTTCATATTTCACATGTGTATTCCTTGTGACAAGACCTTTCCATTGATACCAAAATTTTTGACCTCGTGACCTTGACCTTGACCTTTGACCTACTTTTCAAAAACTTTAACACTGGGCATTACTTTTGAATGGGAAGTGATAGGGCTTTCATATTTCACATGTGTATTCCTTGTGACAAGACCTTTCCATTGATACCAAAATTTTTGACCTCGTGACCTTGACCTTTGACCTACTTTTCAAAAACTTTTAACATTGGGCATAACTTTTGAATGGGAAGTGATAGGGCTTTCATATTTCACATGTGTATTCCTTGTGACCAGACCTTTCCATTGATACAAATTTTTGACCTCATGACCTTGACCTTTGACCTACTTTTCAAAAACTTTAACATTGGGCATAACTTTTGAATGGGAAGTGATAGGGCTTTCATATTTCTTATGTGTATTCCTTGTGACAAGACTTTTCCATTGATACCAAAATTTTTGACCTCATGACCTTGACATTTGACCTTTTAACCCAGTGACCTCACATACATGTACTTAACAGAAAATAGTGTTCATACTAACAAAGATGCCACCGGGGGCATTCGTGTTTCACAAACACAGGCTTTATTTTTTCAGTCATGAAAATAAGTACATAAAGTATAAGAAAGTGCAACACACACATGACGTAATTTCTAAAAAAAAAAAACAAGGAGATACCTGTAATTATTGCTAAGGACCCAAAGATGATTCATGACCCTATTTGCAAAGCTAAGATCACAGTGCAAATGGTGAGTAGAACCAAGGCTGCCATGACTTTGAATCAAGGACCCAAAGATGTGCATACAATAGGTGTATGGTAAAAACGTAAGCATAACTCTTGTCGACCAAATCTGTCAAAAAAAGATCGCCATTAATGGATCTGATCGACGCATTTTCGATTGAGCCACGCAATTCCGTCAAACCTTTGAATCTATATAAACATTCAGTAACAGCAATGTTGCTATATCTCATTACATGACACTCCAATAAGCAATACTCGTAGACCCACGGGCCTATTGTTTTTGAGCAGTTTCGTCGTCAGCCGAGGTTGGGAATTCTTTTCAGTTTCTTTTCCATTGCAGTATGTAATGTTGCGAAAATATAGAAATCAGGAACTTTGTCAATGCCACGATTGTCCACCAAATGGAAAACACCAAAGTATAGTAAACTTATAACTCCATTCCTGAACGAAATTCGACAAAAAAGTATGCTTTAGGATATTTCTTGGATTACTAGTTTGCTCGAATTCGCCATTCAGGACGGTCAATATTCCCTAATAACACTCAATTCTGAAAACAAACAGAAGTAACTAACACAACAACAAACGAAGAGGTGCAATAACTTGCAAAAAAGGAGGGGATCTCCAACAAGACTCGGTTACAGTACCCACAGCAAAACATGGCAACACCCTATGTGAAAACACAGAGTAAACAAGCACATGAAGAGACACAAATGAGACAAGGAACACATCATCTAAACACGGATGACTACACGTAAACCAACAAGACTAATTGAAAACTGGTGCGGACTTGGGACGGCCATATTCCACGATAATAGCAAGTTTTGTAGACTTCCGGATTGTGTGTACACAACCCTCACACTTTTCCAGTTATATAATGGTCTCGAAAAACGAACAGCTGTTGTGAATAAAAGCCTCGGCTCCTCATTGCAAGATTTCTACACAAGACAACAAAATGCAGGGGCCCAGGTAACATACAGATATAAAAAGAAAGGATTACGAAATACAGTCCATGGTCTGCTGGCTGGAGCGAGGTTATGTTTGCAATCACCCAAGGGGTCATACCAACATTCAAAAGGGACACATGGTCGGGTCCCTTCTCTAACCGTTTGCACAAGGCCCGCAGTGAAGTCCTGTCGCTATAGGCACTTAGAGTGCAATTCTTTTAAAGAATGTTCTGTTACGAGGCTGCATAATGGTCAAGTATCATGCGGAGTGTCCTGCTGGTGACACCAGATCATGTCCTCCGTATAAAAGACGATTCATGATTCTTTTCATAAAAAGGGGAATGTGACGCCGTGTAAGGATATTCACTATTAGCTGTATCCAAATTGGGAGAGAGAGATATAATATCTTTGTTGCAAAACTCGGCTCTTAATTCGATGCGAGACGGACGGGTGGGTGTCAATAATTGGTTTCAACTGTAAGTCAAATAAATATCTGCTAGCGCAATGAAACTTCATACACGTTCTCACCATGAGTCAAGGATGATTCCCATTTATTCTGAGGTCCCAAGGTCAAGGTCAGAGGACTTTGATGACAAAAAATGGTTTCCGGATCGTAATAGGGCAAGTATTGCACCTATAATCATGAAACTTGCCAGAAATATTTTCCATGAATGAAGGATGAGACCTATTGATTTTGGGATCAAAGATAAAAGGTCAAGGTCAAATGACACCGATGATTGAAAATGGTTTCCGGATCATATTAGAGTATGGATTGCATCCGTGATAACGAATTTTGCCAGAAATGTTTCCCATGAGTCAAGGATGACCCCGTTTTATTTTTGGGCCAAAAGGTCTAAGGTCATACCAAGGCTGTCATGACTTTGAATCAAGGACCCAATGATGTCCCTACAACAGGTGTATTGTTATGCCCTGTTCACACGAGTGCGCATTAAATCTAATTCGCATTAGATTTGATGCGCTTTATTCTAATTCGAATTAGATTCGCATTGCGTTCACACGACACATTCTAATGCGCATTAGATTTTGGTACATTTGCACTGAGAGCCGTATACTTTAGATAGTAAAAGGATCGAATGCATGCCTGTATGTTTTGATCATAATTTTACTTCTTCTTTAGTTGGACTTATGCATGCATTGCATGATGTCATTGTGAGATAAGATGACGTCATAATATAATGTTAAAGAGACGCAGTACAGTTACTTAGAGGGTTCATTGTGAATGAAATCAAGTATTTTTACCTCTTATTCTATGTTTCGAGGTCCAAGGGTGATTAAAAGTGCCCATTCATGATGGAAATGTACTGTAGAAATCCAGTAAATCATATACGCATGCGCCAGATTTAATGCGAATTAGATTCGCTTTGCGTTCACACGGCAAAATCTAATGCGCATTTAGGGGATAAACGTACTGTGTTTTGTGGTTCCGACAGGTATATGTTGGATATAGAGAATAAGTGTCTTAATTTGTGTTTTGTTACGGGTATGCAACACACAGCAAGTGCATTTATCGTACATGTAATGCGCGTTAGCGCATTTCATGCGATAAATGCACTTGATGTGTGTTGCATAACCGTAACAAAACACAAATTATGACATTTATTCTATATATATGCGCCATAGTTGTCTGTTTCATTCTTGTTTCCTGATATAGTTTTTTCTTGGTAAAAGAGTGACGTCAAAATTCATCTCGCCGAGGGTTCAGTTTCCAGGTTAGAACAGCCGTCGCGGCATGTTTCTTTAGATCTTATGCATTGTGACGTCACGAGTGTTAATACACGAATTGCAGCACGTTCCTTTCAATAGTAACATCCCAGGGAATTACATTGGCTGTGCATATATATACTGTTGGAAACGCAGTTATACCGTCGGGGCTTGTCCCCGACAGTATAACGTATGTTTCCAACAGTATATCCAACATATACCTGTCGGAACCACAAAACACAGTACGTTTATCCCTATTCTAATTCATGTAACATATTTTAAATTTTTATACCCCTCAGTGGGTCTCATGTATCGCTTTAGAGGCGGCGTTGCTACGGAGGAGTTACAACGACCAACAGAAATTATTGCGCTGCAAAATATGAAATACAACTGCTTCGTATTTATTACAAAAGCGAAAAATCAAAGTGTACTTAAAGCAATAATAAACTTACTTTTTCTGTTGTTTACATGTGGAGAACGCCATTTACAAGCTCATACCTTGTAGTTTTACGTCACAGTATGACGTCACAGGAGCGAAGAACAAAGGGAAGCATGACGTCATACGCAAAAAGTGCGCTAAAGCTTGTAACGTGCAAATTTACGTATGAATAAATTTTAAAGTATGTCAAGTGAGTCGGTTTGCGGCATGTATATCGTCCGTCTTCCACCGCAACGTCATAGGTTCCTTCCACTACTTTCCACTCTCAATATGACCTTGCCTTCACCCCATAGGTCCCATGTATTTTTCAAATTAATTAAAAAGGAAATTACATAAATTCAGATTGAAGATAGGGATAAAGTTAGAATAACTGTTCTAAATTATGGCGCCAAAAATTCAAAGTAATCGCATTTGTTGTTTTCCGACGTCATTAAACTACAATGACGTGACGTCATAAAAGGGCCGCCGACAGAAATCCTGTCGAAACTGGGGACCCCTGAATCCAAGGGTACTTTGCGATGAAGCGTCGCGCGGAATGCGATGAAACCCTTGGTGCACCAAGATGGTATATCGTCGTTATACATGCTTGTAGAAATCCTGTGAACCAATCAGAATGCGTGAAACAAACAGAATGAATTAGAATAAATCTTATGCGAATTAAACTAATGCGCATTAGATTCCTCGTGTGAACGCAGCTAAAATCTAATGCGCATTAAATTCGATTTAATGCGCATTAAACCCGTCGTGTAAACAGGGCATAAAAACGTTGGCATCGCTCTAGTCGACCAAATCTGTCAAAAAAAGTTGCCATTACTGGATCTGATCGATGCATTTCCGATTTCGATTGAGCCACGCAATTTCGTCAAACCTTTGAATTTATATTAAAAAAATCACTAAAAGCAATGTTGCTATATCTCATTACATGACACTCCAATAAGCAATACTCGTAGACCCACCTGCCTCTTCTTTTAAAGCAGGTTCGTCGTCAGCCGAGGTTGGGAATTCTTTGCAGTTTCTTTTCCACTGCAGTATGTGATGTTGCGATTTTTCAATACCACGATTTTCCACTAAATGGAACATACCAAATTAAAGTAAACTTATTACTCCATTCCTGAACGAAATTCGACAAAAAAAGTATGCTTTAGGATATTTCTTAGATTACCTGTTTGCTCGAATTCGCCATTCAGGACGGTCAATATTCCCTTATAACACTCAATTCTGAAAACAAACAGAAGTAACTAACACAACAACAAAGGTAGAGGTGCAATAACATACGACAAAGAAGTTGATCTCCAACAAGCAGCACCCACAGCAAAACCTCGAAACACCCTATGTGAAAACACAGAGAAAACAAGCACAAAAAGAGACGTAAAATACACCAAACACGACATCAAAACATCATTCACGGATGACTACACGTAAACCAACGAGACTAATGGGCAACTGGTGCGGACTTTGAACGACCATATTCCACGATAATAACAAATTTTGTAGATATCCAGATTATGTGTGCACAACCCTCCCACTTTTCCAGTTAATAATGGTCTCTAAGAACGAACAGTTGTTGTTGAATAAAAGCCTCCTCATTGCAAGATTACTACACAAGACAACAAAACGAGGGGTCCAAGTAATGTACAGATGATATTGAACAAAGGGTGGTCTGCCAGCTGGATGAAGGCTATGTTTGCAATCACCCCAGGAGTCATACCAACATTAAAAAAGGACACATGGTCGGGGCCCTTCTCTAACCGTTTGGACAAGGCCCGTAATGGAGTCCTGTCACAATAGGCACTTGGAGTGCAATGCGCTTTTACGAGGCTGTATTATAGTCAAGTACCATGCGGAGTTTCCTTCTGGTGACATCAGGATCATATTCTCCGTATAAAAGACGATTCATGGTTCTTTTCACAAAAAGGGGAATGTGACGCTGTGTTAGGATATTAAAACAATTAGTTATATCCAAATTGGGAGAGAGAGAGGAGAGAGAGAGATAATATATTTGTTGCAAAACTCGGCTCTTAATTCGATGCGGTTTGATTGGTTTCCGGACTGTAAGTCAAATAAAAATATGCTAGTGCGATGAAACTTCATACAAGCACTCACCATGAGTCAAGGATGATCCCCATTGATTTTGAGGTCCAAAGGTCAAGGTCACGGGACTCTGATGACTGAAAATGGTTTCCGGATCGTAATAGGACATGTACTAGTATATCACCTATTATCATGAAACTTGCCAGAAATATTTGGATGACACCTATTGATTTTGGGATCAAAGATAAAAGGTCAAGGTCAAATGACACTGATGCTTGAAAATGGTTTCCGGATCATAGAGAAAGAATTGCATCTATGATCATGAAACTTGTCAGAAATGTTTCCCACTAGTCAAGGATGACCCCGTTTTATTTTAGGGTCAAAAGGTCCAAGGACTTAAATTATTGAAAATGGTTTCCAGCTAGATCATGTTAGAGCGTGTATTGCACCTATTATAATGAAACTTGCATAAATATTTTCCATGAGTTAAGTATAACTCCTAATAATTTTGGGGTTCAAATATCAAGGTCATAGTATTCTGATGACTGAAAATGTGTTCTTGATCATGTTAGTGTATTGCACCTATCATCATGAAACTTGCCAGAAATGTTTCTAATGTGCCAAAGATTATTATTTTGAGGTCTGAAGGACGCATTTCAGATGCAAATTCTTACCTACATTCCAGTTTTGCAACTCGGCAGTTTGCATCTTTGATGTATGTTAAGCTTATTGTATATATGTTCCAAAAATCCTTTTAAAATAGTCTGCGCTGCTGGTTACCCACCTTGGAGTTGCAGTTTGTTTCAATGATGCAATACAAATCACACGATCGTTTTCGTTGAATCCATCTGTTTTCCCCTTTTCTCGTTTCATGTGTGTGTTCCGCCGTAGCCACATAACGTCGCCGTCATTGATATCTCCATATTTGTATTTCAAGCAGTTGAAAGCATTGGAGGTCTTTTTGTTTACAGATAAGTTGTTGCGAAAAAGGCGAATTATATTGGGGATACAATTTGAAGTTTAAAAATGTTGTACACAAGACCGCTTCATTGTAGAACAATTACTTGGGGAAAGAGAGCTGTAAGAGGTAATCAACCGGATTACATGCATAAATTTTATCATTTCTTTATACTAAATGGCAAGAAACCTCAATCGTTTCAACGTTTATTGATATCGTCAGAAAAAAAAATATAATTGAGTATAACAACAACCAATCAATCATATTGCAAATAGAAGCAAAGAAAAAGTTTTAAATTGATAACAAGAAATATTTTGAGTAATCAGGTAAATTATCTTTAACTCGAAACTGTAACAGAAGGTTGTTAATGCCTCCATCTTTTTATGCCTTGACCTGTCCTTTTTTCGCCTTCAGGATACGCGAATGTTTGGCATTTTGTCATCTATTTAAATTGACTATAATAAATATCTTAGATATATTAGTAGTCTTTCATTCGCGAAAATATTTTTCCGCCTTCTTCGATATCCATTTGCAGTGCTTAAGAATTGTAATTTTAAAATAAAAAAGTCTAACATAACAGTTTTTTTACTTCTTTAGTCCTCACGAAATAAGGTCTGTCGTCCTCGAAAATACAAAAGTATCGAAAACAGACTGCAGACCTAAAAGTAATCATGCTAAGATCTACTATATCTAAGACTATGGACAGGCATAGTTTGTTTCTTTGCCTCCTCTTGCAGTGACATTGTCAATCTCGGATTGTGCTTCCCACCGGGGTAAAAATCGTTCACTTTTATCTTGCCGAAAATATGGCCCATTGCCTTCCTGGCAGTAGGAATTGGGCCCGGGTCAGGGGTCAGTCCGATTTGAATTGGACCGCCCTCGGCAGCATTTGCTTTTTCTTGGTGCGGTCTCAGTTTGAAATAAGAAAAGACATTCGGTCTGCGTAATCTGTTGGCGTAGTAATGTTCATCTATTTCCTCTAACTTCTTTATTTTGTTAATATTGACGTGCATGAGGGCTTTCAAATATGCCTTACGGTGGATTTCCGGATCAATCTTGGTCCAAGGTTTAGGAGAGTTTTGCTCATCTTGGGAAGTCGGCGTCCATAATTTCCCGTATCTTTCTTTGTCGTTCATGATATCATCTACGCTCATATAATCCTCATCAGTCTCGACTTTCGTCCTTAGATTCTCGAGTTCTTGATTATGCCTCTCCTTCCCATGGGCATCCAGCTCGTCCTCCCAGCGTACCCTCCGTCCGTCCTCATCCCCCAGCATTCCTCTGCTCCTATCTGAGGTCTCCGATTTCGCAGTAGAGTGTGATTGCCTTGAGGATCTTGAATGCTTATAACTTGCTGGTCCAAGGATTGTATTGCGTTTTATCGGTTTGCCACATTTAGGACAGGGGAATCCCTCGTTTGACGACGAGCGCGCATAGATACACCACTTTTCATGTCCTCCTAAGACATAACATTCAGGACATTTTATGGTACTAAGATCTACATCTTTACACTCGCACCAATGTGCCGAATTATTGATACGAGCTATGATCATGGACGGCGTTTCCTGCAACATCATAGAGTTTTCGGAGCTACGTCGGGACTTGACAACTTCTACTTCCGATGGAGTTTCTGCCGTAAACTTCGATGAACTTTGCCGTGAATCGAGCGTTTCGCGCGAAGATGGTATTTCCAAACCACTAACGGGTACATTTTCGTTCTCTTCACGGTGATGATATTTCAAATGACTTGCGTCATCGTCGTCGCTGTTCCGTGATCTTCCGGCGTTCGGTCGTTTCCGCGGAGTTCTGCCCTCAAGTCTATCGATCGACTCCTTAATTCTTTCAACACTTTCGTCAATTACTTCAAATCTCTCCTCGGAGTCCTCCTTCTGGACGATTGGTGGAAGTTTCACCTCCTCGGATACTAATACGCTCTCTTTTCCCAAGTCCGTTTCTCCCCATTCCAAATCCGACTCTTCTCCGTCACTAAAATCAATCCAACGCTCTTCCATTTTTTCAGCCTCTGCGAACGTTTTATCGCCTGCTTGAAGGACACGGCGGCCTGAATCTGGCGTCGGTAGAGGGACAAGTCCGCTCATAATCCCTGGTGATATTGGTGCAAGATTTCTACGCTTGTCGAAAGCAGACGAAACGCGATACTTCGCGGAGTCGCTTCTTGTTTCCAAATCGCCCATGCTTTTGCGCAATATGGAGGTGTCAAAATATTTCTTTCCATATCGCTCAGTAGGACTCGGACTACGTGTACTTCTTCTAGGAGTGACTTTTACTTGAACGCTTAGTCTTGTTGTTTCCCTCGGATTTGAAAATTCGTGTGAAGGTGACGCGCGAAGGCTGTCTATGATGACGGTTGGGTAGGGAGTTTTTGGCACATGTTCGCAATGCTGAAAGAAACCTTTGCTGAAGAGGTAGGCGTGTGGATGGTTTCGGAACTTTCCTTCTGGATCCAAACGGCTACAGACGTAACAGAAACCTTGAGGAAGTGGTTTTCGACGAATCTGTAAAGAACAGATTTACTTGAAATTTGTATGACTCGTTGAATAAAAAATTGAATAAGTGATAACTGATAAAACAAACTACAAAATGGAGGAAAATAAAATGCAGAACTTGATCGAATAAGCAATTTATCAGTCTGAAAAATAAGATTCATATTTCTCAAAATATATTATATACAAAAAGGAACTTTTAAAAAAAATCATCAATGGTTTTAATTGAAAATACCGGTGCATGAAATGAAATTCAGTGACATAAATAGACAATTTGGTTACTTCCTTACCTGTTGAATTGGTCTTATTTTCTGACCAAAAATACAAGAATATCTCATGATATCGTGTTGTTCACCGCTACCCCACCCCATTTCTATTTCCTATCTATGTAGTCTTTTTATATGTGGATTACAATGTGTCACAAAAAACATTTAGAAATCTAATTCACTGATATCAATACTTCCATCGGAGTGTTTCCAAATACTGGAATTAATCCATGAAATTTTGAATCAAGATACATATGAGTTTTACAACTAACTTTATACACGAATACTCCAAGAAAGTAATTTATACACTTAATAGTGTTTTCACAAAATCTGATGCAAATTCAGATGTAAGTTTAAAATATTTCCAAAATATCCATCTCGATTGGCAACGTAGAATATGCGACATCATACCCTAACAGGGTGGACAATGGAATCGTTCTAACACCTTCTTCTAGCCTTATCTTTTATTGTTTTAGCTTTGAGGGGCCCATAAGGGTGATAATTCGTGAGATTTATCCCAGTATCGATTTTTATTATCAAAGCAGTTTCTGTATTCGAAAATTGGAATCATTTTTCAGATTATAGAGTTATCAATTTTCATCTCTTTTTTTAAGGCAAAACAAAAATTGATGAAAATACAACTGGTCTCAAGAGTGCCCCTTGCGACACGCCGTATTTGTTATATTAGAACAATGCTGTGTTTGAATAGATTAAATTAAAGGCGTGTATTTTATCTTTCTTTCAAATAAATCAATCACTGATAGTTCATCTGAGGTACGGACGTGTTCAATATTAGACTGTCTGAAAAACAACGATATGCATGCATAAACATGATTCGTGTATATCTTTTTGAAATATACATTTGTTATGACTAACATCCAAAAGCGAGGGACGACACTTGTGTTTTTAAAAGGTTTTCGTATATGAAAAAAAAATTTAAACGCACAAAAATTTATGTGAAAATATTCTGAATCTATCAAAAATCGATAATAAGATCAATGAAATCATTAAAGAAACAGCAAAAATACATGGGAAACACCAATACTCAAATTGAATTAAAATTATTTGATTGAATCAGGAGAAATGGCTGGACTTGGTTGGATTTATCTCCTGCAAACGATTATTTCACACTTTATGTACAGAAAGTCGTAAATTTCTCCTAAATTGGTTTGCAACAGACATATGTGTTTGTAAAATTGGTAAAAATTTTGTACTAATCTATGTATACGTGTCTATTGTTTCAGTCATTAAGTTAAACAAATATATCATTGCTACATCTCGTTTAAATGCCATATTATCAGTTATTCTCATCTTCAAAAACAGTAAATTCAGCTATTCTACCTGTTATAAACTTTAACTATCTCACAATCATACCTACTTAAAAATATAAATATACTGATTATCTGCATATAAATGCACATGTGAATCTCTCTCTCTCTCTCTATTTCTTTTAAAGTATTTAAAATATATTTCATATTTAACGATATTGATAAGTAGAAAATAAAATAAGAAAATAAAATTGATGTCGAATATGTTGTCCTTTTCTATGTAGTGGATGCAAATATTACTTAAATTGGGAATGGGATCTATTAAACAAGCTACTAAAAGCTTCTTTTCTAATTCCTTTAACTATACTTATTTATGTGAAATGTTAGAGTGATCATGTTTTGTGACAATCTAAGAAAATTACGAAGTTTCAATTATACAACTAGATCTTCAATCTCCATCAGTCCCGATTTAAGTTGTCAATTTCAGTAGATGTACAACGAAATAGGTTTTGTTTGGCATTTTATATTTATTACAATTTTAAGAACAAATATACTTGAAAAAAAAAACTTTACCCTCTGCTGTATGAAACCAAAGAACGATACTAATATAATATAATACAATCTTCTACAAGTACAATGAAACAATAACGATTTCAATCGCCGCTTTAGGTTTTTGATAGTCAACAGAATTGTTCTGTTCAAAGTTTAAAAAGATAGATTCATAGAATGCTGAATGCTATCCCAAATACAAAAATGCCAAACAAATCGAGATTTTCAAGTAAAATGTAATTCGTGCTAGCATTTTTAAAATTCACTTTACCTCATGAAATTCAAAGGAACAATTGGGGAAGTGAGAAGTTTTCGCTACTTGTAGAATTTGATGATGTTTTGATTTCAATGATTTTTACGTTGCTAAGCATTCTTTTCTCTCTTTTTTTTTTGTGACAAACCGGTCTTTGATTTGCCATTTGTAAATTGTGGAGAAATAGCTGTTGGTCTACGCCGAATATGACTTTGACTAAAAATTAAATTTAATAGTAAGAAGGTGATCTCCAGCAGCACTTGGCGAAGCAACAACAGCAAAAAAATGAAATAAGCACAACAAGAGACACCAAAGGGACAAGGATAGCCTGGCTTTTTTTTTTGTTTCTTTCTGTTACAGAAAAACAATCTGTTATTTCAGTTATAATAATATTGGACATAGTCAATTCATCTTACAGCAAATCTCTGAAGATTGGATTCATCCTCATTTCCGAGCAATCTGCGCACGCGCCGTTGGTCCTTCCGGATGACTGCCAAATTCAACGGCTCTGCTGCAACGGTCATCATAAGCAATGGTCATTCATTGGCCATCACGAGCACCTGCCAAAACAAAAAATCATCGGAATTTATAAAATTACCTCTTTTTGATTGTATGCCCTATTGATGATATTAATCAACTCATAATAGCTGAGAGAGGAGTACAGCATGCCCCGCTTCTTGTTCAATCCAAAACTTGGCGTGTCAACGGAATTCATTTTGGAAAAAGTGTTGGTTATCTGTAGAAAACTAAATTATACGTCCCAGTCTGTCTTTGACAAGGTGTATTAGGCACAGCTATAATTATCCCTCTCCGTAATGAAATGTGTTCTAATAAAGGTCTTTATAGACTGTCTATTACTCTCTATTGTCATAGGATCTTGTTAAAGGGTTTTCAGACCTAATTTGCATTGTTATAGTGGTCTAAACAGTCCCTCATCACGCTCATCTGGGATTCTTTAAATTTCTCTCACGATATGCACTTATGAATAATTTGTATCTCAAAATATTTGAACAATTTTGATATTAGCGAGAAAAGTTTGTCACAATATTTGTCGATCACAATTCTATCTCTTCACGAATTTTCTCTTATTTAGCTTTCATTGGTATTATTTTGAAAATAGCTTTCGTTGTATTGTCCTATACGAAGACTGTATTTTTTTTTTTTTTTTTTACATTCCAGAATTCCCGTATCTCCTTGGTTTCTTTTAAGTCTTGTGTTATATGTTTTGTATTTCACATGATATCTTGAAGTCAAGAAATTCAAATGTGGTATGTCAAATCCTTAAATAGTCACTGATTCAAGCATCTATTTTCACACTTTCATATTCAACAGATTCAAATTAGTTAAAATCTAACTGATCACAAGCTGCTTTCTATCACTATCTGGTAACACTGTCAAATATATTCGATCTTTGAAAGTCCAACAAAATCTAAGTGTATTGGCAATCGATGTTTTGGAAATATATACAACTTCAACTTTATACTGCTCTGATTCCGACCTCCACCCAGACTTTATCACGTTAATCCTTAATATCTGATCAATCTAAAAATGTGGTATATATCATATAGTAACGGCCGTGGCGTGTGCTCAAAAACGCTTAATCCGTCAACTGATCTATTTATAAATAAATACATTATCTATAGATCTCGATCAAACTATTCAAAATTATTTAAGAAAACATTACATATTCTAAATACAATTATTTCACTCCAATGTCATTTATTTTTTGACTGAAAGAAATAATTCAAAAGACATGTAAAATACGTACCATCTAATGTTGATAATTAAAATAAATGTTGCCGCAAGATATCAAATTCTATCGGTCGGGGTATTTTCTTATCTATACATTTTGCAATAAGCCACAAAGTTGCCGGTGATCCGTATTACTCGAGGACTTAATTTAATGACACCATTGTTCGCTCTGTCAACTTGTGGACGATCTTATTTCGGAGCGGAAGGCACGTCGCGAGTCAAAATACAGTGATACTGATCGAAAATTTGTTTTTCTAAATCTAAAATGTATTCAGTCTTATCTTATATTCGTCAAGAATCTACGACGGTACATAACATAAACAACATATATCAGACAAAACAAAATCCTTTGAATTCTTCACGTACAGATATTGACAAATCTGGGTGTACCCGGTGTTTACGCCGTTAATTTTCTTAATTAAAGACTATCAAGGACATTATAAGGTCGTTCGATCATATTTCGCAAATTCAATTTTTTCATGTCTCAATTTCAAAAAACAATATGCACATCATCTTCCATGTGGTGGAAGATGATGTGCATATTGTTTTTCACTTGTCTGTCTGTCTGTCTGTCTGTCTGTCTATCTGTTTGTTTGTTTCTATCCATTTTGATATATTTTTCTTGTACATTTCAAACCGAAAGCCATTAAGCCATCATTCTACGATGTCTGCTCCTTTTCTATCTACTTTGTTATTTTCATAACGTTTCTTTTCATTTTTATATAGAAGGTCAGCATAATTGATAAACACAAGTGATTCACTTTTAATAGCCAATGCATTTTTTTTACCAAGACAGCACACCAAGTATAGATACGATTGTGTAGATATTTTCTGATATACGTGTATAACATTTTTTTTTCAAACAGTTTGGGTGTGAAAGCATCTCCCGTTCGAAATCAAAATTAAAATGAGTTTGTTTTTTTTTTTCGATCGAGTTAAAACAATTAATTACCCATCCCTGGCCCTTTTTTGTTGCAAATCCGAGCTATTTGAAATGGGTACCTGAATTCTACTTGATACAGTTGACCCTTTTCTTTTTACAGGAAAAAAAAATGTTTTTGGACGAATGGAAAATTTTGGTACGAACATGATCAAAATTTTACTTTTTTTGCACGTTTTTTTTCATAGAATGAAATAATTCACTATAATAGTATTGTCACATATTACTAGTATGCTAACACTTCGTCTGAATGAGATTTTAAGGTAAACGGCCTCTGGAGAATGAACGAAATGCTCTTACAAGCAACCTTCAATCCAACTTCCAGTCAGTGCTTGTTTGAATTGTTCCAATGGTCAATTTGATGTTTTACGATAAATTTCGAAGGAAACCTAGGGTGGGTGCAATTAACATGAAAAAAATGTGAGTCTGATCGTAGTATGAATAAGGAAAGGATGCTCCTTTAAAATGTGTAGGATATTCCATATGTCTTTCTGGATATTTTTATCCAGAGAGACACATACACTGTTGTAATATACCTTTCCTTGATATATCAAAAGAATGACATTAAAACCAGTCCAAATAAATGCAAACCGACAGAAAGACATACAAACTTAACAATATAGATTATCGACTCTTAATTAAAGTCTTAGTCGACCCGAGGTTCAAAGATATCTATTTCAACCATGATTTATATACCAAAAAACAAAACAAAACAAAACAAAAACAAAAACCATTACAATTTTCATTTTGTTAAATTATGAAAATATCACTACCTGTTGTGTCGTTCCAATTTAAAATCTGTGTTTCCATGCGAACCACTATAAAATCCAACGAAATTATATTTTGTATAAATTAAAAGGATTCAATTAATCTTCCTGCTCCACGCATCGACACTGAAACAAAAGAACTGACGCAAAATATTGCTTGAATAAATTCTAACACGCGCTCCTTTCCATTGGAATATCATTTTACACGTTAATGTAAAAGTATATCCGTGCAAATATGATTAAGAGAAATCTAAACATTTCATAACTCCTTTTAAGCCGCTTACACGAACAAGAAATTAATAAAGGATTTGAAAGAAACACTTGGAGGGATGCGTAAGTATTTAAGAATCATAAAGTAATTAGATTTATGATAATTTTTTGTTTCGAGCGTGTACTGAGATTTCAACCTTAAAACGAAGGGGTAACGATTTTGATATCAGGGAATGTGGGCGTAAATTGTTTGTATGAAATTGACTCTTGAATAAAAATTTTCATATCCAAACTTGCGGTCTTTATCATGCACATTTACCATTTATCAGTTCTATTTTGTTTTGGGGCGGCTAGAAACCATGGATGACAGATAAATCTTGTGAACTTCATATCTGAATTATTTCATTCTTTGTTTGATTTGGAGATGCATAAAACAACACAAGTGCAAAACAAATACAAAAGTTTTGATAAGGATTTAAGTACTTAGTAACCTCCATGATGTCTAATTCTGAAAATTCAAAAAGTATTAATACAACGTGTATAGATTTTCAAATATAGGATACTTTATACAGAAAAGAATTAAAACATGTTGCACTTATAGGGGCTTAGCATCAAGGCTAAAGTTTGCATTGCGAGTCGACCTGTCATAGAATTATTTTTCTATACTACTTTATACTGAATCATTATTAGTGAAATCTTACCTGTCTACATTTTAATGCATACGAAATATAACAGATTTTCTGTTTGTAATATTCCCTTTTCTATAAGTACATCTTTTGAAGGAGTTGAAATAATAAAATAAAGTGTCTTAGGTATACTTCGGCCTTTATTACAGGGTAGAGAGAATGCCTTAACAATGAGTTTGACGTTAAATTGAGAACGCTCTGAAGTCCATTAAAAAGAGATGATAGTATCAATAATACTTGAGAAAAGAAGATCGAAAAGAACCTCTTATGTTTAAAATTTTGTCCAAATATAATTTAGAACCTCATACATTAATTCTCAGTGGTTTACTTGAGTTGAGCATTTTGTAATTGTGACCGTCGCTTTCTCATTACATTGCCTTGGAAGATTAACATACTCAGTTTGAAAATATTAAGACAGAAAAACAAAATAGGTTGAGAAGACATTAAAGGCACTAGTGTTTCTTTTACAAAATAGAAGTATTGAGTCTTTACTCTAGCCGAGATATTTCTCTTGTTGACAATAACATCTAGCTCAATGTCACTACCAAAGGAATTCTCTTTACTCTTCCAAAGTTCGCGAAAAAAATTCAATTGTACTAATCTTGTGGGTATCTAAACATTTAAAACATTAGACTTGTGGACGGGCTTCATTAGAGCAACCCTTCCTTTCTCTACGAAAAAAAAAATATATATATATATAAACCTGTACAATTTTCAGTTTTCAGTGACAATGTGCGTTCTATTCTCAGTTACACGTATTACGTTATCTAGAATCTTGGAGGCTAAATGTAAATGAATTGTATAATACTTTTAATCTATTCAGATCTTTTATGGTGAACTCTTAATGGCAATTTTTAAATTGCCACTTAATTTGAGGGCTTCCTTTTGCTTCCAGCTGATTTACTTTGAAAAGAATTATTCAATGTCCATTTATAATTTTAAATGAGCCGTTTTCGGAAAAGCATATTCATTAAATTAAACGTATATTTTACTCCTTTTCGTGTATAGTTCACTTGTCCTTGTACACAGCAAGATATTTTAAGTAAATTCTACTTCACTAAGATCAGAATTCAAGTTGGTAAATTGGCTCGAAGCTATATATTAGGTCCAAGACACAGGGACTGCAAGATTTTGCGGACAAATAAACAGACAGGCATACAAACGGACATGCCAAAAGCTATGTGTCCCCGAAACTTCGATTACAGGTGCATAGCATAGAATACATTTTTAAGATTTCAATATTTATATGTCATTAGTTTCGACAAACATTTTGTAAATTGAAAATATGAGCAAGCTTAAAAGTTCTTCCTTCATTTTTCAAGTAGCCATAAATAAACCTACCTAAACTTCGATAGAACGCCGTCAAAAATTAAGTGATCCATCCGATCTCTAAACTTAATGAAGTACCAAATCTATATTAGTTCTAGAAATAGCTCCACTTAATGTAACTTTCATCGATATCGTCACTTTACAAGTTCATTCTAACTACATCGGTATTTGTTCTAGAAATGAGCTAACGATTCCGCGTCGCCAGTTTCTATCGATCGAGATGACGTGCGCATCGATCTGAGGGGTGGGGTACGTTAATATGAATTAAATCTAATTATAATGGCGCAAAAAAGAAAATAAAAATATACAATGTCGTGTATATGGAAAGAAATCGATTCTTCAACTTTTCTCTTTCACAAAACACCTTTTCTTCAACACAAAAATATTATACATTTTTGTACCCTATTGCTTCACATAGAAAAACCCCGTCTGTTCAACGATTTTTACATAATAACTTTAAGATATGATGTACGCACAGTTATTAACAAATAGTATAGCATCATTTTCATCAAATTAAAGACTTTGATCACGATATTTTCTATTTTACAGGGAAAAAACCCATTCAACACCTTGATCAACAAAAAACAAAAAAGTCCGAAACAAAAAACGACACAAAAACACGAAAAAAAAAAAATGTTATTGTTAAATACTTCGCAGCGTCGACAGGAATTTTACGAGTAGATCATTTCAAGATCACAAGGTCGAATATTTGCTTACAACTATAACATAAGCAAGAGGCTCAAAGGCTATATCGCTCACCTGGATATCTTATACTGAATGCGGCTTATACATGTATAATTCTACTCAGAAGCCTTATGAAATATAAAAACATCGTTTAAAAAGATTTTTAAAAGAGTAACTGTTACAACTCGTATAAATGAGTGCATTTTCAAATAAGAGGTCCAATAAAACATTTATCCTTTTCTTATTGTCATAAAAGACTGTGTACCAATTTAAAATAAATATGTCAAAATTACTCCTCCCCTTTTATTTGCTGAGGAAGTGCTTTTAATGGGGAATCTACAACCCCCTAGAACAAAAGAGCTCCTCCCTGGACCACCGAGATCCTAGTCGGCCCTAAGACCGCCCTATCCCTGTCTTTTTGTCAATGAACACTTTCTCAACCTAACTGAAAATACTGTATCATCCCCTGAGTATAGCAGATAATTATTTTGTATACTGCCTTTATAAAGCATACACATAGTTTTATTTTCTTGATTTTTCCTACAGAAGACCACAAAGTACACTTCAAATAGGCAAACTATATAACTCTTTCATTTTCTCATTTTCTTGTATAATTTTATTTTTCCAGTTGGGTACCTCTTTTAACTCAGTATGCTTGATCTTATACTTGGCAAGGGACTCATTGACCATTACAGAGTATTTTCGTCAAACAATTCCCCCTTTGGGTGCCTCATAGGCCCATTAAGGGGTGGAGTGCTAAACCAATTCTGTATTGCCCACCCTTCTCCTATGTAAGCACGTTAAAGTTAAGAGTGAAATTATATGAAATCTTTGTATTATCTGTATTTACAAGGGCTTTTATAAGGTGCCATCCTACTTGAAAACCCTTTCCACAAAATCATCATTGGTAGCCAACCAATCCCCCCGATTAAAAGACCAGGGGGAGATAAACGGGTAAATCTGACTTTCACTCACTTGGCAAAGAAAATGACTCAGTGCAGAATACATGGACAGAAAAGTTCGTTCAAATCATTCATTTTAACATTTTGAAAAAAAATCTATCTTGAAAGTGATCTCATTAACGGAACAAATGATATTAGATGACAATTCAATGATACATATATGTTAATATTTATTTATATACATGTAAATATCACAGTCAATAATTTATTGCATAAAAAATCAGCAGTATTTCATTGAAATCAATGTCAATTTCATGTACATATGGCAATGCGTATTTTCAATATTTCACAATATTTAGGATGTGTTATCACATAAAAGATTCCCTTGTACATTTGTACTAATCATAAAAGAAACAATAAACCAAAGGGAAAATTGCCAGCAGTGAGATTTGAAGTAGCCAAGGGTTCCTGCATTATCAAATTTACATTTATAAATGACAGAAAATGACATGAATCCTTCCTTTCTTCCCCTTTTATAACTAATTGAGGTATTTTATTAGCATGTATAGAATAAAACTACAAAATAAAGTAAGAGGCTCAAATACTTGAAAACAATATACTGTAAATAACCATTCCATTAGACTCAGTAGTTTTGCTTGATCACATACACATATTTTTTTACCATAGTTGAAATTTTGAAAATTGGTCTGTTTTATATGAACCGATTAATCAAGGTATTCTTAAAAATACATAGGAGTGTGATATGTGTATTTGTACAATATACTGTATCATTTTTTTAACATGTAAATAGTTAAAACAATGCATCACAGACTGATACCTTTCTTTTCTTATCACAACATCATTGGAAGATTCTATTCCGTAGGCTTCGTTGCTGTGGTTTTTTTAAACGTAGATCTCAACAAAAAATATATATCTTCAAACATAAACAAATCCAAATTCTAATATGGAACACTTTTCATGCAAGTTGATAGTATAAATACTTGTATATCAATACCACATAGTATGCTGATTTCAAGAAAACATATAAAATACAGCATTTTAGCACAATTCAACCACTTTCATGATTTAATAATTAATTTTGATGTCAAAGTTTGTCCTCATATATTTTTCTACATTTTAAAATACATGTAGATAAAAAGATGCACGTTCAAAATCTGCAGGTGTATTTCGTGTATGAATGTGTATACATGTATATATAACATCTGTTTAATGAATAAGTATCATTTACATTTCCCTGAAATATCCTAACTTAACAGTTTTTCTGATTGGTCAATAACCATATTATAGTCTTGCAATTGGTTGGTTCATAGCTCCAAGTTTTTTTTTCTGATTGGCCAATCACACGTTTAAAGTCTTGCCATTGGTTGATTCATAGCTTCCAGCTCTTGTTGTACAGGTTTTACATAATCAAAGAAGGAATCTAGCACCTGTTGTAGAAAAAAATATAATCTTTACTCAAATTTTACTTATCATAACAGAATTACTCTTTTATCAGTATTGAATCAACTACTTTCGGCAGTAAATATCACATGCAACAAAACTAAGAAGACTTAAAAGAGATGTTTTTTTCTGGACTTGAAGAACTCTCTTGGAAAAAGAATTTAGGAGTATTCTTTCATGGAGAAAGATTTTAGGGAAATTTTCCTGCACAACAACATATAAGTGTTCATCTATTTACATGTAAATTCGGTTTTAAATGGCCACTTTGTAACAATGACATTTGGACCAGTACGTAACTGATCATTCATAGCTACTAAAGTATGCTATGTATGCTATAGTACAAAGATACAAAAACACTTCATAACAAATAAATCTATGCCTCATGCAGTCTTTATTGGTGAAATTCCAAAAACTCTCACCTCTTTTTCATTGAGAGGGGATGACTTGGCAAAGTCGTATAGAGCCTGATAGACTTGTCCGTCATAACGTCCCAGACAGCTCTGTAGTATGGCATCGGGATAGTCAAATGCGTCTACGAGAGCTACAGCATTAGGTCTTATCTCTGCTAACAGATCCAGGAGGGACTTCTGTATGTATTGCACCTGCTGGTTGTTCAGGTAACTGTCCTATAAAGAATTTCATGATCAAGTAGAGTAAAAATTTGAACATTTTTCATAGCTTATCAAAAATGATATTTCTAATGTTTACTCTACCTGGATACTTATACATGTATATGGTGAGTAGTTTTTAAAAAGCTTTGAATTTCTTTATACTCAATCTTTTTTTATCAACCACAAAAGTTTTTGTCTACATGAAGTTTAAAACAACAACTTATTGTGTGCATTGCAATCTCAAACAATTCTTATTTAACATGGCTCAGTCAATCGCATCAAAATACATTGTACATAGATACATGCAGTGTATTACCTGTATGAATTCTCCAAGGTGGGTAATGACACCATTCACAGCGTACAATTTACATAGAGCCATAAAGGCCGCCTTTGTCTGTCCGTCCATCTTAGCGTCCTCTACCATCTCAAAGAAGTTCTTGACCACAAACATATGACAGAAGGCCTGTTGGTAAAGGAAAAATGCACAAACATTATTTTTCAAGATTCTCATTCTGTCATAGAAATTGAACACACTAGTCAAGTTTCCCTTGATGATGATATAACACCATTGCTTTAACAGCAGTGAAATATTGCAGTATCTAAAGTTGTTAAGGCACATTCCTTCTTTTGATTACAGTGAACAAGTAGTTCTATTTAAGATTTTTTGTCAAGAGACAGTTTCTTTTTCTGATTTTATTTTTTTTAATTTCAATCTAATTCAGTTTCTCATTTCATAATGTGGATATTGGATGAATCAACAAGCCAAGACATGATATAGCTAACCAAACCATTGTAAAATTCCTACGGTATACTGAACCACAGTACACAATACACCATTTTCATATTACCGTTAGACTTACATATTAGGCACTCCAAGACCCGAAATCACAAATGTTTTATTTCATTGTGATGTCATACATATAGATCTGTCAAATGTTGAGATATCACGTCTTGGCCTTTATAAAATTTAAGTTAAAATCAAGCAAAGTTAAAATCTACTTTAACACCCCCACTACAGGGACTGAATCATAGTGCACTCTTACAATAGACCATGTAAGTAGATACATAGATACATGTAAGTATATTTACCAAAGCAGCCCATGTGAGTGGTACAGTGTTTTTGTTCCAGGCTTCCTGTGGTGAACTACCAGACATAACCATGGCCTGAATGGCATCAGCTGCCGCCTTTATTAATCTGATTAACAAGATATTGGCAGTGTACATTGAATATAATAAATGAATGTATTTTTTTGTAAATTTCTCAGCCAATCAGAATCTTCGTTTCTTGAAAATGACAATGGAAATTAAATGATTACATATTTACATTACTAATAGATTCCCCATGTTGAACGCCCATTAGGCAACTAAAATTATATTCCAATAACTTTGGTAGCTATTGTGACGTCACGTTCAAGTTTTGCATGTAGGGAGAATTTACCAACGTTAAAACACATTTGATGCTGTTACAGACAAAATGTTTGATGTGCATGCAAATAAAAATGACCGATCATTTCGCGATTCACGGAATTTGCACGTGACCAACCAGAATTATACACTCATGAACACCAAAAGTAAGACAGTCATTTCTTAAATGAATGTATTATCAATGGCAAATTGAATATGATTTAATTTATGTTTTAGACAATGATTACAAAGAATTAGTATTAGGAATACATGTATGTAAAACTATGTCATACATGTACATTTGTTCATCATTTACAGATGAAATTCCATAGTTTTCTAAAAAAATTTCAAATTGTATATTCATCTATTTCTAAAAATGTAAATTAAGTATATAATTTCAGAATCCTATGACACATTGAACCATGTTACAAGGTTATATATTGAACTTATATCTTAACATAATTATGTCTTTTCTTCCAAGGTAGAGCAAGGCAATCTTAAATAAATATGTCGTAATACTGAAAGAACACTTTACCTGGATGCTCTGTGTTCGTAGGCCATGACCAAACATTTGGGAGCTACCTCCTCCTTCATGCATGACTTGGTATCAAGAGATTTGGTCATATATTGTACAAAGCTGGGAAGCTCCTGTCCCTTCTGTAGATTGGTAAACATCTTCATCAAAAATCTACAAATTGTATGAATATTTGTTAATCAAATATACAACTAGAGATTACAGATTTTAAATGTGAATAAGACAAACGTCATTTCAATTTTTTGGTTATCCTATAATGGCAATCATTTAGAATCTAAACAATTTAACCCGGTTTCTCAGAGTTGTAGAATTCAGGCAAAGTTATGGAGGTGTAAATCAATTATACTTTCAAATCAAATTTCAAGATAATGTTGGCACTTTTTTGTAAAACTAGATGATTTTCTCAAAGCACAGTGCGACAACTTGAAAATGATACAGGGCAATGAAGGAACGACAAATAGTGCAGACAGATCTACAAATGTGACTAACATTAAAATCTCAAAATAGTCTTACCTAGCCACTTGTAAATAGTCTTACCTAGCCACTTGTAAATAGTCTTACCTAGCCACTTGTAAATAGTCTTACCTAGCCACTTGTAGCATCATAACGGTATTTTCACCCTCGTATGTGCATCCTGGAGTGGCGTCTACGTAAATTTTTGGTATACCGCTGGCATGCGAGTAACCATGGCCGCCACAGGACATTCGGCACACCTCTATTGCGGCAGTACACTCCCAAGTACTGAAAGCCTTTAGTCCCGCAGATAATGCATGTAACTGTTCAAAACAAAAGAACTGACAATTGTAACTTTTTAAAATTTTCTTTTTAACTTGTGGACGGTCTGATATACATCATAATGTAAAGTGTTGAACTTGAAAATGGTCAAAATTGTTTGCTTGATCTTAATTTCAATTTGGAACAAAGTCTCCATGTAATGAGTACAAGAGCATAAATAAAAACATGTTCTTTGAAATGTTTTCAGAATGAGTAGGGTTTCCATAATTTGAAAGTTCAACAAAGCTACCTGCCACAGACAACTTTTGTTTAGATTCTTTCATCTTTACTGAAAAATAGTAGTGTAGTTGTCATGTTTTATGTCACATGGAATGCAAGGGCAACATATATGGATAATTATGTCCAGCATTTGTCTGTCTGTCACTCATCTATCTGTCTGTCACTCATCTATCTGGTAGTCACACTTTAACAAAACTGGCTTTAACTTGATTAATATACAATACACATACTTCCATCAAACTTGCAGGAATGGACACATTCAAGGTCATTGGCACATATTTAGGGTCAAACATGTGACAAGTGACATGCCTATTAATGTTGTTCATTAAACTGCAAAAGACCAGCTACGAGGGCTGATCGATTTGTTGTGAGCCTCTGTTTTTCTTTGGGTTGCAGGAGGTAATCTGCTGATAAATTATCTCCAAAAAGGACAAACAATCAATGGTACGTACTATATTCAACTTCTGATACAGTTATGGGAAAATGTTAAACTTAAGCCCTGCAGAAAGCTCACTAGTTAAAGGTGTGTTGTTCCATCAGGACAATGCTCCTGTTGACATATGCCATGGCTGCCGTTCATGATTGTGGCTTTAGTTTGAATGAGGATCTGCCTTATTCACCTAATCTTGCTCCATCAGACTTTCATCTATTCCCAAAACTGAAAGCAGCTATTTCTGGCACCCACTTGCAGTCCGTTGATGACGTCATACTTGCAGTGGATGGCTTTCTGACCAGTCAAGATAAGGAGTTCTTTAAAAGTGGTATAGAGGCCCTTAAACACCGGTGGCAAAAGTGTATAGATACAGAAGAGAATTATGTTAAAAAATAATACAAAATGTCTGATAGAATTCAAATCCTTACATACAAGGCTCACAACATATCAATCAGCCCTCGTATGTCCTCAGTGGGATTGTACCTTACCTGTGGCATTGTACCCAAGTCTCCTTTCTCAATCTGTGCCGTAGTCTTCAGGTAAAAATCGTACATAAATCTGCCGGCCATTAACATAGCATAGGATGTGGCAAGGGCCGGGAATAGTTTGTACTGCTGTGTCTGGTAATCTATAACCTGGGCCTCTTCACCCCTGATTCATACAAAAAAAGAAACATATATTACTGGATTGCTCTGACACTATGTAGATTTTACTTTTATTTTTCTTTCCTCTTATTTAGATGTGAAAATAATTCTCAAGTATTGACTTTGCAAACTTTCCATTATTTTGTTGAACAAAGAAACAATATAAACACAATTCCTATGGAGCTTTTTAAAATTCGAACTATACATGTACTTCATAATTATTTGGATTTAATCATGACAATGGAAATACAGCATCTTTGTTGCATTGAAATGTAAATGTTCATAAAACCAGTATAATATCATTTACCATGTTTACATGGTAGATCTATTATAATTTTTATGTACACATTTATCTTTATCAAAAAGCTTATACATCACAATGATGCACAATACAACATTCATTAATAATACATGTAGTTCAATTATTCTGGAAAGAGTCTTTGAAATTTTACACATTATTCCTGAATACTATTCATGAATTCTACATTGCTGCATCTCTGTACTTCAGTGCACAATAATCAAAGTTATCTTGGGATAAATTATAACAGAAGTTTTTTTCCTATAAAGCTGGGGAAATGAAGCATTTTTAAGGTTTTCATTTAAAAACTGAAAGTATAGCAGAAGAAAGATAAAGCAAACTCTTAATGTCCTCAATGTTACATGTTGTGGCATGTTTGCAACAAAAATTCTGATTAAATAATGATAAGCAACATATTTCTAGTTTCTAGTGTATAACAGATAGCAGTACATGTAATAAAATTGATATGTACTTATAGAGGAAAGAGATATAGATGGAAAGAAGAAATTAAGTCTGACCCCATCACATACATATACTATGACCTTTACGTTTGAAATTAATAATTTTCTCTCCACTGTTCCAGAAATTGCAAAACCATAAGTATATCATAATATGTATAGATTTTTAGGGAGTCCCTAGGAAATCAAAGGTAATACACTTCAAATATCTACTCCATTTGCCCTATAGTTTAAAATACATTGCATCAATCTTCCTAAATTAATTTGTTGAATTAAGAATAAATACAGCATCTTTTTTTTTTCATAAAAGACATAGACATCAAAATCTGGTATTTTCCTAGTATAGCCGTTTGTCTATACAAAGCCCCTTAAGCCTAAAGATAGATCTTGACAAAAGGTGATAGGAAAAGAAAATCTGGATTTGATATACATCTAGCTGCCCTAGGGAAAGCATAGAAATAAGTACGTACCCAGGGCTGGTCTCAGTCTGCCGTCTAACAACACTATACCGTATAGCGATCACACAAGCCTGTGACAAGTGTGATCCAACACTAGCCACTATATTACATCTCACCAATACCATTGTGGCATATGCCAAAGTTGTTGAGGGAGGCTTTGAGTAGCTGCCGTCATTTGCGACCTAGAAGTTTTAAAAATACCTTCTGCTTCATCATTGTCAGATACATTTTCTAACCTACCCTGGTGATATTTCTGTTTGCCTGCGGACTGCACTGTATCTAATGGCAATGATACAAGCTTGTGATAGATGCTGACCTATCATGGAGGTAATTGCACTTCTCAGTAGCACCATAGACAAGTAGTTTAATCGATCTCCGGGTGGTGTGACGTATGTACCGTCCTCTAAAACCTGCAATAAGAATTCTCTTCATTAAGTTTTCACCTACCCTGGCGACACTTCAGTTTGTCTTCTCACCGCGCTGTATCGAATGGCTATTATACATGCTTGGGCTAGGGCACGACCCGCATCGCTTACAATGGCAGAGCGAATAAATATCATTGTACCGTAGGCTAGACGAGCATTCGGAGGCTGAACAAAACTTCCATCATCTTTAACCTGAGAATTTATTTTAAATACTTTAAAAAAAAAAAAAAATTTTTTACTGCAACATAAACAAAACTTTACCAATGTTTTACCTTATAATACCTCATAAACATGTTTTCTCGTGGAATTCGTACATCCTTGAGTATCATATAACCATTGTCGTTATCAAAAAATCCAAATTTGGGTCCTATGTCCCCAAGCTCTATTCCTTATAAATATAAATGCAAGTTGAAATTCATCATTAATTTATCTTAAGTAAATCATTCGTGTATATATAATAAACAAAATATAATGTAGATACAAAACTACATATTCAGCGTAATATGCCAAATTTTGATGCATGAAAATTTTTTAATTAAACATGATAGTATTCCCTTATAAATTTTGTTTTCGAAATTTCATCCTTTATTTTATGCAAAAAATATCATCATCCAGAAAATGTTGTCAAACAAGCTTCTATACTAAAGGTGTCACTTCTCAAATAATGCAGGGATATTTTTGGACACCAAATTTGACCGAATCTCTCATGATTTTTACAGTTCTCTCATATCTACGAAATTCTTGATTTGACAGAGTCTCTCATGGCTGAAAATGTACAAAACCCTCAGCAAAGGAAATAGCCAATATTATCCCTGAATTAACGTAGAGACTAAAATTTCTGCAACATGGTCTGAAAAATCTATTGATGTTTAACATCTTATTTGGCATGTATCACTAAACATGGAAAAAATTCTGCTTATAAAATCACAAATTAAATGCAATCTCTACATGGGAATAATGTGAAATAAGATTCAGAATGCGCTATTTTTAAAGATTCCTTTGTTGCAAAAAATGTTTTCTATCTAAAATAATACAAACATTATACAAAAAGATATGAAAAAACAATTACATGTACCGTTATGAATTTTCCATCATTCTGTAACTTTTGCATAATTTCATACCTTGATCGTAACAGAAAAAAAAAGACATTTGTGATTTTATAAGACACTTAAAGAGTTATCTCCCATATATGAGTATTTACCTTTGCGTATCGTGTCAGCATATTTTCTTTGGGAATTCGTACATTGTTAAGTCTCATGTAACCATTATCGTTAGTACCATAGCCAAATTTAGGGCCAATGTCTCCAAGTTCAATTCCTAAAAAGATTTGTAAATGTCATTGGATACAAGTGTTTTGTGTCATTGGATAATTACACACACAAAAAACAAGATGTGCTCCAGAAACACATATGCACCCTAGAAGCAACAAAGTTATTCTGTAGATAATAGACTTATCTCCCATACACGAGTATTTACCTTTCTGTATCATGTATCAAACTGATATGATTTTTCAAATGATGGTTAAACTCAAGGATCAAAGTCATTCACCAAATTTGCTACTATAGAAAAAGGTCATGTTAGATCGGAATATGAAAACCTTTTCTCACATATTCATAGAAAAAGCATCATAGGTGAAGAGCATACCTGGGTATGGTTTCTATGTCTGAATAATCACACCCAATCACATACTTATTAATCCTGAATCATTAAGGTACTAAAACTTATGACCAAATAAGTGTTTCCTGACAGAGAGAGTCCTGACAGACAGACAGAAAGATAGAACAAAAACAATAAACCCCTAAAATCCTTTATTACAAAAGTACAATGTGTGTATAAAAGGATTGTTTTCTACAAACTGTGAAAACAAATTTCAAAGCCCAAACTACATGTAAATAAAGTATATATCAGTGGCTAAAATGCAAAAAAAAAAATCTAAATAGTTGTACATGTACAAAAGACAAGTTTAAATACTTTTAGACAGGAAAGGGTTGTGTGTAAAACAGATCAAACTATATTTCATATAAGGGAGATAACTCTTTTGTTGCAAAATAAATCAGAAGTAGAAACTTCATAATAATTGCAATTAAATGTAATTTTAAATATTGATAAAAATAATTTTTTGTAGTTTAATCTTACTTATTTATTATTTCAATCTGAACAGCAAAAAGAACAAAAGGACAATATATCAAAAAACAAAAAACAAAAAAGAAATTAAATCAAAAGTTTAAGAAAGTGCTATCATTCTTTTGGCTGCAGTTAATTTTTTAACTTCTTTCTCTACTTTAAAAAGTAAAAGATATAAGAAGAAAATAATTCTTTAGAGGAAGACACTATATGAAGTTTTGATCAGAAAGTAAACCTGGGAGAGGTTGATGTGTTTCCATGTCTCGGGTCTGAAGCATGAACATATGTATCCCATGATTCTTCCCCTTTGTGATCAGCTGTGCCATCACCAGACAATGATTGGTCGTTTTTCCCACTGTAATACAACAGAGGCAGGATGATTGTGAAATTATTACATGCTGTTTTCTGTCATATCTACTATCCAAGTGAAGATATATTCAATTGAAATTGGATTTTGGAAATAGTCCTGAAACGCATTTTAATAGATACTTCTAAATAATCATAGTAAATGTACACCAGGTATTATCTGACAATTAAAAGAAAATGTTACTTTAGCCAATTTGAAAATGTATATACGTGATGCTTAAAAAAAATCAAATATTTCCATTTCCTTTTTCAGTCAATTATGTAAAAATGCCTACATATTAGTCAGTATGTATTTCACAAATGTGGTACATGTACATATACTCACGGTTTCCAGGCCAGTACTTCATAGCGGTGAGTTTTGGTGTGCTCAATATGAACTCTTTAGCCACTGGATCGTAAGTCGCTGTCGTTTCCAAACCTCGGATAAAAGTACCTTTTGTCAAAGAAACATTGAAGTTGTTATAATTAGTCTCCTAGTGTATAAGGAACAAGGAAAGTTTAATACAAATTAGACTCATTCTAAAACGGACCTCAAAACGTCCAGCTTACCATGTCCGAGTTCAGTTTGAGCGTAAGTGCCTATCATTTTAAGGCTGTGACACAGTGGAAGCCATTTCCTTTTCTGTTCCTCTGTAGCCTGTTTCTCAATGGTAGGTATGAACATGGACTCATGGAGACCAATAGGACTGTTCTCATGGGGAGCAGCAGCTCTGAAAGAGGAAAGATGCATGTAATTACAAAGCTCAAGATGAGAGAATAATTAATTTAATTGAGTCAGGGCAACTCACTTTGCACCAACAGAGTGGTATAAGAGTGTGTTATCCAGTACATATTTTGTTAGATTTTAACTTTAATGCAAATGACAATGAGCTTTACAAGAAAATAAATAAAAGTAGGTCAAAGGTCACTAGGTCAAAAGTCATGGTGTCAATGAAAGCTCTGGTCATGAGGAATCTATATGTGAAATATCAAAGCCCTATCCCTTATAGTTAAAAATTAGGTCAAAGGTCAAGGTCACTAGGTCAAAAGTCATGGTATCAAATGAAAGCTCCCATCATGAGGAATCTATATGTGAAATATCAAAGCCCTATCCCTTAGGCCACACCAATTTAATCTTTAGTTCTTCGTTACCTACCGCTCCTGATTTTTCCGATTTCAAATTTAAATATTTAAATTTAAATCCCGCACCTGAAACGGCAGCGACCGCTCCGTGAAAATTCCGGAACGTAAATATCCGTTTTTCTTCGTATTTTAACTGCTGAACTGCCGAAAACGAAAGTACACCGGCGAAATCCCATCGAAGAAATGGTACAATATTATTCCCTAGATGGCTTTTATGCCTTCAATGTGATTGTCTTGGGAAAAATTCCGTTCAAATAGAGCCTTTAGACATGTGATAAAAGAAGGTTTTTAAAGTATAACACAAATTTTGACACGATGTAGATAATTCATTGTCAAATGGCCAGTAACTCGACCCAGGTGAATGTTTTACCTGTGAACAGTTTATGAGACATTGCAAGGAATATCTGTATTGAATTATTAACTCTGAAAAAATCAGATTCACGGTCAAACATAGAAATAACACACAAAATATGTTCTAAGATCCGATAATGCAAATATATGATTTGGATTTCTTGATTTGGACACCCTTTGATTTGTTTAGATGTTTGACCAAATTTCTGCCTTGCTTTGTGAGGTCTAGGTCTCTATCTAGGTATACCAATGTTATGTTATCTTCCAAGATACAAAACTGTGTGTTTTTGAAAGACCTAGTTGCTAAAATATGTCATAACATAATCCTTCAAACGTAAGTTTTGTTCATTTAGTGCACAACCACAGGCACCAGATTCCTACAAAGAAAATTAAAACTCAATCTTCAACACCCGTTTTCTCTTCTCTTTACTCTCTCTTTAAGGCACGACAGCTTCCATGTTTAAACACCATCTCCCCTCTTTACCCCCTCAATATCGTTAGTTTCAAAAGGATTTCTTCATAAAACTACATATCAGTATTTTCTACAGATATTATTCTTCACGATCATAACCTACTTATCATTCATTATTCGTGCATTTAGCCGCAATTAATCCAAATACCTGAAATGGAGTCGAAACCTACACTCAACGCTATTCTTAGCATGTGCAGTACCGTTAGTTTGAGTTGTCATCCTTGCCGCTTACGGTAAAGTGTAGGTTTCGACTCGATTTAAAACATGGAAGCTGTCGTGCCTTAGAGAAAGGTAAAGAGAAGAGAATCGGGCGTTTAAGAAAGGGTTATAATTTTTCTTTCTAGGAATCGGGTGCCTGTGTGCACAACCTGTATCTGTACCGTACGGGCTTTAATGCTCACTAATTGACACTTATATTTTTTTCTGAACTGAAATAAATTTAAGTTACATATTTTTAAGGGCTTTTATCCATTCCAGTGATTTTTTGCCCAATTTTCCATCCAATATGAGTGGTTTCCCCTTTCAAAATTTGGCTTTGTTTTCTCAAAATATTAGTTTTAAATTCCCATGTAATTTTAAACTCCTAAAGTCTTCGTTTTGAAGTATAAATTATTTGCAATACCAATCTTCTTCTGAAATTGAATTCAATGATAGTTTCAATGCTTTACTTCTACTATGCCCAAATATTTTACTGAATAATTTTCAAAAAGTTTTTGAGTGTTTTAAAGATACCGTATAAGAAGTAGTTCCCTCTTTATCTCAAAATGTCTCATATTTTCCCAAACAAAAGGGTAGGGGTGGTTTTTGAAAATGGCAAAAAAAAATCACTGCATTCAAATCTATACATGTAGATATGCCCTCACACTGACTGAGAAAATCTGTACTTCCCCAGAGTCTTGTTTTGATTAAGTTATACATGTATGTCTCTTTTTTGTAATATGTTTCATTTTACTGCAATTAGGTTTCTTTTCATAGCTAACAAACACACAGAAATCTTATTTTTCATAAGAAATGATCAGTAAAATGATATTTTGGTTCTGAAAAATTGTTATGTGAAACTGGAAACTGGAAATTAATCTGATTTTATCATCAAATAGTAAAAAAAGGTGAAAAAAACTTGTTCGCTTGCTCGCTCGCTCCATGTTTTGGTCATTTGGAAATTTAAATATTTAAATTTACATCATCGCTCGCTCGCCCCTAAAAATTATTTTCAGATTACGAAGAACTAAAAATTAATTTGGTGTGGCCTTATAGTTAAAAAGTAGGTCAAAGGTCAAGGTCACTAGGTCAAAAGTCATGGTATTAAATGAAAGCTTTTGTTATAAGGAATATACATGTTAAATATCAAAGCCCTATCACTTATAGTTTAAAAGTAGGTAAAAGGTCAATGTCAAGGCCACAAGGTCAAATGTCGTAGAGTACGGTTTTACTTGTTATGATGAATGTGTGTATGAAATATCAAAGCTTTATCACTTATACTTAAAGAGATATTCACTCAAATAACACCTTAACCAAAACATTGCTATAAGGTTAAATTTTAAAGTCAAGGTTGCTATGTCAAATGTCTTGGTATCAAAATGTAGCACCTGTTATGGTGAATGTATGGACAAAATATGAAAGCCCTATCACTTATACTTGGAGAAATATTCGCTTTAAGAACTTCTTAACCAAAATATTACCGGTACTATAAGGTCAAAGTTCAAAGTCAAGGTCACTAGGTCAAATGTCTTGACCCCGTGATCAGAGATTCAAATTTAAGATTAAAAATTTCAGTATAGAAGTATAGTGTTTGGACATTGGGCAAGTATACATTACCTAGAGGTTGACCAACATATAAATTCCAAAGCAATCACTAATAACGGACTTGTAATATATTTTTCTCTGCATTCAACAAAGGAAACATTCAAAACTACTTACTCTCTGTAGTAAAATTTCTCTACAGGTTCTGTGATTCCCAGCTCCTGAATCCGTCTGTATGCATGTAGATGTTTTTTGAGAGCTGTAGCATATTGCTGCTCTCTGTTCAGGAAGGCCCATAGTGGCGCTTTCTTGAATACAGGATCCTGTATGGCTAGGTTTTCTGAAAACAAAATTCTAGCAAATTAAATACTTCCTCAATTGTAGGTTGTATTATTTCAGTGCAAGAAATATAAATGCAAAGTAATAAATTACATATACAAAACTGTTGTAATAAATCATATACCGGTAGATGGATAGTATCAGTATGAAGTGATACTAAAGGAAAGAATTAAAATAATCTATACCATGTTGTCTGACAATGACCCTGATCCTAAATCAATAGTTTTCATCCTTTGTACATGTATATCGGGTTTTCACAATACTGGATGACAGAGATTGAAGCACATACAAAACCAACATTAATATAAAATAATTCTGTGGTAGGTACAAATGTATACATGAAGTTTACAGTACCATGTTTACAGCAAAATTATCAGCAAAACTGGGAATTTTACAACTCAAGTGAAATATCAACAATGATCCAGAGTATTCATTTTAACCCTTTATTAAGGCAAGATTCTCTTTTTATAGATGGTTGAGTATATTTCAAAGAAAGTCCACAGCAAATTGGAAATCTTTGGGGCCTAAATTGGAAAAAAAAAACTACTTTGCATTGGGAACGGGGCCAACTATTGGCCCTAAATTAGCCCTAGCAACAACCCTGGGTTATTCCATTGAACCTTGCAAATATCCTGACATATCCTTCGGTCCTGTACATTGTAGGCTGTATAAAAATTTGATAACATTCTTTTTTAATTCATGCTATGTTCAGTTCAGTTCAGGAAGGATTATTTCCTCCTTTGACTTAGGAGTACCCCCTAAGGGTTAAATAAGAATGTTTTCTGAAGCTAAAAAAATATAAGATAGCTAGAAATAAAACAATTTTAAAATTGCTGTACAGAAGAGATAAGGATCATGTGTGTCGAATATTGTCACATAAAATGCTTGATATAATAAGCTCAAAATGCATCGAAGATGCAAAATGCCGAGTTGCAAAACTGGAATGTAAGTATGAATATGCAGACTAACATGAAATGTGTATGGTTTGTAACAACATTTTGTGGTCCTAAATGAAAATTTCTGGATCAAGAAATGGTCTTCTCTTTATTCTATATCAGCGTGTAATATATTTTCAAGGATACAGATTTTCAATCTCATCATACAGAATACTTTATGTATTTGTATGTACAATATGATTTAACAAAGCATACTCTAAAGATACAGAATAAGGTACAATTCATATCTTAAATCACAGGAAACATTTCTGGCAAGTTTCATGATTATAGGTGCAATACAGGCTCAAATATGGTTGGGAAAACATTTTCAATCATCTGAGTCCTGTGACCTTGATCTTTGACCTTTTGACCCAAAAATTAATGGCAAGTTTCATGATTATAGGTGCAATACAGGCTCAAAAATGGTCTGGAAACCATTTTCAATTACCTAAGTCCTGTGACCTTGATCTTTGACCCTTTGACCCCTAAATCAAAAGTGGTCATTTTCTATTCACTGGAAACATTTCTGGCAAGTTACATGATTATAGGTGCAATACAGGCTCAAATTCAGTCGGGAAACCATTTTTAATCATCTTAGTCCTGTGACCTTGACCTTGGACTTTTTAACCCCAAAATTGATAGTGGTCATCCTTGATCCATGGGAATCATTTATGGCAAGCTTCATGATTATAATTGCAATACAGGCTGAAATATGGTCCAGAAACCACTTTCAATCATCGGAGTCCTGTGACCTTGACCTTTGACCTTTTGACCCCAAAATCAATAGGGGTCATTCTTGATTCATGGGAATCATTATTGGCAAGTTTCATGACTTTAGGTGCAATACAGGCTAAAATATGGCCAGGAAACCATTTTCAATCATCAGAGTCCTGTGACCTTGACCCTTGACCTTTTGACCCCAAAATCAAAAGTGGTCATTTTCTATTCACAGGAAACATTTCTGGCAAGTTACATGATTATAGGTGCAATACAGGCTGAAATATGGTCCGAAAACCAATTTCAATCAACAGAGTCCTGTGACCTTGACCTTTGACCTTTTGACCCCAAAATCAATAGCCCTCATCCTTGATTCAAGGGAAACATTTCTGGCAAGTTTCATGATTATAGGTGCAATACAGGCTGAAATATGGTCCGGAAACCATTTTCAATCATCTGAGTCCTGTGACCTTGACCTTTGACCTTTTGACCCCAAAATCAATAGGGCTCATCCTTGACTAATGGTGAGTAAGTGTATGAAGTTTCATTGTTATAGCCTCTTTCGTAGTTGACTTATAGTCTGGAAACCAATTGTTGACGCCCTCCCGCCCGCCCAGACGCCCGCCCAACCGCCCGCCCAGACGCCCGCCCGCCCGCCCGTCTCACATCAAATTAAGAGCCGAGTTTTGCAACTCGGCTAAAAAGGGCTTAGATTTTCTACAAGTGTAATTAATTAAGATAGCGGATAAAATCAGCCTAAAAGTACATGGGTTAAGATGTTCAAGTAAGGTGTGCCTAAAAGATAGAGCAAGTGCAAGATGTTAGATAAAATTAAAACATATTTGTCTTCTTAACTGTATGATAGTTAAAATATCCTACTACCTGGTAAGTCCCAGTAGTGTACTTGACGGCCGTGATCAAACATTATGAGTGTGAAACATACATTTAAGACACATATCCCCAAGTAAGGAATCTAGTGGTATAAATTTTCATTAAGTCCGGTGGACTATTGCATGGAATTTTTCATTAGTCCGTAGCAAAATCTATTAGTCACGGACCAATCTAAAAATTATTTTGTCTGTATAATACAATTGCATAAACCCTCGACCATGTCATTAATATATACTAAAATTTACGACTAAGTGAGATCAGTGAGTATTCAATGATATAGATTCTAATTTAATTTTTGCATGACAAAGTTATCAAAATTTTGTTTATCCAGTTTCCGAAGTGAGCCACGCGGACAGTTATATTCAATGTGACTTCCAGCCTTCTTACATGCAAGTCTGAATCTATCTCTTCATATTGATATTTGGAGAACAACTTTGAAAACACTTTCACCACAAGAATTTGATTCTAACATCGTGATATGATAATCTTTTTAAGCCAAGGCTACTGTCAAAGAAACCATCTTTTTGAAAAGTAACATTCTTTTTTTTTTAATGCGTTCCATATTCTGACCCCGTCTGTTCAAAGGTCCATTTGGTTACGTGAAAAATTACATGACTGCTTAAAACATTCACAATGATGAAAAACACCAAAAAAGAAAATGTCATACGTAAATAACGCTTCCTTCGAACTTTTTCTGGTCCTCTATACAGGAAATTGGTCAGTTGTTCTGAATCAAACGTGGCTCTTTCTCTTTCTCTAGCCAAGTCTGCGTTCACCCCACCAGTCGCCATTTTCGCATGAAATGAAAGGTAGGGGGAGTTTCAAAAGTTCACGACATAACTATATCAGGGAAGGTATAAAAATTAGTTTAGGACTATTTCGTGATTACTTAAGGGCGTAGGAGAAGGGGGGCCGCGGGGGCACATGCCCCCCCTTTGAAAAGGGCCCGGAGGGATGGGGGCACAACCATGTTTGTGCCCCCCCCCCCCCACTTTTCAATCACTAAATTTTATGATGCAGCAACATTTCAATGTACATGAATACTCAAACTATATGGGGGGGGGGGCGGACAGGGGGTACCTCCCCCTCCCACTCCGGTGCCCCCACCTCTCTCCCCCTTCTTTTCAACCTTCCCTTACCCCCCCCCCCCCCTCCCATCCCCTTCCTCCCTCCCATTTTCCCCCTGCCCTCCCTCCTCCCTCCCCCTCTCACCCTCCACCTGCCCCTTCCTCCCGCCTCCCTTTTACCCTGTCCATGCACCCTCTCCTATATAGAATATTATTACATGTACTTAATAGAAAGTATTTTCTGAGAAGTCAATATTTTACTAAAAAATTCCTGGCTCGCTAACGCTCGCTAGACATTTATTCATGTAATTAAAATTTAGAATTGCACCAGAAATATTAAAATTTGTGCATACAGTACATGAAACCCCCATATTTTTTTTAATCTCTTCGATCCTCCCCCTGCCCTTTTTTTCTTGTTTTGCTTGTTAGAAATTTTGGGATGTTGTGCCCCTCAGTCCACTTTTTCAGGCAGAGCTACGCCGTTGCGGGTATTTAATCCTCCTCGGTGATACCCTTTTACAAAGTCGCCTTCTTATCGAAACTATAGTAAAAAAATAGCAATCCAAGGAATGCTTCTGTCGCCTGCGAAGCGGTTTGATTATTATTCTAGAAAGTGGATCAAAATTCTTGAAAAGTAGGTCTAGGTCAAATATCTAGATCAAGGTCAAAAGGTCAAAGTTTATGGTCTGTGTAGAAAGGTCTTGTCACAAGGAATACACATGTGAAATACCAAAGCCCTATCACTTACCAATCAAAAGATATATCCATTCTTAATTTTTTTGAAAAGTAGGTCAAATATGTAGGTCAAGGTCAAAAGGTAAAAAATAATGGTATGTGTAGAAAGGTCTTGCCACAAGGATTGCACATGTGAAATATCAAAGTCCTAACACTTACCAATAAAAAGATATATCCATTCTTAATTTTTTTTGAAAAGTAGGTCAAATATGTAGGTCAAGGTCACTAAGTCAAAAATTATTGTATGTGTAGGAAGGTCTTGTCACAAGGAATACATATGTGAAATATCAAAGCCCTATCACTTACCAATCAAAAGATATAGCGAATCTTATCTTTTTTTCAAAAGTAGGTCAAATATCTAGGTCGAGGTCACAAGGTCAAAAATAATGGTATGTCTTGAAAGGTCTTGCCAAAAGGATTGCACATGTGAAATATCAAAGCCCTATCACCTACCAATCAAAAGATATATCCATTCTTAATTTTTTTGAAAAGTAGGTCAAATATGTAGGTCAAGGTCACTAGGTCAAAAATTATGGTATGTGTAGCAAGGTCTTGTCACAAGGAATACACATGTGAAATATCAAAGCCCTATCACTAACCAATCAAAAGTTATGGGCTGTGACACCCAAAGTGTGACAGACAGACAGACGGACAGACGGACAACGGACAAAGTGATCCCTAAGTGTCGCTATGCTTCGCAGGCGACACAATCATGTCACCCTAACAGTAAATCTTTACAATGCCACCATCGCACAGAGACCATACCGCAATGTTCAACGCTGTTTATGTACAATCGCATTGGAACAAATATATAATCGTGTCAATCTAAAGATACATTTTTACAATGTCGTCATCGTATAATCATGTCAGCCTAACAAGACACTATCATAATGTTGCCAATGTATCAATGCTAATGTATAACCGTGTCACCCGCTTAACAATACCCTTTTATCGTATCGATGTCATTTGTATAATCATGTCAGCCGAACACTATACCGTCTTTACAATGTTGCCATAATATCGATGCCATTATCTAATCGTGTCATCAATACCATTTTACAATGTCGTAATCGTATCGATTGTGTTATTGTGTCATCAATACTATTTTAAAGTGCCGTCATCGTATCGATACCATTGTATAATTGTGTAACCCTAATAGTACATTTACAAAGTTGCCACCGTATCTATGCCATTGTATGATCGTGTCACCATAACAAATCTACACACCTACTTTGAATGGAAAGCATGGCAGGAACAAACCATATAACTACCCTTTTTTCCAATGTAGCCACCATATCGATATGTCACCCTTAATTTATCGTTATACTGTCATGTCACCCTAACATTATCTTCGTACTGTCATGTCACCCTAACATTATCTTTGTACTATCATGTCACCCAAATATTATCTTTGTACCATCATGTCACCCTAACATTATCTTTGTACTATCATGTCACCCAAATATTATCTTTGTACTATCATGTCACCCTAACATTATCTTTGTACTGCCATGTCACCCTAACATTATCTTTGTACTATCATGTCACCCTAACATTATCTTCGTACTGTCATGTCACCCTACCATTATCTTCATACTGTCATGTCACCCTAACATTATCTTTGTACTGTCATGTCACCCTTACATTATCTTTGTACTATCATGTCACCCTTACATTATCTTCGTACTGTCATGTCACCCTAACATTATCTTTGTACTGTCATGTCACCCTAACATTGTTTTTGTACTATCATGTCACCCTTACATTATTTTTGCACTATCATGTCACCCTAACGTTATCTTTGTACTGCCATGTCACCATAATATTATCTTTGTACTATCATGTCACCCTAACATTATCTTCGTACTGTCATGTCACCCTAACATTATCTTCGTACTGTCATGTCACCCTAACATTATCTTAGTGCTCTCATGTCACCCTAACATTATCTTTGTACTATCATGTCACCCTAACATTATCTTAGTATTATCATGTCACCCTAACATTATCTTTGTACTATCATGTCACCCTATCATTATCTTTGTACTGTCATGTCACCCTGACATTATCTTTGCACTATCATGTCACCCTAACATTATTTTTGTACTATCATGTCACCCGTACATCATCTTTTTACTGTCATGCCACCCTAACATTATCTTCGTACTATCATGTCTCCCTAACATTGTCTTTGTACTATCATGTCACGCTAACATTATCTTTGTACTATCATGTCACCCTAACATTATCTTTGTACTATCATGTCACCCTTACATCATCTTTGTACTGTCATGTCACCCTAACATTATCTTCGTACTATCATGTCTCCCTAACATTGTCTTTGTATTATCATGTCACCCTAAAATTATCTTCGTACTGTCATGTCACCCTAACATTATCTTTGTACTGCCATGTCACCCTAACATTATCTTTGTACTATCATGTCACCCTAACATTATCTTTGTACTATCATGTCACCCTTACATTATCTTTGTACTATCATGTCACCCTAACATTATCTTTGTACTGTCATGTCACCCTAATATTATCCTTGTACTATCATGTCACCCTAACATTATCTTTGTACTATCATGTCACCCTAACATTATCTTTGTACTATCATGTCACCCTAACAATAACTTTTTATGATGTTGTCATTTGTGTCAGTGTCAATGTATGATAATGACATCCTAACGATAACTTCTTACAATGATGATATTCCAACCAATGTTTACACCACCACAAAACACCCATCAATGTATGGTCATGTATCGTCATGTCTTCAAAAGTCGCCCTGTATTACATGTATGCCTTATGAGAATCACTACATTTTCGTCATACCTCTTTGTCAAAATATTCTACTTTTCCTTCCAAGTTTGGGAGGCATTTTTTTCAAATTTGACAATAGACTTAATTTGCGGTGACTTTTGTTAAAATTCTTTCACGAGATAATGCGAATTTTATCACAAACATCAAATAATCTATTCTGACATCCCATTTATATTATCTTCTTTTTACTACCCGCTTATCATGGCCGTCGAATTGACCGACTAAATGCAGATTTCATTGACATACTAACCTAGTGAGACAAGCTCTCGAATCACGTGACTTACTTCACTATGTCTTTCAAATATCAGCTGCAATACTGCTAATTTTTATCTCCTTCATAATGCAATCTATACAAATAGGTTTAGAGGACGCCGCGCATCTTAAATTTCCTATTGTGAGATCTTCGTTTTGAGAGCATAATATTAAGTTTGATCAAAATCTGTTCATGCAGTATATGCGCATCTGAAAAAAAATGACGTAATCTTTTGCCAGCGATTCGGAAGAATATGATGCAGACACAGGAGCTCGATGCCATCAACCTTCAATGACACCCGCCCCTTCCCGTCTCTCTCTAGTCAAAGTATATATATATATATATATAAGGAAAGTAGAGGCGGATATTCTAGTGGATCGTTGGCATCGAGCTCCTGGGGATGCAGATGCTTTAAAGAAATTGTGTCAATTCAATTTTCAAAGAGTCATTATTCTAAATATGTAATCGATGGAGAAAAAAATTAAGTATAATTGATATAATGTTGCTCATCGAGTTGAGCGTACCCGTGCATGGTGTCGGGTGTCAGACAACTTAAAGTGCACGTCATCGTAAGGTAAAACGTATAATGTATGGTAATCTTTGCTCTTCAAATGTATCCATCTAATATTTCATGATCGCATAATATATATGTATATGAAGGTACTGTTCATCACCAAAAAGGTGTTATTTTTACGAGAGTGTACTGTTCTGAAATCTTACATTACTTGCCCGAATCAAATTTGTCCTCCATATGCCCTTCAGAAAATTTAAGGTTATTTAAGGTATATTTGAACAAAAGAATTTTTCGGTATTTATACATCGGCACATCGCATTAGACCATTTGCGATTTTAAAGTCGATAGGGAGATTACTTCTGCCTCCGGACAAGAATCGAGAACGTATGAGAGCACATTCAGTTAACTGAATTCGTATAACGTAGGCCTTATTGGGGCAAGTAGGCCAAGCACTGGATCCTTGATCTATATTTGTTATGTTATATCATGTCCAGATAAATGATAATTCAAGGACATACTTATTAAAAAGGATGCTGTGTTATAGCGTAAATACTGAAGTCCCTTATTATGGAATATAGAAACAATTTTCCGTTGTAAGAATTCATCGAGTTGTAACTGGAAGAAATCCTAAAGGAAATATTCGACTCGAGTCGCTACAAAAACGAAATGTCGGGGCTCGATTCGAGCGAATTACAAGATCTTGTCGGCGAAAGCTGCAATACCGACAGTGACAAAACGAACGATGTAGGTGAAAAAGAGACAGAACAGACGGAGCTTTCATCGCCGCCGTTGTCTTCGCCCGAAATAACGAGTTTACGAAAAAAGAAAGATCACGAAAAATACAAAAGACAGAAGCAATATGATTATAGCACTACAGGGTCTCTGCATAGAAAGAAACCTAAACCTCTCCCGTATAACGATAAGCGGCGAAACTCGGCGCCTGTGATGGGATATCAGAAACCGGAAGAAGTTCTAGAACGGAAGTGTTCGCATGCAACCATCAGTGAAAATGCGAAAGAAGAGGAAAATTCGAAAAACAACACGGACGAAAATCAAGAAAAGAAGTTTCGCCATACAATAGGTGGGGAAGGGATATCTCAGTCGCTCATATTGTCAAATGGATCTCTGAAAAGACCTAAGCCGGCAAGGAGACAGGTTTCTGTAATGTCCGTGGCATCTCAAGTGTCAGATGGTGAGATTTAAAACTGAAATATCTCATTTGATATGACTTAAATTACGACACCTATGAAAAGTGGGAAGAGCATGGTAATATTTTTTTGAATATGATAAATTAGGATGTGTACATAATTTTCCTTGCTTTCTCGCTAAAATGCTAGGTAGTCTAAATATCGTTTAAATCTATCAATTTATCGTCTTACTGGGGGGGGGGGGGGGGTTCAATTCATATTTAAAAGTTAAAATACCAGATTTCATGTTAGTTTGTGCAGCGTAATTAAATAAATGTATATGTTAAAGACAGAGAGACTATACACCTTTTTTATTCTTTGCCTTAGTCCTCGAGGAGAAGGAATCTGACAAAGCTATCCAAATGATATCAGACGAAATGTACGTGGACGAGGGAAGTAGGATGGCCTTGACCTTCGATAAAGCAGACGTCAATTATATTAGGAGCAATGACGTCGACGAGGCCAGGAAAAGAGAATACAACAAAAGATTATTAAGGTATTGATATTAGTGCAAAGAGTATACAAATGCAGACAACAACAAAAATACACTCCCTTCCTATATGGACCCCCTTCTTATGTACATGTACATGTATATTTGGCGTAATTTTACGGATATAGAAAGCTTTACTCTATCATATTTTTACAGTATAATTAATTTTTCTTGAAAAAAAAATGAATCCAGTGCTTTCTATAGAATCTCAAAGACTTGTTATTTATTGAGTTTGCGCACTTAACTTTTGCCGAAGTGGCAAAAATATGATTTTGTGAGGGAGGATCTACATCCCCTTTTATTTACAGGGACAACCTATCAGCCAGTATGAGCGGTTTGTACGGTATCTTCTTGGCCGTTCTGGGTACAGTCCTACCAATAACAGAAACATTTGCTGGTGAACCTAATCCATACATGTTTGAGGTATGAATTCAAGTGATCAATTGAAAAAGATTCAAGTTTAGGGGAGAGGGCCATGACCAAAATACAAGACTAAATTTTCCAGCCCTTGCAAGGGCTGGAAAATTTAGTCTTATACTTTTAACGTTGAATTATAGATACCAAATATGAACTTCGCAACTTGCCGCATTTGAAAAATTATCTTAAAGTCAAGAAAAAAAAATGTGTATATTCATATTTCGAGCATTTCGACATAACTGAGATGACAATTGAAAATTTCATTTTCAGCTTTATTACGTGTACTTGTATACCGTCAGTCTCGCTTTCATCGTATACGTCAACGTATGTGTTCTTCAATGGAGACCCATCAAATCCAAGTTCCTGACTAGATTATTCTGCGGGATCAGACAGATTGCATCCAGAGTGTTCGATAGGATAAGAAAGTGTCGACGGACCGAAGGGAACGAAACAACGGAAGAGACCAGTCAAGAAGACGAAGAAAATACACGACTAAAAGATGACGAAGAGGAGAGTGTTCGAGTGGTACATACGTCAGCACGACGTCATACCGGTAGCTTTCCATTGAGACTAGGAGCTGTCGGTACGTCGCTTCATTTTATAATTTCTACATTCCATGAAATATGTAACATTGTAAGTTTCACTTGGTTTGCTATTACAAATATATAGTCACAAGCTAAAACAAGCTAAAGGACATAATGATTCATACTAGAATTACGACAGATGTGAACGAATACATGTACTAGTAAAAATTACAACGAGAATGAATCATTTTCAAGTAAGATCGAGATCGAGAGAAAACTTTTGGTTTCAGGCACCCCTTGCTATGTCCGCATCTGAATCATGCACGGATCACAAGAGGAATTGGCTGAGCTAGAATTCGCAACCATCCACCCACCAAAATAATACCCATTTGTCTAAAAAAAAACTAGATCACGTGTGTGAATTCATATATTTTGCAAGTTATTATACTTTTTTCTCAGGATTTGGGATCGCCAGTATGATTCACAGTGGTTTATACTTCGGACAGTATTTTCAGACGAGAGATGGATCATCAATATGTCATAATTCTGTCCATGCCATCAAACCTTTCATGCATCTTCTCTTTACATTTGTACAACTTTACTTCATTTTCATGAATTCAAAGGTAAGGCCTTGGTGGTGAATATATCTTAGACATACATACTATAAAATGTTACTACATGTAAGTTGGTGTTGGAAGCTGCTCTCCGAGTGAATGACAAAACATTTTCTTCGTTTCGTTGCATCGTCTACGGATTGTGTGTGTATTAATTGATAAAAAATTGATTTTTAGTTGTATTTTCCACACACTGAAGTGATCGTCTGAGTATGCGTATGTGCATTTCTTGTTTCTTGTTTTGTTTTTTTTCTTTAGATTTGGGGGGGGGGGGGTGCATTTGCATACACAGGCGATGTCTGCGCCTGTGGTATTTTCTGTTTACCCCTTACTTTGGTGAAATGATAATTTTTTGAAAAAGGAATTAAAAAATCACCTTATTTTCCTTTTAGATCAGTATCCAGTACCGTCGTATCGTGGCCAGGTTTGGTTTGATGCATCTTTGTTGCACAAACGTCTGTGTGTGGGTCCGCTGTATCGTGGTGGAGACGCTGCATGCAATCTCAGTGGAGCAAACCTATAAATCCAGAGGCGCCCCAGGTAATGCACATATTCGGATCACATCGTCTACATCAACTGGGGCTACGGTCGTTACTACCATAGGGGAAACTAAAATGGAAATAAAACCCGTAGAAGGTATACTTTTGCATTTAGATGGCATCCACCTAAATTCCCCTTACCCGAGTTTTGTTTTGCACTAATTGTTAACTGATCAATTACATGAATATGAAAGAATATTCATGGTGTTAACCGGATTAATTGCCCAAATCTTACTTTATCGAGTACTCAGCGTTCGACTGTCTAAATAGACGAGAAAAGGTAGTTGCACGAATAATTACTCTATGCACAGTTAGCAAAGCTGTAAAACTTTCCCAACACTCTTTGAAGCCCATCAGTAGCGTCGAACCAGTTTTCAGATCTGAGACAAGAGAGGAATCAATCGCGGAGGGTAGCGGTAGGCATGAAAAATATATGCTAAACATAATTGTAATACTTGAAGTAAATTCCCAGCTTGCGGTTACAGCTGAATTTCAGTATCCAAAAGATTTCCCAAATTGATCACCACTTTTTGATTTTTTTTTACAGTAATTTATCCACGACGGAATGGATATCCATGGAATGGTACCATGTACATCCCAGAAATATCCTGTTATTGGACAGAACTCTTCGGAAAAGTGGTGGATGAAGCGGCGCCGTATCTTTACCCGTGCAAGATTGAGTATAGCCTAATATGTGCAGGTAGGTCCAGTTTGCTAAGCTATCTTCGATGTATTGTATTTTATATCTTTTTGGTGTTTTTTTTTTGTCTTTCATGTACGGACTACCGGTAGTCAAGTCTATTGGCGTGTTGACTGAAGTTCAAAACAACGCAACGCGTAACTACAGTAGTACGGCATCAGGAAAGATCAACAATGTGCATGCATTTACAATTTTATCATTTTATTTATCTTGTAATTATTAATTGCAGGTATACTTATCGTTATGTGGAGAAATGTAGGCTTCGACAAGTCATCAGCGCTAAATGACACGACGAGCATGTCGTCTGCCGAACCACAAGACAAAGTGCACAAAAGACACAAAAGTGTCAGCTGCAAGAGCTCAAGTCGCGGGCTTTTTGCAGGGATCTTGGTGACCGTAGGTGCAATAATAACTATGATTGCTTTTTATGTTTTGAGAAGCAAAACTAAGATGGACAGTACCGCTATAGTTTTGGTGCACCTGTCTGAAGCAGGCATGTACATTCTTACTACATTTGCCATCGTCCTGGCAGCCGATAGAATGAAAAATCTAAAGTTCCATGTCAATATCAAAGGTGGTATAGAGGAACCTTTGACACTCATTTCATTTTCAGGACTGTTTATGTTCGCGGTTTTCAGTGTGGTTGCAGCAACTTTTGAAATTCACACTCCGAGTGGTGTTCTAAACATTTTGACTAATCTATTCATGATCGTGCAATCTACAATCCAAACCCTCTTCATCATCGCCGGCAGCAAAGTATCCGCTGTTACGGTTGAACAAGAGCGCAAAAAGCGCGGGAGAGAATTTGTCGCCTTTCTCATATTGTGCAACTTTTCTATGTGGGCCATGAATACGTTTGAAACGCAGAAACCTGAACACAACCCAGTCCAAATGGACTTCTACGGCCCACTACCTTGGTCCATATTTACTCATATTACTGTTCCACTTGGAATTTACTTCAGGTTTCATTCTGCCGTTTGTTTGACCAATATTTGGAAAAATGCATGGAAACCGCATCCAAATTCCATAGAGAGGAGAGAATCCGAAAAGGAAGAAGTTTGAAGTCTTCGTTTACTTGCAGAATGTGGAAATGCTTCCCAGCTAAAATGTCACAAAATCTAAATTTTCTAGATTTTGGGAGTAATCTTAGGATTTTCCCATTGAAAGTATCGTAAAAGGCTGACATCCTTGTATTTCCTGGACATGATTTGGGAATATTATTGCGAAGACAGAAAACAGAAGATAATTCACAATTATCATGGAATTTCCTACAACAGGTCAAGGTCAAGAATTACCAAGGTCATAAGGATAATGAATGACAATAATCAGCCTTTAATCTTTTATTTATGTACATCAACAGATATCTTGACATGTTTAAGATATCCAAAAAGATGTGCAATCTTGTGAGGTTCAATGTTCCTTTCAGTTGCGACTTGTTCATTGATTGATTAAAACATCATTTTATATGCAAAATGTACATGTTTTGTTACTTTGTGCTGTCAAGAATGTATTTACATTTGATTTTTCCGTATTTATGTATTTATCTTTTAAATGTTAATGTAACCAAGATGTCTTTCAGTAAAATTCTATTAAACCCAAAAAGTGTCAAGATTCCATTTAACAATACATTAAGGGTGGTCACTTCCTTAAACTTGTTTTAAGATTTCATATTATGGGCTATTAATTTGTTGAATAATGAAGATGATTGAAATAAACACAAAATTCCCTGCCAGATGTCATAGATTACTACATGTACCATGGAATTTGAAAATTACTAATTGCAAGATCTGTGACTCTATATTAATTTCTCATTCCTATCAACACTTTACTGATTGTAGTAAAAAATAAGGAATATCATAAGTAAAGCTATTGTTCATTCTTAACTAAAGGAGCATGTTGCTATTCAGTATTCAAACATATTTTTTTAATGATCAATTTTTTACACAGTGATTTGCCATTACAGGAAAATACTTAGCATCTAGGCACGTAGCTAGAGTACTTTTCAAGTGGAAACACTTTCAGTCAGGATTTTTGGGGACCGCCTTGAGATCCAATGATTCAAGGGAGAAGTCCTTGAGGGGTACCAGGGGGCAAAAGCTCCCAAGTAGCTTATGGATTTTACACATTTACAGGGCAGTTTTCTTCATTAGAATGACTTTTTGTACAATTTCTTTTCCTTTTTGCGAAATGACGTGGAAGCACCTGCATACTTGCATATGCCTGGCTTCGCGCCTGACATCTGACCTCAAGGATTTTCCTATCAAAAACATCTGCACAATGTATCATTTTCATATATCTTGGATCAAATAAGCAATACCTTCTATAGATCATCGGATCCGTTATTTATGAAGATTTTATAACTACATGTAGCTACACAAGGCTGTGTGAAAATTATCTTAAGTACGACAAATAAATGATGAAAAAAGAGCATCTCTCCAGTTTACTGGTGGGCAATACTACAGTTTCTTGGACAGATGGAAAATGGATCTGTTGTTAAAATGAACTCGTTTTCATACCAAAGAAAGAAAGGAACATTTCAAGATTTGATTCATATTTATTGCATTGTTTTGTTTCTTTCATTTTTTCGACAATATTTTTTCCATGCGTTATTGCACTCTCTAACCAATCATGAACATTAAAAAGGGTGATATAGACTGGCACATTAACAATTTATCATTATGATGTACTGAAAATGACCGAAACTCAAACAGCTAGCATACTTTATATATATATAGATAATCACCTGGTGATTATGAAATATAAGCTTACATAAAAGACAAAATCAAGATATGCACACACTTAACTGAAAATCAGATTCCATCTACTCTAAAATACTGGTCATTAGATGACCAGCTGAAATTGACCAGATCACAAAATGACCGATTTAAAGGTCAGTATAAAAATATGGCCATAACACGGCAATAACGGCATTCATATTGCATGAATAAATAGACTTATGATCATGGTAAAATGTATCACATGTTAGAGAATGGGAAATATAACGAGGAAAAATTCAGAAAAATCTTCAAACTTACACATGAAAATTTTGTTCTTTTTCTTTCTTCACAATTGAGTCACAAGAAGAGGTCGACATGCTGTTGACCTTCATAAAAACAATATTATAAATATGACATTAGAGATAAATTAGATACAACACAGAATAATGTTCAGTCATTTTGTCTGTTTCAAAATACCCTGTTTAAAAACTCAAGAAAAAAAAAAGAAGAGCAAAGTTAGTTCTCATGCAAAGAAAAAATTCACCCACTTAAAATAAGAAAATAAAAAAAAAAGTTTTTAAATATATCTGCAACAACAATCAACAAATACTTGTACAAATTTCCATCTATGGTGGAAAGCATCACATATCACTAACGTTAGAACTGGAGCACATTGATAAGCAGGTAACACAACAATTTGGCAATGTATTTGTGTAACAATGATAGCTGGGACAAAACTACCGAAAGCATCGTAGACCTCGAATCACAGAGAAAATGTTAGCACGCATCAGCTTCACTCATGGTTTATCAACAACTGTTGTAATACTGATTATACTTCGTTAGTTCTCCATTTTTTCACAACTTTTAAAACTGCACCAAACAATTTGAAACGTAAATTCTTTCCCTTTGTCTACGATGTCCATTTACATTCCACATTTCAAGCACTCTACTGAATGTATCTTTTCAATATCCATGATCCTTCACTTTCATAAAATGTGTTCTTTTCGAAACTATCCAGTCTTTCTTAAAACTGAAGAAAATAAGACAGTAGCACTGCATGTCCCATTCTGTAACCCTATTCCAAAGTTGTTTCAAAATCACAGGCTATAGAGTGAATGCCCTGCCTTGAAAATTCCTTTTCCAAATAAAATCTGGATGGATAAGAATTTTGCCCTATTCTTCTCTAATGTCGTCAACTTGCTGGGAGAAATCCGGCGAAGTAATTATAGACTCCGGCTATAAATCCAAATATGACATCATAGTTCCTTCCAATCACAACCACACTTACAATTAGTACAATTGTACTCAGGATACGTGCCCTGAAAGTTACAAAAATATTTCATTTCAAGAAATGCTTATTTTTCTTTAAAAATTGAACATACTCTAAAATTTGATATGTACATGTTAATGCAGTTTTAAAATTTGAGAATCATATCCTAAGGCCATACCAAATTAATTTAATGTTCTTTGGATTTCCCGCACCATATTTTTCAAAATTCAAAAAATAATATTATAAAAATAAAATGCTCGCCCGCACCATGTAATTTCTGGCTCAAGAATTTTTTTAGGGTCGGTTCTGATTTCTGCAAATCTTACAGCTTCTAGAAGTCTCAGATTGTGCAAAATTCGAAGACAATGATACTTCTTGTGTTGAAAAAAAATTTGTTGGGAGCAAATTTGTTGTCCCGTATCCATAGCACTGAAAGTCAAGGAGGGGGGATGTTCGAAAAACTTTTCTGTACTGCTATATGCCAGGCTTTCTAGTCACCGGATTCATATGGGAATTCCTTTTTGAGTACGGAAAACATCAGAAATGTATTTCTGGGGTAACCTATATCAAAAATAGAATTATTTCATTCGCTCGCACCTTAAAAACTGCAAAACCTAAAAAAAATAAAATAATTATATTTTCGCCTGCTCGCACCCTTTTATTCACAAGAAAATCCGAAGAACATTTAATTAATTTGGTATGGCCTAAATATAAACTCTAAACACATTCATTTGATTTAATTAGCAATACATGTATCAATATGAATAAGTTGAATATTGTGATTTTTTAAACTGGAACTATCTGCTAGTGAATTTTTAAATTAAATTATTGATCTAATGATGGAAGGTACAGATAATACATCAGGCTGAAATAATAACGATACCTTGTAGTTAAAAACGGTGCTACCAAGTTGGCAGCCGTCGATACGAATACTAATATCACAGCAAGTATAGCCAGGACAACATTGAGGAGTTTTGTCAACAAAGTTCGAAAGGTCACGTTATCTACCATTTCCATGGAGATGATCTGCTGCTGTTGTTGCTGAAGTTCCATCTTGGTAACCTAGGTAACCAAATAATTAAACCATGAGTATAATAGAGGACATTGAATTCATTTCCATGAAGGAAGGTAAAATGTGGAAGCATAAAATTTTGTGTTTATTCAGGAAAATATTGGTACAAGCATTGTTTATTCCAAATGAGCTTAACTTGTTCAAAATGTTGAGATGTTACATTTGTTACTTCATATGATTTATCACTGACCCGTGTTTGGCAATTTTCTAGCATTTCATGGATATCTGTTGTGCGCTCATCTAGTCTGTACTCTATCTTTTCTTCCATGCTGGATATATCCTGAAATGAAAATAATCATATGCAATGTAATACAGTACAAAACATCACAAATTCATAATATTTATTATATTTTAAAAATACTGAATCACCAATTGAGGAATTGCCCGATGTCCGACACCGCACTTGGTAGCCAACTTTTATATTATGATGGACCATTTGATTATGAAGTCATAATGTATGAGTTCGTCAACAGGAACGATGCCAAGCATTTGTCAATCCCTCAATAGGCTAAACACCGGGCTAAACACTGGTTATTTGGAACTATGACTTAAACTTCTTGTAAAAATAACTATATTAAGTATACTAGAAATTAGACTGAAACAGGCCGACTTGACTTTTTTAAAAATCAAGTTTAAATCAAGCCTGTTTCAGTCTAACTAGAAATGTACCACTCATGGTTCGTTAACATGCACCAGTAATACATAATTCAAAACAAATACATGTACATGAAAGAAGAATCTAAGAATTTTATGCTGAAAAAGCATTCAAATTCTACTTCCTCTTGTTTACTCCATCAAGGATGCAAGGAAGTTTACATCCTGTAAAATAGTTGCTAGTACTACATTCACATTTGTACATGAAGTTATCGGCTATTATTCTTTCTTTTTTTTATATATACAATCATGTACATAATTACTTCCCATTAGGGACATTATTTGACGTACAATTAAATTCCTACAGAACATCGATTTTAAAAACAACTTTTCCCTGAATCTTACACAGTTTTCAACAGAATTTGAATACATTACAAAAACTTTATATCAGATACATACCATCACAAATAGAAAATACCTATAACTCTGTATATTAAAATGATAGAATTGATGTTACCATGAAAATGCTGCCTACCTGTCTTAAGTTGGTCATCTCATTTTGATGTAACTCTGACATGTCGTTGATCTGCTCCTCCAGTCGTTCCGTTCTGTATCTCTCTTCATCCAATAGTCTTTGGAGTAAACTGGTCTCACTCTGCGTCTTGACCTACGAAGAGAATGATATGAACTCAGATCTCAGGTCAACACATAATTATCAAACATACTTACATTAATCTAGCGATACAATTAATTCAAAATTTTACAGATAGCCTTAATTATTATGTACATGTATTGGAAATGCATGAGAGGAATGTGTATTGGTTTACAATAGCTCTTAATGTTCCATCTTACAAGAACATGTCAGTCACAGTTGCCAAGGTATCTAGTCTGGCCCTTTAAACTCCACTTCTCCCTTGGTGAGAATATGTGGAATCAAATTAAGAATCTTTGGATATTAAATCTAGTGTGTTGCTTTTGTGCCCCACACCTCACACTGACGGTTGTATCTATTTTCACTTGGTGTAGGTATCAGGGTCCTAAGCACACAGTTAGGGTAAGAAAAATGATTTTACGAGGCACAACATTGATAATATTTGTAAAATAAAATTTTTCCCCAGTTCTTGGCACAATGTATATGATTTATTCTAAATTCTGATCAGTGACAGACTTTTTTATCATTCACATGCTAAAAAGTTAACATACCTTGAAATCTTGAAATTCTTCAAGAATTTGCTTTGTGAGATCTTCCAGTCTTCTATGTGCTTCTTTGAATTCTTCAAGCTCATGCATGATTGGCTCAAGCTGTATCTGGGGACTCATGGGTAAATTTTGTGATGCATTGTGGGAGAGTGAGGGAGGTGAACTTTGCTGACCTACTCCTGACTCTGATGTTATACTGGAAGCATCATCCTCTGAAGGGTATTTAAAACTAAAACAAAAACGACATTCTTAGTTACAAGTACATTTGACAGGTATCCACATGTAAATTCTCAACAATGCAGGTTTTATTTATTCATATTGATTTTCTGTTAAAAGAAAATATGCCTTCATTTAAAATTTTTAATACTGCATGCATTTATCTACATTCAGTTAAAATTAAAACAGCAGTTGTTCAGAAAAGTTTTCAAAGTGAAAGAGATTAATTTCATTTTTCTGTTTCCTTTTTTTTTTTGAGGTTTGGCAATCAAAATTATGAGCTCTTGGGGAAAACTGGAATGTCACCCCACAACCAGGATATATGTACAATATAAACAAAGGAGTGGAATATAATGATACCATACTGGTTTGATATGTTATTTGAATTATCACTTTGCAAGTTTAAAAAAATCATTGATATATTTCTTTATAACCCCCCCCCCCCCAAAAAAAAGAAATGTTTTTAATAAAGTAACAAATGCAAAAGTTTAATTTTGAGTAAAATTTCTTAGATTGACTCATCAAAACAGAGGATCAATAGAAGTTAATTCCATCTCCTTTGTATGTATTGAGTAGCTAGAAGTAAGCGTAAAGGACAAATACCCAGTATACCTAGCTGGAAGGGTACTGCCATGAGGAGTTTTCTCCCCTTCTGTTGATGCCCCTTCTTCTGTCACTTCTGTAAAGATTCAGAGATTTAGAATAAGCAAATGTTTTAAAAGATGATTCTAGCATGATAAATTTTACAGTACCTACTGCATTCTAATGTGACAAATGTATGAAAATCTTACAGGTTGAACCTCTTAATGTGAAAATAAGATTTTCAAAAAGCAACAAGCTTTATTTTGCTTTTAAAACAAACTGTTGGAATGAAAAAGGCCAATTAATGTCACTATCATGAACAATTTGTCCTGCAGACAACACAAAAAAATTAAAGTGAAATTTGTAAAAATTTCAATGTCATAATGGGTGTCTCTGAAAATTTGGTCCAGATGGCAAATCTTCAATACTCTGAAGGGATTTCAAGTAGAGGATAAGTATATATATCCCTTGGGATAACAATAAATAGAATGTCAATACATGTATGTACTTACTCATCTGGGTGATGTTATCAGCACTACCAAACTTGTTCTTTATAAGATGAGCAAATTCTTTAGGCTTTGACACTATGGAACTGGAGAAAAGGAAAGAAGGAACTCTTTATCACTTCATCAGAACATATTATTACTAAACATGTATTCAATATCATTTAATTTATGAGGCAAAATGTTTGTAAATCATAAGCTCAAGCTGGAGAAGTTTGACTTTTGCAAAAGCAATCAATGAATGGAACAGTGACCTTCACCTTTGACATTTTGACCCTAAGAGGTATCTTTCCCTCCTGTTTAGTATCCATATACATGTATATATATCAAAATTTTGATTTGAATGGATGAAAAAGTATTTAGAAGGATAATCTTTGTATACTTACTCTTTGGCACCCTTGGCTTTATCAACAACACCTCTGTAAAGAGAAAAGTGGAAGAAAATTTAAATAATTATCTTATTGACGTACAAGACAAGAGGCTTATAATAAACATGCACTGTTAGATAGAATGCTTTTAGTGTGTACATACATGTACTTTGTTAGATATAAAATCAATCATAATGCATGAGGTTAAATGAATCTTTATCAGTCGTGATGCTTAGAGAGTGAGAGAAACATTAATAGAATCTATCATCCCTTTGTATAGGGACAGGGAAAACACACTGGAGTATTAAAGCAGTTTATAATTAGGCTTGCAGAATTGTGGACATTGCACATCTTTGATATCAAGTTTGGATTTCCCTGTCACTGAAAAAAAGGGATGATTGATTATATTGCTCTCACCCATATTCACTGAAGCAAATCAAGCGATATGCAAATAATCTCTTGAATTGGAATTCCCTTTGATTAAACAAGGTAAATACCGTCTAAATCTACCTCGTATGAATTTATTTCAGGCCTATGATAGGAGCATCACAACCAATTATATGATATTAATTAAGGGGTAACGAGTGGCTGGTAAGCAAGCTAACTCGCACAGTCAATTCCTTCATTTCAATCTGTGTTTAACAATTTTTCCTATAACAAATTGTTGGCAGTTTTCTATTATTGATGGAAAGGTGTATCAAAATTACTGTCATATATACTTCAAAATTGCTCATATTTTCAGTTAAGAATATCAAATTACTGTAAAAGATGTAATACAGTATTAAGATTTTTTTATTCTATCATTTATACGAGCAAACACTCATTACCCCTTAATATATTGTGGCCAAGAATTGAGGTATATCCAGAGTAAACTTAAACAGAAAATTTTGTTTAGTTATTTGCACCATATCATAACATGTAAACAAAATAAGAAATTTTTTAAATATTCCTCTATTCTTGGCAAGAAAAGATGACCATCATATAAATTATACAGATGCCCATATGAAGGCATAAAATAGTTTCATATAAAGTAGATTAAGACAGTGTTTACCTTGTTTAATAGAAGGGGATTCCCTTCTAAGAGATTATTTGCATATCACATGATTCTCTACCGTGATATTAGGACATAATTTATGAATAAACACTGTATCTAATCATGTGACAGAGAATCAATGTAGGTCTATGACATCACATTTTTGGGTTCAAGACAAACATTTGGGGACGCGAGAAAGTGTCCTCTCAGAACAGGTAAAAGTGTTGATAACTTTGTTCAGGGTGAGAGCACCTACTTTGTGACACATCTGATTGTATATCCAAGAACTAATCTAATCATCTAATTTGTTTAGAGTAACTATATTTATATGTAACAAGGTAGAAGAGCATAATCTATGATAATATGAAGGCAGAATCCTGATAATCATGGGGTCAAAATACAAAACTCTAAAACAAAATGTTCGTGCAGCTACGAAGCATGATGAAGTAAGCTTGAAAGTATAATTGTAACTCAGCGTGCTAAAAGTCAAATTATTTGTTTCATCCCTCCTAGAATGGGATGTTATATTTAAATATTTCAAATAACCTATACATTGAGTCTTGATATTTTGATGATTTTAAAATATGCCAATTTGCCATGCTATGCATAATTTGTAGTTTTATACATGGATGTAAAAGTTTTAGTAATCAAAATAAAGCAATGGCAAAACTTTTACTATAGGCAAGGAAAAATCAAATTAAAGCAATGGCAAAATTTACTATCTAATTCACAGTATATGCAAAATGAGATCCTATGCTTACTATACAGTTCACACAACAGGTTCCCTTTAAACTTACCCCGAAAACCCTGTAATCCCATCTACTATATTTGCCCCAACACCCCTGAAAAAGGGTGAAAACTCTGTAAATCTCACTTTTTTAACAGAAACAATATGCGAAGCTAAATTTAAGCTTAATTTGTACCATCCCTTGGTAGAGTTAGAAAAACTGAACAGAAATTGGGGTAGATGAGTTGGATTTTTTTTATTTTATCCAAAAATAAATTTTTAGCATTGTGTATTGTTTATGTACCTATGTTAAGATTATACCATCTTAAGTGACAAAAATATAATTCCTTGGAAAACTGGAGAAGAATATGAGGGAAAATATTCTTCACTTTCTTTTGTCCATTGAGAATTTGCCAAATGTTAAATCAAATGGGCCATCAAAACATTGTTTGGACATCAATCAATTATAAAATCACAATGAGAAAGTCAGCCAGCAGGTGCAATGTTGGAAACATAGCAATCCCTTAAATGTCTACTGTAATTTCTTCAACCTTTTCTATGCATTTCAAAATTAAGCAATTCTAAAGGAAATTTTAATTAAAGTATTCCCTTGTAAATATACTAGGGCTGGGACGATTCAGGTATCCTTCGATTCGGTTCGGTTTCGATTCGCAAGGCCTCGATTCGGTTAATTTCGATTCGGTTCATTTGAATGAGGTAAAGTACAAAATAATATGTTAAAATGGATAAAATTCGCAAAAAAAAAGGAAAATAAAACCTCTAAATTGATTTGACTATTACTTAAGTCTAACCTTATACAGCATAATAGTTTGCATAATAATAATCTGAAGAATGTATGGGTATATTTTAAAATAATTTCATCAGTTTTACATTCATAATTATGGTGAATGCATGTGCTCCAACATAACAGCATGTAATGTGAGAAATTAAATATAAATACAAATTCAACACCTAATTTTTCAACAACCAAGAATTGACAGGTTTCACAGTAAATATTTCAGTGGACATAGCTTTCCTTACATGATATTTGACAACTACAATTCCTTTTATTCTTGTTGCTGCTTGTACAAAGCTTCCTCTCACCAGTTCACGGAAAGCGAAAGTAGAGCTACTTTCACTTTTCTTTTCATGGAAGGTCTGCAGAGGGGGGGGGGGGGGGGGGGGGGGGGGAGTTCACGTAAATCGGAGCGATGAGTGAATGTACGCTTTTCTCTTACTTTTTGGCCTTCTTAAATATAATTTCTAAGCTATTTCTAACATTTTCTGGTCACTATTTTACTCTAGTTTATTTTGATAAATTACGTCTGAACCGAATCGAAATCTGCAATTCTACATCGGTGCATCGGAACGACAATGCTTATTTCGAAGCACCAAAATTTTCGGTGCACCGCCCAGCCCTAAAATATACACATTTGCAAAATTTCAGCATCAAGTCCTTGGAAGATGAAATAATTAAATTTCAGAAATTTTGATTTTGACAAAAAAATAGTAGAATTTATGGTCCTTCTTATACTAGTAGTCAAGAACTTTCCTCCAGAATCAATACCGGTACATACTACACATTATTTATTAACTCTCACAATTTCAATTCAACATTGTAAACATCTAAGAATAGACATTAACATAAAATGACTCATAAAAGTTTTATAACTATGAAAAGATCTAGGCAACATTTGTTTCTTTTATTTTAAAATTGTAAGACAAAATTGGAATGATTCAGTGTCGCAGCTGTTCAATATGCCGTGACGCAAGCACATTTTTTATCTCACATTGGATCTATGTCCTATTTTGTTAGGATGTTGAACGTCAATTTTGCAAATAGATTTTATTTAATGTATGTATAAGCAGTATGTATCTGACCAGAGTATAATAAATTTCTTATGCCAATATTAAAGAGAGGAGATTTGGATCAAAGAGTTTTTTAAAATTCTTTTTTCTTTTTGGTCATGAGTAATCTTTGTTTCAATTTTATTGTTTTTCTACAATTAGAAATCCCACTTTTAGTACTAGTTTTTCCTTTGTTCATTTGCTATTATCAATCATATATTTGATTAACCTTGTCGCCACTTGGTGTGATTTTACATATGCATCTAAATTCCTTTATTCAGTTTTTTTTTATTTCAAAGCATGGGAAACAAGGAAAACTCAAAGTTAATCTCATTTCTTGAGCCATTTTCAGTTTTCCTGCATTATTTTAGTTTTTTTTTAAACAGGTATATATCTATTGGGGATAATTAAGCAACAAAAACATAAATTACGTATTACCATCCCACAATGTCAGCATTAAATAATAATGCTATACTTTATATTTTTCCCACTTGATTAATACCATGCAAACAAATAATGGAATCTACTTGGAAAACTAAAATAGGAATTTCAAGACAAGAAATCAGGAAAGTAAACTTGTGAAAAGTGAAAGTTTAAACATTGAGTTCATTTACCCTTGGAGGTTTTTGTACTTTTTACTATTTGAGTGACCAACTTTCAGGAGTCTGTCAAAAATGAGCATAAAAAATAAAATGAGAACACTATTATAGGAGTAAATATTATTTTCAATGAAAAAAAAACCTATTATGCCACATCCTGATGTGACATCTGTAACTTATACCATGTGAATGTCACATAAAAATTGATCAAACAACATATGAACGTTCAGTGACCTTACATAAAGTCCTTGAAAATTTCTAGAATTCTATTCAGATTGACCTGTGACCTGACCAAGCCAAAATTGAGTTTCTGGAGTATGTTGCATAAAAGGGGTATATAATACATTCAAATTTTGAAAAGGAATGTTGCTAAGCAGATTTGTCATCAGATTTGCTGTTATTAGTAGGATGATGGTGTAAATAGAAGTGTATGTATACCAAATACTTTTGTTTGACAACTTTAACAAGGTACTGCTATACTATCACATTGTACAACAACTGATTTTATTAAGATTAAACTGAAATTAAAATTGAGAAGGTTCCTATCAAATGAAGATCTGTGACTCCAAATGCTTGATTCTCTATCAGTCCAAGCTTCCATTGAAAATGCCATATGGAAATGTACTAAGTTTTACTTCCTTTGTCTTACTGAGAAGAAGATTTTTTTCTTTTTCTATTTTCTATAAAGATTTTTTAATCTTACAAGGACTTAAAGGGTAGATTTCTTAAGAATTCAAATTTCTTAAATGTTACGAAAATTCTAAATCTTACTTCCTTTTTTCAACTTATATCACCCCCTCCCCCCCCCCCCTTTCTTCCCAAGAAAAAAATTCACATCCTTGTATGTCAACTTACTTCAATCCATGGCCTACATCTTTGAGCACTTCTTTTGCTGGCTTATGACTAGATACACCATACTTTTCTAGCTCTGCCTGTCGTTTATGGTAGCCCTCCAGCTTCTTCTGAAGACTACTCAAACTTTGCGTGGATTTCTGGTTTTTCTTTTCAAATGCAGCTTTAATCCTTGTAAGCTGTTGCTTGTCTGCACTCCCAGCTAAACGTAAATATTCATTCACGTTCTCTGTGAAAAGATGAAGTCGAAATTTTGTGTTTATATGAAATTTTTTTGACTGCTTTACAAAATACTGGTGAACACAAGAATGCTATGAACAATAGATGTTTGTTTTTTATACTGGTACTGAAGTCAAACATGAAGAAAGGAAGGAAATGAATCAGAATAGGAAACTCCGAGACAGGAAACGGGGACATAAGGGACAAAAGAAGAATTGGCAAACACCATACTTCTTTATTTTCATCCTCAAAAACAATTGCATGTGTTTAAATAAGTATTATCTTCAAACGGATATGTACGTGTATGAAAAGGAATCTTGTCTTAAGATATTTCAAAATTTTCACCTATGGTATCCTTATCTTACTCATTTCCTCCAAAAATTCTTTTTTCAAAAAGTGCAACCAACATCAACACTGAGGCAGACATTATCTACCTAAACATTTGTCCTAGCGAGGTTGAAAGGGAATACCCTTCTCATCCTTTAATAATGTTTTCAGATTTATACAAGCTATCCTCTCACATACTCAGCATCAATTAAATGCACTAAAATAATCAGAAAAATGATCCTCATACGTTCTTTGACTGCTTGTTCTTCCTTTATGAGATCCATGGTACGTGTGATTTTAGTCTGTATATGGTCTATGGCGGCTTTCGTTTTCTGAGGATCCGTCTCTCCAGGAGCGGCCCCATCAAACTCATCCAGCGCCCCCTCCCCGCTGCTGCCATTCTCACGACTACTTACTTCCTCCTGATGGTATACAATACATACAGTAAAGTACATGTAATATATTAAAAGTTTGGATTTCTATAACTTTTAATTTCTCTTCTGTTACAAAACTTACACTCAACAGAAAGATTAAGTGATAGATAAAATCTGATAAAAGGAGGTTCTGAATTCCGAGTGATTCAACATCATAATCCTTGTGAGGAGGAACAAAGCAGATATGGGTATCAGTTCAGAATTTTTGTTTTTACTCCATCTGTAACAACATATTGCATCAAAACACACATAATGGGAGCACAAACCATGAAACCTTCTTACCTGTACATAAAGAAAGAAAAGACTGAAGGGACTCTTTTGGAGTATGATTTTCATCAATACAATATTAGATACAAGCGCATTATACTTACACTTTCGAGGTCCTCTGTACTGCGTACCATGGAGGGGTCCTCAGTTGTAGGTACACTGAGGTTGGATCCCGATCGAGGTTTGCCCCCTGGGGCCACATTGTCTGGGGAAGACTGAGGTTTCTTAGGCAAGCTTGGACTTTTCGATGGCACACACACTTTCTTAACGCTTTTCAAGGCTGGAATTTTACTGGCGTCAGATTTTCTCCTGTAAATTAATATAACAATATAATAAATTCATTATTAATTTTTGGGGGTCAGAATTTCTCCTTATTATTTGTCATTTGTTCATGCCACAATGTCTACTCATCTTCATTAAGTATTCATGCATTCACATTTCTTACTTTCAAAAAATAAAATATAAACTAATTGAAACAAACAGTACATTCACTGTGCATCTAGATCTACATACATAAAGTCTTCTTTTCCAATTTCTGATCTTCCGTGAAAAAACCACTAATAAAAGAACATGCTTTTTCACCCTAAGCATCTCAAACATCATATACACTTCAAGCAATCATATCATATAGGAATTTTTTTAATTTTCAAGCCTTGGTATGATACAGGATGTTTCATTCCAAGCATGCACTTAGTAATTTCCATTTACACAAAGCTCTTGAATATAAATGTTTGCCAAATGCTCTCCTAAAGAGTGATTATAGCGCCTTAAACAAATCAGAAATCCACATGCCAACAAATTAGTGACAATTTAGATGTATGCAGTTTGCTACACTCAGTTGAATTTCAATCATGCTGAAGTATAAGCAATTAGGCTCTGAAGTCAGTTTATTTACATGAAATTCCTCTCAAATAAAAAGAATCTTTTATATAAGAAAGATTTTTCAGTAAGTATTTTCCTAGAAAAATAAACGAATTTTATGTATATATGAAGCTTCTTTTAGGGTATGTCTATGCATTTCTGTCCTTACTTGTCATGATATTTGTGTCTGAATGGCTATTTGTGCCTATATGAGTAAAACCTCAGTAGTTTGACCTTGAAAATGTGACCTTAGCAGTTTTGAATGAGTTGTGGTAATGACCTTGCCTTAGTTTAATTAAAATAAGATGTTGAAAAAGGGGATTTTACATGGCTTTGACCCAATTGAAAAGCAAATTGACTAACTGCAAAAATTTTTTTGTAACGTCTTTATTATCAATGCGGTGATGCAATAATTTCAGTAAACCTTACTGAAAAGTGAAAAGGAAGAAATTTCATGTTAACTTTCCTTATGAATAGAGATAAAGGCTCCATACATTATTCCTAAGGTATAAGCTTTTCATTTAAGATTATCAGCCACGTCAGAGTGAGAATGTTAGTAACATATGCAACTAAATATTTACATTTGATTCCATTATACATGTAGATTTGACATAGACAGAGATGGATTGTTAGGGTAAAACTGACCAGTGTAATATACATGTAATCAACAGCCTTTTATTAGCATTTCTATGACCTGTTAATATGTATATACAGAGTATAATAAAGTCAAATACAAATCATGCCAGTGTTAATTCTGTTCACTTGAATATACATGTATTATATGCAAAAACAAATATCATAGCTTCAACAATGCAGAAATCAAAGCAACATAAACTTGACTAAGGCACCTATTTTGAGGTATGAAGAGGGATTTGTTAAGGGATCTCCCCTTCTTCAATTCTGGTTACCTGTAAACTGAGGGGGGGGGGGGGGGCATTTAGCTATCTCAAACATGAAGCATTGGACCATATTTAAAGAATGATCAACTTAAACTAGTTTTAGTACCTACAAGAATCAATGACCTCTATATATACTAAACTGAGCTGGTTGACACCAGCACATGTAGTCCTCATATAAGCTGTATACTAGATGTACCTTATTATATTTAGTTATATTTGCTTTTTGAGGATTTTTTTTTCTGAATACTAAGGTTTCCCCTGCTTATGAAATTATCAAAATCATTGGAAACTCAGGTAAATCAAGATGGTAAGAAATGATGTCACAAAATCCATGACATCATGACAGTTTTGTGTCAGACATGTTTTCAACGGTAAAAAAAATGTGAACTACATTTCAGTGATGGAATTTATCATTCCAAAGAAGCTTTAACTCTAAGGTACTGTGTCTATTCTTCTACTTGAGTGATGAGGAATTTGGACGAGGGGGGTTTGTGTTATTACACAAGGTACATGTATGTTATATATAATCTATACAGGAATTTCTGAGCTTTCCCGTTGGTCTTTCCAGCAGTAGTGGCTGCCCTTGGTTTTGTAAGAGAACAGGAAATATGAAGCCAATCTACTTTGACCAGCATTCTACTAAGTTCATGCACTAACGCCACCTAGAGGCAGAATAAAACGAGCAAAATAAGGGAGATAACTAGCTTCAAATCGTGATAGACAGAGTGAGGGACAGGTGGAGTTGTCGTACCTGAAGGGAAAGCTGGAGCGCCTATTGTTCACCTTTCCAGAATTCATTAAAAAATTTGAAAGACTAAAACGAAAACAAAGAAGGTTTTCTTTTATCAAAGTACCGCTAAAAAGTTCTGATAAGTTACTTTCTCTTTACACCTCATTTTCATATAAAAGTTTGATACATGCAACATCTAAACTTGGACTTCATTTCCAAGATACTACTATATATCTAATAAGGGATATAACTCTACATTTACTTATTCACAGGCACTTGCAACAAGGCTGGTGTTGGGGTTTTGTTTTTTTTTTGTAACAGTAATTATATTTTACTTGATAGTCTATATATCATGATATATTTTTTATAATATTTTGTCATAAGGCTTAAAAAACATCGAAAGTTATTGGAAATATACCAAACACTTTGAATTACTGGAGTTTCATACACTAATGCAGATATATGTTTCTATTGAGACAGAAGAGTTATATCCTTAACATGGTTTTTTTTTTTTTTGCTAATTAGGCTCATTTTGAATAATTGTCCAATTTAGGCACTACCTTAAAAGGGGAGATGGAAATATGCAAGACACGAAGAGTCAAATCTAAAAGTAACTTTGATACAAATGCCTGTAGCTTAACTAATACATGCAATTTCTTTATATCAGTAGAAATGTTTCATTTATTGTAAAGGAAATAATACTTTAAAGATAGGATAGGAATCAAGAAATCGTCTATATATAGATTTATACATCAGCATGAGAATTAGTATAATAGGAATGATAAAATATCTGAAGCATTTTTGAAAATTTCTATTATATCATGATTTTTCTATTAACATTATTTTGCTGAAAGTCAAAGATATGCTTCACAGAATAACTAGAAAGACAGAAATAAATAAACGGAATTACAAATTCTATTATTTTAGAAATATAGTTTAGTAAAGGAGCCCCATCAACTGAACAAACTTTTTCTCCTAGAATTACAATGTTACCTTTCCTACAATTGGTCCCACTTGAGAGCTCAAACCCCCTAATCGGCAGTTTTAGATAATAGATACCCCACCTCCCTTGGATCTACACAGATATCTAGAGGTGATTTATTGTAACAGATTTAGGAATATAACCATGGTTTTAGAAGTTCTAGAGGTGATTTATTGTAACAGATTTAGAAATATAACCATGGTGTAAGAAGTTCTAGAGGTGATTTATTGTAACAGATTTAGAAATATAACCATGGTTTTAGAAGTTCTAGAGTTGATTTATTGAAAAAGATTTAGATTTATAACCATGGTTTTAGAAGTTATAAAGATCTATTTTCTACATCAAATAATACAATTCCAGGCTAATTAACATCCATTCCATGCAATATATATCTAATCTGAGATAATCTAAGAATTAGAGGAAGGTTTCCAATGAAAAAAAAAAAGGAAAAATAAAATCAGATAACCCCATCCCTCCCTAGTAAGGTCTACAAAATCAAAGAGATCACACTGTATACAATTTTCACTCCAGCTTAATTATCTAAAACGATTTAGTATCTAGGCAAAGAGGATTCAAGTTTAACAGATCTGATTTTCAAAAGTGTAAGTTTTTTTATGAAGAAAGTGAATCAAGATAAATGTGTAAGGTAGCGTGTCATATTTCTATTCTTTAAGTCTTGGTCATTAATTTGCACATGATAGCATGATTCATGCAATGGAAACTTAGTATCGGATTTCACAAAAGAAAGACGGAATGGTAAGGCGTAGTGAATCCAGACCGTCATTTTTAGTCGATGCATTGTGAGTCATTTCTTTGAATGCAAGGAGTCAAATTGGTATACAAGGACCGCCCACTGTGGACTGACATTACAGCATGATCTTGATGTTTGACCTAATACATGATATTAACCTGGTCTATTGTTCAACAGCAAGATAAATATAAAAAATATTCAGCATTCACTGTTAAAAAGTTTAGAGAATAGGACCAAAGGACAGACAGACGGACGAAGGCAGATGAGAGTGGGGTACATGTAGATAATTACAAAATGGTCCCTATACACGCCACTATAGAACAGTTCAGAAAAGCAAGAAAAGAAACTCAAATCAAAGAAAAAATTGCATCGATTTGAATGAAACTTGACGTACATGTTATTGTATGACCGACTTTGTGGGGAGGTACCACAGACATCGGCAGACGATCTCTCCTTAGCAGAGACATCTGGCGACAGGACCGTGCTTATTCCATTCTGATGTAGTCCCTGATTGGCATGTCTGTCCGGAAGTATCAAATCTGAAAAGAAAAAAATAACATATTCTTCAAAATAAACTTCAATTATAAAACTAAAGGTATGGTTAAAGTGGAACTTTTAAATATTATTAATACATCAGAAATTTTTATATAAGGAAATGATGGGAAATACTGATAATTTTTTGGTAAACACCTGTAAAAATCTGAGAAGAAACTCCATGAAAATTGATGCCATTAAAAGCAAAGCAACTCAGACAGAAAGGGATAGAAATATCAGTGAAACAAAAACTTTCATTTATACTGGTAAGGCCAATGAAATGAATATGACTAAGAGCTCCTGTTTAATTACAGTCAGGCTCATACAATCACATAAATGACATTCGTCAATACTAAAATGATTTGTAAAAGATTTTTTTCTCTTCAGTTTCCATTAAAGATCGGAAATCAAAATCATTTGTAGGCAATTTGAGACATGTGATACCGGGAAACAAATGATTTCTTTCTCAGCCAGCCTTTATGTTTGTAAACTCATAATACATACTGTAATGCATACCTACTATTGAATATAGATCTGATAACGGGAAGGGGAAATGCTGATATTAAAATAACGATAACATTTTTAAAAGCGTTCAAGTGGTGACGCAAATCGCCAACTTGCATGCTTTCAAATGATATACGATATACCACGTCTGCAATAAACAATAGATCGACAAGTACCTAGTCAGGGGAATTGAACCACATGTAACCATAAAGTACAAATGTACATGATAGGTAGTGTCATGTCGTGCTGTTTCAAGGCAACTACCAAACAAGGAAGCATTTTGCGCCGAAAATCGAACGATAGATAACATATATATAACGAAGTAAAGAGGACATTTAAAGCTTACACTGCACAATACTGGTAAAGTTTCCCTACTAGATACATAATGTACAATAGGATCAAGAGACAACCGCAAACGTAGCCTAGAATATATCAAACTATGATATGTGACATCAACCTTGGTATACGACATCACTTATCATCCTTTCCAACCAACGAGGCATGAACAATAGATAGTTTTCAACTAAGTTTCAACTCTTGTCCTACATATATTCAACTAAGTTTCAACTCTTGTTCTATACATAGACGATTTTCACCCATCAGATTGGTCTTAAATCCATCCAATCAACGGAGTTCACTTGTTCAATAGATAAGTTCAAGTTCAATCATAATTCAATCCTTGTTCAATGTTCCTCGTTCAATCAAGTTTTAATCATTGTTCAATAGACAGAACAAAATCCACAGAGACCAATCTGGTCAACGTGTATGCAAATATAACATTGGATACTAATTCGGCAAACGAGACATATTTTGACTCTAGTAAAGTTACATTCAAGATTTGATCCTGGTTCAACTACCTTTATATCAACTTCAAACGGTCGTTATCATATCGTGTGGACACGTAGCTTCCGTATGTATACTAGTAACATTGATGATAGCAGATTCTAGTTATCAATTGTCCTTTCACATGCAAATATACACATCTGTATGAATGTAACCAATACATCGATACACGATCCAAGGCATATGTTTTACAGTGGTTAACCCAAGGAAAGACCTACCAATCTATAGGGCTGGCTGTTACACTATACTTGACACTGACAGTAGCTGACCTGGGGCGACCAATCGGTCGAGTCAGCCAAAAACAAGCCTTCTTAGTTGTTTACATATGAAATTACATCCCAAAGAATATTACACCTGTGGCCATGTAGTGACTTCTGGTTTATATAAATCCCATGATCATTTAATATTGATCAAGAATGTCTCCACACAACTAGCGCTATTCGGTCTTCGTCAATTTCGCCCCATGCTCACTAATAACTGCTCATTGACACATTGTAAAAGGATGATTCAAACTTAGTCATTCATCAGCCCGGCTTTCCATATAAAGTCGATAAACGACCGAGACGTCTCGTCCACCAAGTTTAAGACGATTGTGTATTATGATTAACTCCGTTTTTTGACAAATATGCTCCACGTGAAAACAGTATAAACAGAATCCCCTTCACAAAACAAAACGGTTTATCTGATAGAACCTGAATCGATCATAAAACTGTACCAAACGATTATAATACGAAATGAGTGAAAAGACTTACAGAAACAACTCTAAGTGATACACCCCCCCCCCCCTCCCCCACCTCGTCCCCTTTCTTTCGTCCTTTCTGTTATATAGTTGAATGAAGAGGACCCAACATGAATTTCTAAGAAATTTGCAGAATGCCTTACATCTTTATTTACCAATTACCCACACCCTTCCTCCAGCTATATCTATCTTACCAAGGTTCTATACAAAACGAACAGTGTTCCAAACAACCTTCTGGACAAACTTTCGGCCCTTGGCCTTTATCCAGTGTAAAAAAATTGTCTTTTTTTTCACTGGCCGATATTATATCGGCCAAGGGGCCGAAAATTTGTGTATGTGAGTGTTTGTAATTTTATTTGTATCATCCCTTCCCTATCCCTCTGGAAGAAATATTTCAATCTTCTTGACAAATATATCCAAATCCTGTGAATGCATGTAAATATTCATAAAAATGCAACTAAAATAGAGTTGCATTCAACCTTGACAGAGTTCAAAATTTGACAAAGTTTAAAATGAGTTGAAGGAAACCGGGGGGGGGGGGGGGTTATCGATATACAGAAACGTGTTTTTCAATTAGCAAGAACAGGTAGTGCTTTTTTCATGTTTAAAAAAATTGTTACCACTATAAAAGATTACATTGACGTCCGCCCTTTTTTTAGTATTTGCAAAACACTTCAGATCCCTTATCACCCCTTTTACCAAAAATAAACTGTTGACATGAGGAGAATCCCAATTCAAAAACTTTAAAAGGGTTTTCGAGCAAACATTGCTTAAAAGAGAATGTCCCTGAAACTATGTCTACTACTGTGCCCACCAATAAAACAATTACATCAGACACATGGACGGATGGTTATGTCTCAACGGCAAAATGTATAAATATGCATAAATATTTCATTAAGGATGCAAATATAAGTGCGAACAAACCCATCAACCGAAGTGTTTAGGAAAACACATTGCTTGATTCAACAACTTTCCGCATCTGTGAAGCTTTGATAGCAAACAGATTGAAGCACCATTGAAATATTTTCTGTTTGTGAAAGATAGCGATTAATGCACTATCGATTCGGAGGTATTTTGGCCCTAAAAAGGGATTTCTTTTTTTGTAGTAGCTATATTTTCTATATCTAGTTTTGGGGTTTAGAGGTTATAAAAATTGTTTGTTAATAGGCCACAGTGAATATACGAGTAAAGGGACCTGGGGAGATAACTCAGGTCGATGTTATGCTGACATACATCAATAAAACCATTATTGGCATCCTTTTTTATTATTCTATTTTCTCACGTCTCGCCGATTTTAAGACTACCTTGGGAAGATACAGATAACATCTTTTTATTGAATTCTGGGTACAAATTAAGAATCCTTATGTACTGTATAGTAGTTGCGTACGTCGGCGAAGTAAATTATGGAGTGTCCATGGCCAACTAGTAATTATTTCGTGACTTTAGTGTGTAACAAGGAACGGAAGGAAAAAGTCCTTCTGCTTTTATCAGAAGCGAATCCCCCCCCCTCCCCATTTATTAACAATGGCACATTCGCCAAATCTAAATATACATAATTTAGCTTTTTCAAACTTCGACAGACACGACAAACAAAACAGAGGGACAGACAGATGAACAGACAGGCGAGCACCTGTTCAAGATTAGCAGGAATCGCATTCGTGATGAACACAAGGAAATGGTGCAAATATAAGCAGGGAAAGATGCATAAATTGGCCTGTGTTATTACAATGTACATGTTTTCATGATAAACAATGCATAATTATCACTAGAGATAATCACGAAGTTCATACAAAGACCACTTAACGTAAAGTCGGTCATGCTAAAAAATACATTTTATATACAAAACAGGACATGTTGAAAATAGAATTGAAAGTGACAATGATGCTATATGAATATCATGCTGATTAATGGTATTTTTGACAAACAACGAAGAATCCTACTTCCGCCTGTTAAGAAAATCGCAGTGACTTAAAAAAGTTTATTAGCACAGACAAACTGACAGACATACATGACAACAGAACCGTCAGTGGTTAATAAGTTACCTTAATTTTTTTTTTTTATTAATTTCCCTACTTTCAGTGAGATACGAAGCCACATTGCAATATATCATATTCCCTGTAGCGACAAGCCAGCCAATTTTGTTTCCTTGGTGAATTTTCAAGGGAGCGTATGATCACGACATTTTATAGATATCTTAATGAGGTGGTGGGCGACAATGGAACATATCAAAGATAATAACAGTACATGGACCACAATCCACAGACTGTTACAATGAAAAACAAATACTGAATATACAAGAATCCCATTCAATAGTTACGTATGTATACCATCAGGAAGGTAAAACTTGGCCAGAGACTCTCAGAGAGAGAGAGAGAGAGAAAACATACCAAAGGCTCCCGAAGGCCTCATTCTCGGTCAATTTTGGTTTTTTTTTTAAGAAAAGAGAATATGCTGTTACAATGTATAGATAATAGAGTCAACGAAGGCACTGAGGTAGGTGAACATAGCAGCGTCGCGTCGTCTTATCATATGATAAAATTTAAACCAAAAAGAAACTTACTTCAGATTTTTGTGCTCATTCCTCGTGATGAATTCCTTGTACTACGTTATAATATTGATCACTTTCTTGGGGTCATTTGCCCATATTATACAATCAATCACTCAGATTCACGATTTACAAGTGACTAATCTACTATATCGAAAATATGAATACATCCACCACAAAAATCCAAGGAAAAATCCCTTTGTTGCTTCTTTGCTTCGCTCACATGATCTAGAGTTTTGCTAGCGACTAATTTCGCATATTTTCTTCCCCAATAACAAACAGCACTATAGGAGAGAGTGAAGACAAAACAGTCAGCGTGCCGCTGACGTAGATCAAGGCATTGATTCCCTCATTCATGCTGCAACGTATCACTCATTCTTTCATAAAGGGGGAAATGGAGAATGCGAAAGTAAAATGATGGGAATTTGCTTGGTTTCCTGAGAAGGATTAGCGGAGGGGGGGGGGGGGTTAAACTACAAAACCAACAAAGATTCATGAAGCATGTTACCCAAGTAACATTCAGGTACAATGGTTCATATGTCGCTTTCCATCTAAATGTGTAACACCAAAATTTTCTTCAGAGTTCATTAGGTGGAATGTTGGTTACATAGACAATATTTCCATGTCAAGAGTGCAACTTTAACAAACAATCAGAGATCATTCATATAACAGACTTTTGCATCTAGACAAAAATAGCCCTTTTTGTGAGAATGTGTGTTACGGTAATCCTGTCAAACCAATCATGAATGGAAAATAAGAAACGACATATCAATATGTTCCTCTTTACAGATGTGTAATGATAAAAACATACTTGTACAGAGCAATAAAACAATGTTGTCAAGCATTACAACAAAAGAAATTGATCTATGCGCGGATCTGCGGATCTGAAAGGAAAATAGGTGGGGGAGGGGTAAGCTGAAATCAGATTTACAGTATGTTTTGATATTTATGCAATGGTGCTGCCTGCAACACCCACCCACCCTTTCCTAATAAATCACGGTCTGGATCCGCGTTTACTACTTGGATGCGCGTTTACGTATTCATTTCATAACATATTTGGAGTAAAGGATAGGCAAACAGTGGCCTTCTGCTTAGCAACCCATTATACGTGTTTAATTAATACTCTGAAAATTAATAGAACGTCCCTTGACAAGATTAGAAATACAAGTCCTATTAGCACCTATTCATACTGGTTAGATTAATGAAAAGCAATCGGGGGTCGCATCGTTCATTAATCAGACAGAATGTGGATCAGTTCTCTGTCTAATGGAATGGAACTTAATCTCTTCCATATAAGGATCTTTGCTTATTTTGGTAAAAATTAATACTAGTACATCTATTTATGGATGTGGGATGATTTTCACAAAATGGGGGAAAAGCAGTCTCTGTCATGTTTTTCCCTCTGTTGAAGTGCATGTAGTATTGATAAATAAAGAACACCGACACGAATACATGTATAAAACTTTAGTACTTTTATGGTTTTAATTAAAACCGTCGCCCACCTACGACCATGACTCAATTTACATCGTTAAAATAGTACTTCATCTGCAATAGAGGTTTACAACCTGTATTCACAGATCTATATTGATGGGTGGGTTGGTTGGGTATACCTATTTCTAAAGAAAGGGATCACGTGCATAAATCCCTTTAACAGTAACTGGAAATTAAATAAATTTTACTTACATGTGTGATGTGTATCTATATCCGGATTTAACGTATGGTGCATTTTTCAAAAACGTTTAAGAATATCGTATCCCAATATAAATCGTACCCATGTCAGCTCTATTTTTACATGAATCACGTTATTACAGGTATAAAACCAGCTTTAAGTTGTTTATGTGATCAATCAGCCGGTCGCGACTTAAAGCGGAAGTGCATTTGTCATTCATAACCACAGGGTGCATGTCAGGCTTCTAACGTATTTAAATATGGTATTGAAGATTTAAACACAAATAAATAAGTTTGTCGTCTCAAAATTGCATTGTGCGTTGCAACTCTAAATGATTATCGCCTACAATCAATAGATAGTAACGATTGTTTATTTCACTGGGCCGATTATGGATTCAAAATAAATGAATTAAGGACTGGCTGAATGAACCTCACAATTACAATGGGTACTAATCCTATAAAGTTGAACTGTTTATAGAATGTTAACAAGATAGCACCACCAAGTACGGAGATTGAAAATGGACATAACTAGTAAATTTGTTAATGGGTGTACGTCAGTTCATACAGTGAAACGGAGTACCAGTAAACAAAAATGATGTTTATCTTCAATCTGACAAAGATTAGGAAAAAATACCTTCTCCTCTGGGACTTAATGTATGCTCCATCGACAACGGGAGATTTAGTCAGTGACCAACTAAAGATCAACAAATCTTGGTATAATCCATTGTAAAACACATAATGGCTACGATGCACGCAGATTTCGTACTTTACTGATGATCCATATTGCATAAAAATGTCATCCAAGAGGTTACCACGGTCATATCACTGTACGATCAGGTCAAATATGACAAATAGAAATGAGAAGTCGAACACCTTCAAATCTCAAGTCAACAGATGACTAGATACCTCTAGGGGATTTTTCCTTCTATATTGTTTATAAAAATAAAACGTCCTTTTCAACGATGGTATGGAGAACGATGAGAGCGGGGGGAAACGACAACTAATGTACCACGCTATCAGCTGTTCATTACAAATTGTAAGTCCCTATCGTGTGTGACATGGGGTATTATTTCCTTTTGTTGATGGCAGAGGGCCATCAATCGTTTATGGTGAATGTTGGGGACAGGGTCAAGTTTATTGTAACCACGCTTCAGACGTTAGTTGTCGGACTGAAGGGAATCGGTAAAAGCGGCATAGTGTAAAATCTGAATTGGATTGGATTGGACGATTGGACTGGACGATTGGATTGGACTGACAAATTGGATTGGACAATTGGATTGGACGAATATTTCAAAAACTTTGCTCATTCAATTATCTTGCTTTTGAATGTTATCTAACTAAGAACAAATAATAGTAAGACGGAGTGTCATAGAAATTTAAATTTCTTTTGCCGATCGACTTCTTTCATGATACAAATTAAAAATACAGTAAAATATGGGGTAATTAAAAGTTATGAGTTCACCTAATGGCAGAGCAATTACATTAGTTACTTTTCTGTGTAAGCATTAACGTAATTGAGAAGAGGACCTAACTCTTCTCTAAAATATAGAATCTGAAAACAGGCTTATTGTATACAACCTACAAATCAAAATCATTAATGACGGTATACCATGTATAGTACCGTGAGATTCGCAACATGTACCATGTGCAATGTGCCCAATATTGGCGATAAGAATAAAGAAAAGAAATATTTGAAGCAGATGAAGTAGGCCAAGGTCATAACTCAATACGTTCATCAAAAATGCAAGTTTGGTTCATATACCAATAATTTTGTACTTTGCAGATCCCTGAAACGGAAAATGTGGGTCTAGAAAAAATAATGAAATATTGATATAGTATGACAGAGATGCATCTAACATGCAAGTTTAGTGCGCAGTAATGCGGAATGGCCATTTAATGCAGAATCAGAATGGAAAAAGAAGGTCAAGGTCAAATCATAAAAAAAATTGACCAAAGATCCCTCCAAAGTGCACGTTTGGTGAATATAGCAGTCGCTTATATTGGCTATTATAAACAAAATCATTCAAGAGGAAAAAGTAGGCCAGATGCAGTATCTGATGAATAGATTCAACTACGCAACCTTAGATTATTCAGATTATTCACTTTGTAAAAGTTTGGTTACTTTTCACTTTTTCTTATACTGAGCTACCCCAAACTTCCTAATCGAGTCATTTCAGTAGAAAATGTAGGTCAGATGCAGTATCCCAAGCATTGTGTTCAACTCAAAATCCCATAATGGATCACTTGTGCAAGTTTGGTCACTATTACATCAGTACTTTATCCTATACTGATCTACCTGATCTACTTCTTCATCAGACACAGACGTCGGGGTATAGCATAAGCTGAATCAGCTTCGAAAAAAAAAATAATTTGTTCTTTGTTAAAAAACATTCAAAAGCAAGATAATTGAACGAGAACAGTTTTTGAAATGTCGTCCAATCCAATAATCCAGTCCAATTTGTCAGTCCAATCCAATCGTCCAGTCCAATCGTCCAATCCAATCCAATCCACATTTTACACTATGCCGGTAAAAGCGCATGCACTAATGTTTTGCAAAGGGTCTGTCAAAAATATCTTCATTCATCAAAAAGTGACAAAATTATGTTCAGTTTCTATACTCCTTCACTTTTGAAAAACAGGATTAAAATAAACTGACAATCACGGAAAGAGGGTGTTCATTTAACCCTAATTCCAATTTTAATCCGCCTTTGGTGAAAACGGTCGCCATGCAAGGAGATCTGAGAAGGACGTCATGCGACAATCAACCAACAAAGTTCATGGGCAAAATCATTGATATCAGCCAAAAAAAAACCCATACCAGAAATATTTTTCCCTGCGATAGCGTGATAGAGCATCAATTCAATAAAATTCGCCTGCAAAAGGTCGTCTGCCAAAGAATCAGCTCTTCAGGATAATGTCAGATATCTGTTTGTTCGCCAACCCAATCCCCGTCGGTCGATTTCCCGCTCCGATGACCATCTATTTTCTCCAAATAAATCTTCATTTATGCTTGCTCATGCTATGATTTGATGGAAGCAAAAGAAGAAAGCCGACTTTCATCCTCAGCTTTTTTTTTTCTATTTCCATCGATTCAGGTTCAAAGAATAGAAGAGAATGCAAAACCGTGCTGAGATTTCAGCATCGATATTGATATGACAGGCCGAAAAATGGCCAAGGTATGCGAATGTACAAATCATTATTAGTACATTCGTAAATCCAGGCGACTTTTTTTTAAAATAATTCAATTAGTGCCAGTGGTGGTACATTGTAAACGGTCAGATGCTTATGCAAGTTTGGTCAACGCATAATACTTTCACTTCAAATGCTTTTGTGAGAAAATTCCGATCACCCGTCCCTTTTTCAATAACTCTCGATTCAAATTTTGAACATCATTCGTGAGCAAATGGTAACGGGAGTTGGGGTTGGGGAGGGGAGGTTGATGCTACCGATCTATGGATTTTTCACGTCCATTGTACTGGTAATCAAATGTACATCATTAATTCTAGTAGGAACGTCTGTCACATAACATTCTGTTTGAACTGTGATATAACATGGGACGGGAGACCAGAAAATCATTGGAGAGAGATGGACATTGCTTCATTATGACACTCACGACTAGAATCCTTTCACTTTGATTGAATGCGGTCGCTCATTGTGACGCATCCTTACAAAACAACCAGAATAACTCCCTAAATAAGAGACTTGAACCATTTAATCCAGGTTGAAATGTTAATCTTTAAAGTTTGTCTACCAAACGTTCAGTATGAAAGTATTGCAATAATGTTTGAAAGTTTTATTATTACGAGCAAATGAATAATTTGAGCGTCAATTAACTGAAGTTTATTAATCTCTTGGCTTGGTGTGCAAAGAATTAGGTCCAATTTCGGACACGTAACCGCATATTTTCAAAAGAGTTTCAATGCACTGGTAATACGAGTGACCATAAACAGTGTCACATGATTTCAACTTGAAGTAGAAATTATTTTGGAAAAAGGACAAAATCTACATCTAGTTTCATAAATAATACAACAATACGATACTCAAAGTATTAGGTTTTTATGAGTGCCGTTTGGAATATTCTCCGCACCAATAACATTCTGTAAACGAAGGACAAATTACGTAAGACACATTGTATACAGTTCAGTTACGCCCCATGTTAAAGTCTATTCTTGGACATTTTTTTACGATTTCCCCTAATTTCAAGCACACCCTACCCATGACCTTGCGTGATATAATGACATTCACATTGTCTTGTTCCAACTCACAACCTTGGCTACCATTAAACTAGCAATGTGACCTGTAACCTATGTATAACGATGCGTGTAGACTTTATGAAATAAAGACAAGATATTAAATTGATTAGTTTGATGGAATATTTAGATATAGAATGTCGCTGACATTTAATAAATAGCAGATCCTACATCAAAGCATTCATCATCGATATAAATTTGCGCAACCACATGCAGATGACGTATGTATGAAATGGAGGTCGCCCAATTCTGTGCCAGAATAACGAAAATAGACGAAACTTAAGACATTCAAAGAAATTGTGCAATACGAAATTGCAGTACATTTTATCTAGATTTGATTTATTTTCAAATGTGTCATGAAGTACTGTATGTAGTAGGTGTTACTGCACTACATGGAGAATTCGAGAAAGATAAAAAATCAAAATCCTGCCCTCATCTATCACAAAATTTCATGTTTCACCAAAGAGATGATGTTAGATCGACAAGCAATTTTTTTCTTCTTTTTTCACAATTCAACATTTTCATAAGTCTGCATTAGTTTTTAATGGTTTGATATATAAAATTCTTACTTAATTAAACTTTAAAATGTCATATGTCAGTACGGAGTCACATAAAAATTGCACTTAACAAAGTGGTCTTGTGCTTATGCCATGTGACTTAAAGAGAGATTTTAAAATATCAAATGATGTCCTTATTCTGACTTCAGCTACAGATTAAAGCAGGTCATATATATAACTTTCTACACAGCCAATTGTGCCTCATATGAAATTGATGTGAAATCTACATGAACTTTTATGAATGATCATGATATTTATGTGAAACGAGCACGAACATGAAATTTACAAGAAAAATTTTACATGAAGTTCATGTGAAGTTTCTGACACAAATTTTATGTAAATTAAATTTCGCATGAAGGTCACAAAGAATAAAGCCTGTGTTTGTGAAACACGAATGCCCCCGGTGGCATCTTTGTTAGTATGAACACTATTTTCTGTTAAGTACATGTATGTGAGGTCACTGGGTTAAAAGGTCAAAGGTCAAGGTCACGAGGTCAAAAATTTTGGTATCAATGGAAAGGTCTTGTCACAAGGAATACACATGTGAAATATGAAAGCCCTATCACTTACCATTCAAAAGTTATGCCAAATGTTAAAGTTTTTGAAAAGTAGGTCAAAGGTCATGAGGTCAAAAAATTTTGGTATCAATGGAAAGGTCTTGTCACAAGGAATACACATGTGAAATATGAAAGCCCTATCACTTCCCATTTAAAAGTTATGCCCAACGTTAAAGTTTTTGAAAAGTAGGTCAAAGGTCAAGGTCAAGGTCACGAGGTCAAAAATTTTGGTATCAATGGAAAGGTCTTGTCACAAGGAATACACATGTGAAATATGAAAGCCCTATCACTTCCCATTCAAAAGTTATGCCCAACGTTAAAGTTTTTGAAAAGTAGGTCAAAGGTCAAGGTCAAGGTCACGAGGTCAAAAATTTTGGTATCAATGGAAAGGTCTTGTCACAAGGAATACACATGTGAAATATGAAAGCCCTATCACTTCCCATTCAAAAGTTATGCACAATGTTAAAGTTTTTGAAAAGTAGGTCAAAGGTCAAGGTCAAGGTCACGAGGTCAAAAATTTTGGTATCAATGGAAAGGTCTTGTCACAAGGAATACACATGTGATATATGAAAGCCCTATCACTTCCCATTCAAAAGTTATGCCCAATGTTAAAGTTTTTGAAAAGTAGGTCAAAGGTCAAGGTCAAGGTCACGAGGTCAACAATTTTGGTATCAATGGAAAAGTCTTGTCACAAGGAATACACATGTGAAATATGAAAGCCCTATCACTTCCCATTCAAAAGTAATGCCCAATGTTAAAGTTTTTCGGATAAACAGACAGACAAACAGACAAACAGATAAACAGACAAACAGACAAACAGACGGACAGGCCAAAAACTATATGCCCCCGAATCTTTGATTCCGGGGGCATAAAAATGCATGTAAAAATTAATGTGAAGTAAATTTATGTGAAATGCATGTGAAATATTTTTCACATAAATCTTATGTGAATTTTATATGAATTTCACATGAACTTTCATGGGAAATTTACATGATGCTCATTTCATATGAATTTCATGTGAGGCACAATTGACTGTGTATTACTGCTAATTATGTCCAGAATCAAAAGGAGGATAGGGAAGGGCTATCGCAAACAATTTCTTGGTCATATCAGTAAAAAGAGTGTTCGTCAGTACACTGACTTCAGTTGACCTTCCCATGCATGATGCCATATCATGCCAGACAGAAACATTGACGGAGTAACAATATAGTGTATAAGCAATAGCAAAACACACCTTCGTTTGTGCAAATGCAATCTGGTCAATAATCTCAACAGGATTGGAAAAAAAAGAATAAATTGGAAGCATCTATTATACGTGTTTCATTACGAATTAATAAGTTCTACGATTTGCTACTATTATGATTATACAGCTAAACAGATTATATACTAACGTCAGTGATAGCGCAAGGGTGGATATAATCAATAATACCATTTGTAACTTAATCTTTATTACCAGTAAAGGCAAGGGTTACATTCTACCAATATACTAGTATACTAATAAGCAAAAAGGAAGCAATCTGAACCCTTTAACGCCCAAAATACTGAGTGATATAAAGTTATGAAATAGACAATAATAAGAGTTCGGTTTCCATACCAGGACGGAGCAGAAGCGAGCTAAGAAATTCTAAGAAAAGGGTAGTTCTGTTGAGATTCTCGTACATAAAAACTAGTGGGGATTCATAACAGAGACTGAAATGGTCCAACCTAATCTATAATAGTTTCTGTCATATTATTACAGAAACTAGCAGAGTCTTAAGAATGAATGAAGAAATTAAGAAAAATACCTACCTCCTTTTCCAAGAAAACGTAAAACTGGACGGAAACTACTTTTTGCTCTATTTCTACTGTTCTTTATAAGGATTCCATCTGAAAATAATAAAACATTATACTATGTGCTCTGTTGTTTCTAACTTTAAGACCACAGTTATGTATGAATTTTAAAAATAGAAAAAACATTTAGTTTTGATAACAGGTGTAAAGTACATTTTAAAAATACATTGATGCAAGACTTCCTGACCCGTGTCAAATATTTTTGATATAATTTTGATTGTTGAAATTTTCTGATACATGTACATTTCATGATTTAATTATGAAAATGTTTATTTTACAAGTGATAGAACATGGTATGAATCAAATGTACAGGTCACACATATTAAAAACTTCAGACAAAATTGTTACTATATAGCTTGATAATCGTCTCGTTTCCACTTGGTGTACGTGTTACGGGTAAAAACAAACCTAACGTTCAGATCTCTGAAACCATACTGAATAAATTATGCTTTTTTGAGATGTAAAAAAGGAATCAATAATACGCAATTATCAAATTAAATTTCAGAAACAAATTGCATTGTAAATGGGTATGACGGCACACGTGTGATAAAATTTAGTCACAATTATCCCCTTGATCTTCCACTATTGACGATAAAAAATATCTAATGTATTATTTGTTTTCCGAATAAGAATTTGACATCTGAACTTGCGAATGTAAAAATATTTATAAACCATTATTGTGCACGGTCGATTTGTGGTCCAGTTTTGCATAATTCCGATACAAAAACGAAGTAATAACAAAATGTGCTATATTTTTTTTTCTAGAAATAATAGGAGCATCTTTGATGACCGTTCAGCTCAATAAAACTTGAAAAAGTTGTGTATGCCAAAAAGTGTGCAACTAAGACAGCCCAGTGTGCACGTAAGTATATACAGATTGATAAAGGTCAGTCCGAGTTTATCACAAAAATTCTCGTATACATTTTAACGAATTCTATTTATGCTGATTGACAGTCCATAAAGGTTAAGGTGACATAAAATCCCAATTTTTATCAAGCTGTCAACAATAACACTGGGTCACCAATTTTCCTACTGTTTGTCTAAAATGTAAACAGATTCCTATGTATCAAGTTTAGTTACCATCCGATACTTTAATTTCACCGTGTAGCGAGTCAAAACATTTTACAGTCATAATTTCGGTCAAAAATGTTATCACGCATTACACCTATTACTAAACATAAAATAGAAATATATCTATTCTAATCTAAACGAGGACTTTTCGTTTTCACAACTCGAGGCAGCGGCTTTCTTCTGTAAGAAGTACAGACAGACGGACTTACAGTATGTGCACATTACCATTCCGTCGATATTTTACGGATACGGATATAAACGGCCCTGTCTCTGTGATAACATTTACATGTATATACTTTTTTTCTGCGAAAAAAATCATGTGTACATGTATATGATATGAGTTTGAATATTGTATATTGAATACTCCATAACTCATAAAATAAACTCATGTGTGATGCAGTCTGTTATACATTGAATGTATATGTAATTTATTTATTAGCTAAAATTTACACACTGAAGTCATTTATGAGAAATTTCTAATTTAGTACTTTTAAGGCATGCCATCTAATTGATATGAGAGGTTCACTTCCTGAATGATACTTAAAATCCACCAGGAAACCGCAGCACGTCGGGATCCGAGCCGACTAGAAAGGTTACTCATGCTTAAGTATACATATTTCCCATTTTCACACCACAGTTAGGTAACACCCATTAGCCTCAGAGAAGTACAAATACTTTTATCCTTTTTTCAAAGTTTTGCCAGTCAATATACCCATATAAATCGAATTAACAGACTTTAATGTATGAACTCGACTGATTTTGTTCTGATATTTACTGAGGTTTCGTTCGATCAACTCGGACCATTTTTATCATTGTCAGAAATGAAAATTAGATAAAATCAATTTGCTCTAGAACTGCTTTGCAAAATGCCCCAAAAAGCTTACTACTTTTTGTTTCTCAGAGTACAGATGCATTAATTCTCACTGATTCTGAATTTATCATATTACTATTTTTTGTTTCTCAGAGTACAGATGCATTCTCACTGATTCTGACTTTATCATTTTATTATTTTTTGTTTCCATTCTCATTGATTCTGAATTTATCATTTTACTATTTTTTTTGTTTTTGTTTCTCAGAGTATACATGTTTTCTCACTGATTCTGAATTTTATTATTCTATTCCTTTCCCTTTTTTAAATACCCATTCGATGATTACTATCTTTCCTTAATTTAGCTTTTCTTAAACATGTTCCGGCATGATTTGTAAGTTTTATTTATCAGGAAGTTAGATAAAAATACTAAATTTAATCATGACCCGAAATTGATTTCAGGTAAAACCAAAATAAACGATTAAAATCAATCTGATTTCACTCTGAGAAAGAAATGTAAAACCCAATTTTTTTGTCTTTGGTCATCATTAAAAAATGACATTGAAAGGAGGAGTTCGTGCAATTTTTATTTCAACTGTGCTCTTAAGGCGATGAAAATGTTCGCATATTGTACACATATGATGATACAATTAAATACAAGTACATGGCGTAACACAGGATATTGTTCTCGATCCTTGATCACTTACAAATGTTGCCCACGAGCCAAATGTGAGCCACCATAAATAAATAAGTAAATAAATAAATAAATAAATTCTTTTTACGATTGATCAACTTACCAGTGCCGGTTTTTATTTGTTCATCGTGTGTTCCTCTTATCATCATGAACGTCTCATAACCCAACTAAATAAAGTTTTCATTGAGAATTATGTCGTTTCAGCAACCACCACTTTTTTCCTTTGATGAATCTCAAGAGTGCTATACCTCACTTATGGTAGATAATAATTTGACAGTTAGTATACAGTTAATATTTCCTACAAGTTAATAAACGCCTAATATAGTTCGCCGTCACCTACATCAATTTTCATGAAACTTTGATGAGAGACACGACCACACTATTTTTGATCTGGATTCGCTAAATACATGTACTGTCAGATTTCCGACGCGGGAATTCTTTTCGTATGTCTTGGATTCCAAAATAGGTATATACGTCAGTTTTCACAATAAAACTACCTTTTTGGCGGTCTTATGTGGATAAAGTCCAAAAATAGAAATTGAGATTACTTTTCTTTCCGATCAATCAATAGATCGTAATGCGATTGTCTGTATGCATGCATGCAATATGCATTGGAAGGAGAAACACTGCAGCACGCAAAATCTCTTCTTTATGCTTCTCCTCCACTCAAGATAAATTTCCTTCCTAGAGTATGGGGCGAATTAGATTTATTATTTCATGTGTATCCCGAGTAACACTTACAAAATCATAAGTAACCAGATTTCCGATATTTTTCGAGGACATATATTCCTCTTTGTTTAGCAGTTCTCTGTCCTACGAGAATACTCTTGTCTATGTACATATGTCATTGTACTAGCTAATTTTTTTTAATAAACTGAAATGTTTCGTTCAAAAGATTCCACATTTATTAGGGGGATTTAAACTCACGCCATATCAATACCCCCATAATTATTAATAACATCGACTTAACTTCCAATATCCTATGTCGCACATAGGTCAATCAGCTGATCTTAATAAAGGACATTTAAATTTCCTGTATAATCGTACTGGTAATATAGGCCATACTGGACAATGACACAGTTTTCATAGGAATGGTTTAGCTATGAAAATTTGATCGATTTTTCACCTTATCTAAATTATATCGGAGCAATCGGTTGTGCCACGTCATCGTGACGTCAAACATGCAGCCGATTTCGATAATTTCCAAAAATTGATCCATTTCAACATAAAACTTTTGGGATGTGTCCTATCGATAAGTTCACTCAACAAATTGTATGTAAACCCCCTACCCTTCCGTCCCAACACAGAATAACAGTTTTTATAACACATGATCTACCTGTGAAATATAGCTTTGAAAGACATGTTACAATTCAGTTGACGATGTGTTGTTCGATTAAAAGTCAAGAAAGTAAACGTTACAAGCTTAATGTGCATCACAAAAGAAACGTACGGAGTTGCAAACTTGCACAGGAGAGTAGCCATGGTCTTAACTACTCTTTTATGATTCCAAAACCATTGTCAGTAATTAAGGTCTTATGACCATGGCACTTAACCTCAAAATAGAGCAAATCCTTGAATCACAGGAAACATTTCTGGCAACTTTCATGATGCATTACGTAATCTGTTGTGATCTGGATATCATTTTAAATAATATTGACCTTTGACCTTTTGACTCCCAAAATTTTGATGAATGGCAAACATTTCTGGTAAGTTTCATGATATGGAACTATACGGTACATACTCAGGGTTGCAAGCACTCTTGGTGAACAAAATTTCCTAACTTTTCCCTGACCAATTCAACGTTTTTCACTGACCAAAATCGCCAAACATTTAAACAGCCTCCTGACCTCCCCATTAGCCGTCCGATCTGCCATTTCTTTTTTCTGATTGTTTTATGCTTATTTTTCAACAACATGATTGAAAGTATTCTTATGAGACCATTGCCACGGTATGAGTGTCTATTAAGTTTCATTGCAATCGCATTGGATCAGTGATCCGGAAACTTACTGTTGACGCACAACCACCTACCCGCCTATCTTACATCAAATTAACTATTATTAAGAGCCGAATTTCGCAACTCCTCTAGAATTGTGTTATTTGCCACCTCCAGGTGAAGCATGTTATGGAAGGTGCTAGTTGGTTGTCATGATTTCTCTTTAACAAATTGTTGACAGACTAACTGACAGACAGGCGGACATCCAAAATCTATTGCTTTGCAGTCCGGCCGATAAATTGAAACGTTCAATTTGAATCCATAATAGGCTACTAGTATTTTTATTATTCTACATACATGTACAAGGAAGTTATTTCATTGGTTACGCAATGCAAAACGTCGTTGACTTTGAGTTTATGAGAATGCAACAACATGAACAAGATATCTATGTGCCAAGTTTGATAATGTCCCGTCTTAAGATATTGTGCTGGTGCCATGGTATCTTTGTAAACATAACCAAACATAAAAGGTGGTCTGACTGAACTCTTTAAAACACATACTAGAAGAAGGGGAAACACGCGAGATTAGTAAAATATCTATCTATAAAACAAAGACATACATTATATATTTTGGTCTTTTAAATTTCAAGTTCCAGTTGCGTTTTGATAATTTCATCTTTCTTAAAAGATTAAGTCTCTATTAGGGCTACAATATTAAATTCGCTGTGACCAGCATACTGACCACGAACTCTAACCACTGACCTTGAATTTTGACTTCATTCCTCTGGTCATTATTGAAACATCAAAGCTAAACGCTTAGTCTGTTCCCTGCCCATGTGGATTCAGGGACAGACTGATGGGTACACTTCATATAAATAGTGATACGTACACGAGACAAAGCTGGGCGAGGGCAAGGCAAGAAAACCAAAATATGTCGAATTGTTTCCGAAAAACATCCGTTGGACACCCGATCAACCCGTGTACGGCTGGATCCAATGTCTTACTCTGGATCCGCGTCTGACTACATGTACTTATGGTGATAGGTATTTAGGCTAGTAGTGCATGTACACGTACTTGTCTAAACTACAGATATATAATACATCTATCTCCTATATGATGACTTTGGAAGGATTAACCGTATTCTATTGTATTTGAAACGTTGTCAAAATAATATCGAATGATTTTCGGTGCATTCTGAACAAAAGACGCATTCATATTGAATTCGAACAAAGACATTTAACTCGACTGAAGGGAAGTTTCACTCTAATAAAGAGCAAACTACAAAGAACCATTTATCTGGAATAAATGCTGACTTCACTACTTCAGAGGAAAAGCTCTGGGGGACCGTCTGACGACTGATGACCTATTCTTTCCCCCATTGAATGTAGATAAAGGACCTGCCCTGTCATTTTAGAGGGGAAAAAGAGAATGCTTGTTTCGCGGAATTCTGAAAGATAGGTTATTACTTATTGAAATTTGAATATCTTAATCCTTTGTATTGAAATTATACAATGTACTTGCATGTTTTGAAGTCCTCTGTATAATTCTATCTTTTTATCAATAAACATGAATTAAATTAAAATGTATATATATATATTTGTTATTTATCATACGATTCATAGTACAATTGTATAACTACAGTCTATCCATACGAATCATGCGACCTTCAGAGCTCCCCTTCTTTCAGTATTTTTTTTTCTTTGATTTGGGACCGAATTTCGTCCCTTTCCCAATGCCAAAACTTCTAACTCCTGTTACCCCCCCCCCCCCACCCCCAAATTCTCAAACATTCCCAAAAAGAAACTTTGAAACACTGAAAGTCCAAGGTCAAGGTCACTAGGTCAAAGGTCATTGTCTCAAATGAAAGGTGTCATCACAAGGTATCTACATGTGAAATATCAAAGCCCTACCCCTTGTAGTTCAAGAGATATAGCCCTGGTTAAAGTTTTGTCTACGGACGACGACAACGACGATGCCGCCGAGGGTATGGCATTAGCTCTCTGGTCTTTTTCGTCCCGGCGAGCTAAAAATTAGAAATTCACAGTTCAAAAAATGTCTTTTAAGTAGAGTGTAGGTCAAAGGTCAAGGCCACTAGGTCAAAAATCATGGTATAAAATAAAAGTTCTAGTCATAGGGAATCTATGTATTAGATATCAAAGCCCAATCCATTCTAGTACAGAAGATATCATCAGGTTAAAGGTTGTCAGACGCAGACACGGACATATGACTCTCAGTGGAAATAATGGCCACTAGAAAGCATACAAGAATTTTGGTTACTTCCAATCTTTGACCTTGACTTTTGGTGTTGAAAGTCAAAATGGTAACACAAACTACTTTAGAAATATGCAATTCCATCTGTTCCCAATATTTGTTTTTGGTAGGAAAAGGTATTAAAGTACACTTTTGTCAACCTTCCTTAACAATAACACATGTACCGGTAATTTCTTTATTATTTTGTATTTCTGAAGATTCGTATTATTCGTTACCTGTCTCATCATTTCAAAAATGCTAAATATTGTTTTTGATACTCAAAATTTTCATATTAGTATATTCATGACTATAACCTTCCTTTATGCAGTACCTGTACCTCGCAAAAAGCATGCATCCTCAATTATATTATCCTTAGATGCATTATCAACACAAGTTTAGTTGATCTATCTTCTAGTAAGCTACATGTAGGAATGAAGGTGTCTCATTTTACCTAAACCGTCACTCAAGCATATCTGGGTAAGCTAGGTCAGATCAAGCATCTGTAACTTCTGTTGCTTGGTGCATCATCAACAAAAAGGAGGAGATCTCCAACAAGACTCAAATGCACTACCCTATGAAAAACACAATTGCAGAAAGCAATTTTGCTCAAAGTCAGTGGTGAAAAATCACCTGTTTCCAGCTGATAAGAAAAACGGTAAACCCTGCAGAAAGCTTGGAATGGAGGTGTAGCCATTTGCTTAACAAGGTCACTCAAGTGTAAAGTATGCATCAGAGATAGCTGTTTTATGTATTGCAGTAGGCAGTAAGCAACCTCGGTTGAATCATAAATTTACAGGAGTTTAGTTTATCTAAGACTAATAGTACTAGTAGGTTGAAAATGGAGGTCTCCCATTTATCTTAACCAGGTTGTTCAAGCAGGAATATTTGTCAGATGCAGTATCTGTACCTGCATTGCAGTAAGCATCCCTAGATGCATTACCCACATAAGTTTGTTTACCAGTATCTTGGACTTATAGTAGGCTTGGAATGCAGATGTACTATTATTTATTTCAAGAAATAAATTGTGTTTGTTCGACCTTCACAGTCATAACGAAAGTTTTTGCAACTTACCGGTACCAGACATTTTTTAATTTTTTAGAAATTCAAACATGTTTCTTTAGAAAAAAATGAAATATTCTACCAGACCGAAGCAAATACAAGATTTGCCTGGTATGTCTGTTGACTTTCGGATTGACTGCCTTCAAAATACATACATGTACCGGTATGTCAACACGCAGCACATGTCAAGGTTCACTGGTGTATGTTTATATCCTTCAAAATCAATAAATAACACAGGTCATATTGGATTTGTACACTCAACGTAAAGATAATGGATAAATGCTGGAAATTATGTATTTTCATAATTGATTGTAAAATATACAGTGTATGTTGAGATTATGAAAATGACAATGAAGTAGGTACCAGTCTATGAACAATAATTTGTGGTACCAAAATCATGGTATAATTTGATTGCATAAACCCTCGACCATATAACATATATCAAAATTTACGACTAAGCAAGATCTATTCAATGATATAGATTTTATTTTCATTTTTGCATGACAAAGTTAGCAGAATCATGTTTATCCAGTTTTCGAAGTGAGCCGCAAAGACAGTATATTTCTCCACAACTTCCAACAGTATATCTACGTAATATTGGACAGGAAAGTTAAAGGTGCAAAGATGGTAAAAAATAGCAATGACAATGCAAATATTTCAGAGTTCTTGAGACTTGAAAAGTATCGGTTTTATCGGATTTGCCGATAAAAATTTGTTTGGTCCAATAAAAACTAAAAATATAACTATTATTTGGTCCGATGAAAATCCCAAAATGTTCGATACTTCAGGGAAGTTTTCAAGAACCCTGCATTTTTTAAAGATGATTACAGTAGTACCAGTACAGTATTGATCTAAAATCAACAAAAAATCACAAATGTCATTGTTTGAAAACATAAGTGTCCCCTTGAAAGGACGACTGTCCAGACACTGGCCTGGCACATGAAGTACGAAGACGACATTTGACTTAATTAATCAGCCGTAATAATTTACCTGGGAACAATTAATTTGATGTGCAGTAACGAATTAATGATAATTTCACCTGCGTCTGTGAGGAATGTCGCTATTTGCAATGGCGTAAGGTCCCCTATGCAAAAAAATAGATTTATCGGTTATAATACAATACTGAGGGGACCTTACGCCATTGACTTTCGTGTTGACCATAGTAAAGAGGGAACCTTACGACATTGAATTTAATAAAAAGGGATCCTTACGCTTTTGACTTTTCATAAATGGAGGAGGGGGCGACAGAACTGGGCGAAGAATATCAGAAAGGGATGAGGGGGGGGGGGGGGGGAGGAAAGGGGCGGAAAAGGGAGAAAAGGGTGGGAGGTGGTAGGAGGAGAGGAGGGGACCTTACGCCATTGACTTTCTACATGGACCATAATAATGAGGGGAACCTTACGTCATTGACTTTCTATATGGATTATAATACAGAGGGGACCTTACGCCATTGACTTTCTCTATGTACTATAATACAGAGGGGACCTTACGCCATTGACTTTCTATATGGACCATAATAAAGAGGGGACCTTAAACCATTGACTTTCTACATGGACCATAATAAAGAGGGGACCTTACGCCATTGACTTTCTCTATGTATTATAATACAGAGGGGACCTTACGCCATTGACTTTCTATATGGACCATAATAAAGAGGGGACCATACGCCATTGACTTTCTCTATGTACATGTATTATAATACAGAGGGGACCTTACGCCATTGACATTCTATATTAACTATAATACGGAGGGGACCTTACGCCATTGACTTTCTACATGGACCATAATAAAGAGGGGACCTTACGCCATTGACTTTCTCTATGTACTATAATACAGAGGGGACTTTACGCCATTGACTTTCTATATGGACCATAATAAAGAGGGGACCTTACGCCATTGACTTTCTCTATGTATTATAATACAGAGGGGACCTTACGCCATTGACATTCTATATGGCTTATAATACAGGAGGGGACCTTACGCCATTGACTTTCTGTATGGATTATAATACAGGAGGGGACCTTACGCCATTGACTTTCTATATGGATTATAATACAGAGGGGACCTAACACCATTGACTTTCTACATGGACCATAATAAGAGGGTACCTTACGCCATTGACTTTCTCTATGTATTATAATACAGAGGGGACCTTACGCCATTGACTTTCTATATGGACCATAATAAAAAGGGGACCTTACGCCATTGACTTTCTCTATGTATTATAATACAGAGGGGACCTTACGCCATTGACTTTCTATATGGAACATAATAAAGAGGGGACCTTACGCCATTGACTTTCTCTGTGGATTATAATACAGAGGGGACCTTACGCCATTGACTTTCTATATGGACCATAATAAACATTGGGCCTTACGCCATTGACTTTCTCTATGAATTATAATACAGAGGGGACCTTACGCCATTGACTTTCTATATGGACCATAATAAACAGGGGACCTTACGCCATTGACTTTCTCTATGTATTATAATGAAGAGGGGACCTTACGCCATTGACTTTCTATATGGGCCATAATAAAGAGGGGACCTTACACCATTGACTTTCTACATGGACCATAATAAAGAGGGGACCTTACGCCATTGACTTTCTACATGGACCATAATAATGAGGGGACCTAACGCCATTGACTTTTTATATGGACCATAATAAAGAGGGGACCTTACGCCATTGACTTTCTCTATGTATTATAATACAGAGGGGACCTTACGCCATTTACTTTCTATATGGACAATAATACAGAGGGGACCTTACGCCATTGACTTTCTCTATGTATTATAATACAGAGGGGACCTTACGCCATTGACTTTCTCTATGGACCATAATAAAGAGGGGAACTTACGCCATTGACTTTCTCTATGTATTATAATACAGAGGGGACCTTACGCCATTGACTTTCTGTATGGATTATAATACAGGAGGGGACCTTACGCCATTGACTTTCTATATGGATTATAATACAGAGGGGACCTAACACCATTGACTTTCTACATGGACCATAATAAGAGGGTACCTTACGCCATTGACTTTCTCTATGTATTATAATACAGAGGGGACCTTACGCCATTGACTTTCTATATGGACCATAATAAACAGGGGACCTTACGCCATTGACTTTCTCTATGTATTATAATGCAGAGGGGACCTTACGCCATTGACTTTCTATATGGACCATAATAAAGAGGGGACCTTACGCCATTGACTTTCTCTATGGATTATAATACAGAGGGGACCTAACGCCATTGACTTTTTATATGGACCATAATAAAGAGGGGACCTTACGCCATTGACTTTCTCTATGTATTATAATACAGAGGGGACCTTACGCCATTGACATTATATATGGATTATAATACAGAGGGGACCTTACGCCATTGACTTTCTCTATGGATTATAATACAGAGGGGACCTTACGCCATTGACTTTCTATATGGACCATAATACAGAGGGGACCTTACGCCATTGACTTTCTCTATGTATTATAATACAAAGGGGACCTTACGCCATTTACTTTCTATATGGACCATAATACAGAGGGGACCTTACGCCATTTACTTTCTCTATGGATTATAATACAGAGGGTACCTGACGCCATTGACTTTCTATATGGACCATAATAAACAGGGGACCTTACGCCATTGACTTTCTCTATGTATTATAATACAGAGGGGACCTTACGCCATTGACTTTCTATATGGACCATAATACAGAGGGGACCTTACGCCATTGACTTTCTCTATGTACTATAATACAGAGGGGACCTTACGCCATTGACTTTCTATATGGACCATAATACAGAGGGGACCTTACGCCATTGACTTTCTCTATGTATTATAATACAGAGGGGACCTTACGCCATTGACTTTCTATATGGACCATAATACAGAGGGGACCTTACGCCATTGACTTTCTCTATGTATTATAATACAGAGGGGACCTTACGCCATTGACATTCTATATGGATTATAATACAGAGGGGACCTTACGCCATTGACTTTCTCTATGGATTATAATACAGAGGGGACCTTACGCCATTGACTTTCTACATAAACCATAATAAAGAGGGGACCCTACGCCATTGACTTTCTCTATGTATTATAATACAGATGGGGACCTTACGCCATTGACATTCTATATGGATTATAATACAGAGGGGACCTTACGCCATTGACATTCTATATGGATTATAATACAGAGGGGACCTTACGCCATTGACTTTCTCTATGGATTATAATACAGAGGGGACCTTATGCCATTGACTTTCTCTATGTGGACCATTATACAGAGGGGACCTTACGCCATTGACTTTCTACATGGACCATAATAAAGAGGGGACGTTACGCCATTGACTTTCTATATGGATTATAATACAGAGGGGACCTTACACCATTGACTTTCTACATGGACCATAATAAAGAGGGGGCCTTACGCCATTGAATTTCTATATGGATTATAATACAGAGGGGACCTTACGCCATTGCCTTCCTATATGGACAATTATAACAGAGGGGACCTTACACCATTGACTTCCTATATGAACAATTATATACAGAGGGAACCTTACGCCATTGTCTTTCTATATGGACAATTATAAAGAGGGCACCTTACGCCATTGACTTTCTATATGGACAATTATATACAGAGGGGACCTTACGCCATTGATTTTATTTATGGACAATACTATACAGTGGGGACCTTACACCATTGACTTTCTTTATGGATTATAATAAATGGGGGACCTTACGCCATTTACTTTCTATATGGATTATAATACAGAGGGGACCTTACGCCATTGCCTTCCTATATGGACAATTATAACAGAGGGGACCTTACACCATTGACTTCTTATATGAACAATTATATACAGAGGGAACCTTACGCCATTGTCTTTCTATATGGACAATTATAAAGAGGGCACCTTACGCCATTGACTTTCTATATGGACAATTATATACAGAGGGGACCTTACGCCATTGACTTTCTTTATGGACAATACTATACAGTGGGGACCTTACACCATTGACTTTCTTTATGGATTATAATAAATGGGGGACCTTACGCCATTTACTTTCTATATGGATTATAATACAGAGGGGACCTTACGCCATTGCCTTCCTATATGGACAATTATAACAGAGGGGACCTTACACCATTGACTTCCTATATGAACAATTATATACAGAGGGAACCTTACGCCATTGTCTTTCTATATGGACAATTATAAAGAGGGGACCTTACGCCATTGACTTTCTATATGGACAATTATATACAGAGGGGACCTTACACCATTGACTTTCTTTATGAACAATAATATACAGAGGGGACCTTACACCATTGACTTTCTTTACGGACAATAATATACAGAGGGGACCTTACACCATTGACTTTCTTTATGGATTATAATAAAGAGGGGACCTTACGCCATTTACTTTCTATAAAGTAACCCCAGCCTAGTCTTTCTGAAGGGACTATAAAACGGGGGTCCCCTGTCTCGGATAGGCGTAGGAACGTAAAAGAACCCTCACTGCTTCGGTGGGTCCGTTGCATAGGTCAAAATTCCAACATACAGCTTATTTCTGACGGTACGCCTATCAAACTGAACTGAGCAGAGGGGACCTAACGCCATTGACTTCTGTTTCGATATGCAGTAATACGGAGGGGACCTTACGCCATTGAAAAAATTTACAGAGGGACATTACGTCATCGACTTCCAATAATCTTAAATAGATAGGGGACCTTACGCCATTGACTTCTTATATGGACACTTATATTGACTTTCTAGAAGGACAGTAATATAGAGGGGGGCTTATGGCATTGACTTTTTATATGGACGATTATTGTTCAGAGGATACATTTTGACATTTCCTTTCCATATTGACTGTAATACTGAGGGTACCCTTATACTCCAAATTCTTTCTATATTGACTAAATACATTTGTTACTTCACGCAACAAAAGAAATGATTGGGTATTCAAGAAGACTCGGTATCAGCGTCCATATGAAAGGAGGGAGGGGATCTCCAACATGACTCTGTTGCAGTACCAACAGGAAAACGCCAAACATCCCATGCAAAAACACAAAGACGAGCACCCGACACAGAAACATGAAACACAAAATCTACACATAAACCAAAGAGACCAACAGGTAACCGGTGCCGACTTAGGACGGCCATTTAATACGCAAGTAGCAGACATGGTGTGGTTATCAAGATTACGTGCGCACAACCCTCCCACGTTTGCAGTTACCAAAATATCTCGAAGAACGCAAAATTGTAGTGTAAAACGAGACCAATGGGTAACCGGTGCCGACTTAGGACGGTCATTTGTTACGCAAGTTGCAGAAATGGTGTGGTTATCCAGATTACGTGCGCACAACCCTCCCACGTTTGCATTTGCCAAAATATCTCGAAGAACGCAAAATTGTAGCGTAAAACAACCTCCTCACTGTTTGATGACCACACAAACAAGACAGTTATATGCAGAGGCCAAAGCAACGCAGATTAATACTAGTATATAAATGGATGGGGTTAGGGGCCCGTACGTAATACCGGTACAGTCCGTGCTCTGCCGGCTGCAGCTAGCTCATGCTTTTTTTTACACGAGGAGTCCGACTGACATTCAGAGGAGCTATCGGGCCCAGTCTTCTCTAAAGAAGTTTGGAAAGGACCCGGCTTGGATTCCCATCGTCACATTAATTTTAATCAGAGCGCAATTCTTACAAATGTGCTGACACACTATATAGAAAGTCAATGGTGTAAGGTCCCCTCTGTATTATGGTCCATATAGAAAGTCAATGGCATAAGGTCCCCTCTGTATTATGGTCCATATAGAAAGTCAAAGGCAAAAGGCCCCCTCTGTACTATAGTCTATATAGAAAGTAAATGGAGTAAGGTCCCATCTGTACTATGGTTCATATAGAAAGTCAATGGAGTTAGGTCCCCTCTTCATAATGATACATATAGATGTCAATAGTGTAAGGTTCCCATTGTATTATTGTCCATATAGAAAGTCAATGGTGTAAGGTCCCTTCTGTATCATGGTCGATGTATAAAGTCAATGTTGTAAGGTCCCCTCTGTATTAAGGTCCATACAGATTACATTGATGGTGTTAGGTTCCCCTCTGCATTATTGTGAACATAGAAAATCAATGGCGTTGGGTCCCCTCTGTAATACGGTTCTTATAGAATGTCAATGGCGTAAGGTCCCCTCTGTATTATAATCCATATAGAATGTCAATGGCGTAAGGTCCCCTCTGTATTATAATCCATATGAAAGTCAATGGCGTAAGGTACCCTCTTTATTATGGTCCATATAGAAAGTCAATGGCGTAAGGTCCCCTCTGTATTATAATACATAGAGAAAGTCAATGGCGTAAGGTACCCTCTTTATTATGGTCCATGTAGAAAGTCAATGGTGTTAGGTCCCCTCTGTATTATAATCCATATAGAAAGTCAATGGCGTAAGGTCCCCTCTGTATTATAATCCATACAGAAAGTCAATGGCGTAAGGTCCCCTCTGTATTATAAGCCATATAGAATGTCAATGGCGTAAGGTCCCCTCTGTATTATAATACATAGAGAAAGTCAATGGCGTAAGGTCCCCTCTTTATTATGGTCCATATAGAAAGTCAATGGCGTAAGGTCCCCTCTGTATTATAATACATAGAGAAAGTCAATGGCGTAAGGTCCCTTCTTTATTATGGTACATATAGAAAGTCAATGGCGTAAGGTCCCCTCTGTATTATAATACATAGAGAAAGTCAATGGCGTAAGGTCCCCTCTTTATTATGGTCCATATAGAAAGTCAATGGCGTAAGGTCCCCTCTGTATTATAATACATAGAGAAAGTCAATGGCGTAAGGTACCCTCTTTATTATGGTCCATGTAGAAAGTCAATGGTGTTAGGTCCCCTCTGTATTATAATCCATATAGAAAGTCAATGGCGTAAGGTCCCCTCTGTATTATAATCCATACAGAAAGTCAATGGCATAAGGTCCCCTCCTGTATTATAAGCCATATAGAATGTCAATGGCGTAAGGTCCCCTCTGTATTATAATACATAGAGAAAGTCAATGGCGTAAGGTCCCCTCTTTATTATGGTCCATATAGAAAGTCAATGGCGTAAGGTCCCCTCTGTATTATAATACATAGAGAAAGTCAATGGCGTAAGGTCCCCTCTTTATTATGGTCCATGTAGAAAGTCAATGGCGTAAGGTCCCCTTTGTATTATAATCCTTATAGAATGTCAATGGCGTAAGGTCCCCTCTGTATTATAATACACAGAGAAAGTCAATGGCGTAAAGTCCCCTCTTTATTATGGTCCATATAGACAGTCAATGGCGTAAGGTCCCCTCTGTATTATAATACATAGAGAAAGTCAATGGCGTAAGGTCCCCTCTTTATTATGGTCCATATAGAAAGTCAATGGCGTAAGGTCCCCTCTGTATTATAATACATAGAGAAAGTCAATGGCGTAAGGTCCCCTCTTTATTATGGTCCATGTAGAAAGTCAATGGCGTAAGGTCCCCTCTGTATTATAATCCATATAGAATGTCAATGGCGTAAGGTCCCCTCTGTATTATAATACATAGAGAAAGTCAATGGCGTAAGGTCCCCTCTTTATTATGGTCCATATAGAAAGTCAATGGCGTAAGGTCCCCTCTGTATTATAATACATAGAGAAAGTCAATGGCGTAAGGTCCCCTCTTTATTATGGTCCATATAGAAAGTCAATGGCGTAAGGTCCCCTCTGTATCATAATACATAGAGAAAGTCAATGGCGTAAGGTACCCTCTTTATTATGGTCCATGTAGAAAGTCAATGGTGTTAGGTCCCCTCTGTATTATAATCCATATAGAAAGTCAATGGCGTAAGGTCCCCTCTGTATTATAATCCATACAGAAAGTCAATGGCGTAAGGTCCCCTCTGTATTATAAGCCATATAGAATGTCAATGGCGTAAGGTCCCCTCTGTATTATAATACATAGAGAAAGTCAATGGCGTAAGGTCCCCTCTTTATTATGGTCCATATAGAAAGTCAATGGCGTAAGGTCCCCTCTGTATTATAATACATAGAGAAAGTCAATGGTGTAAGGTCCCCTCTTTATTATGGTCCATATAGAAAGTCAATGGCGTAAGGTCCCCTCTGTATTATAATCCATACAGAAAGTCAATGGCGTAAGGTCCCCTCCTGTATTATAAGCCATATAGAATGTCAATGGCGTAAGGTCCCCTCTGTATTATAATACATAGAGAAAGTCAATGGCGTAAGGTCCCCTCTTTATTATGGTCCATATAGAAAGTCAATGGCGTAAGGTCCCCTCTGTATTATAATACATAGAGAAAGTCAATGGTGTAAGGTCCCCTCTTTATTATGGTCCATATAGAAAGTCAATGGCGTAAGGTCCCCTCTGTATTATAATACATAGAGAAAGTCAATGGCGTAAGGTCCCCTCTTTATTATGGTCCATGTAGAAAGTGAATGGCGTAAGGTCCCCTCCGTATTATAGTTAATATCTAGAATGTCAATGGCGTAAGGTCCCCTCTGTATTATAATACATGTACATAGAGAAAGTCAATGGCGTATGGTCCCCTCTTTATTATGGTCCATATAGAAAGTCAATGGCGTAAGGTCCCCTCTGTATTATAATACATAGAGAAAGTCAATGGCATAAGGTCCCCTCTTTATTATGGTCCATGTAGAAAGTCAATGGTTTAAGGTCCCCTCTTTATTATGGTCCATATAGAAAGTCAATGGCGTAAGGTCCCCTCTGTATTATAGTACATAGAGAAAGTCAATGGCGTAAGGTCCCCTCTGTATTTTAATCCATATAGAAAGTCAATGACGTAAGGTTCCCCTCATTATTATGGTCCATGTAGAAAGTCAATGGCGTAAGGTCCCCTCCTCTCCTCCTACCACCTCCCACCCTTTTCTCCCTTTTCCGCCCCTTTCCTCCCCCCCCCCCTCATCCCTTTCTGATATTCTTCGCCCAGTTCTGTCGCCCCCTCCTCCATTTATGAAAAGTCAAAAGCGTAAGGATCCCTTTTTATTAAATTCAATGTCGTAAGGTTCCCTCTTTACTATGGTCAACACGAAAGTCAATGGCGTAAGGTCCCCTCAGTATTGTATTATAACCGATAAATCTATTTTTTTGCATAGGGGACCTTACGCCATTGTATTTAGCAAAATGGGTCTGTGAGCTGGCTGCAAATCGAAATACCGGAAGTGTATAAAATATGAACAGAACTGTAATTAATAATCCGGAATTTCAGCCTGATTTTTTTTAGGGGGGGGGGTATAACTATCTTTTAATGATGTACTTTATTAAATGCTTTATTGTCATGAATGAATATTTAAAAAATGTGTTATATGTTTTGTAGGGTTTTTTTGTTCGTTATACGTATCCTGGCAATATATGATGAACTCACGTGATCTTGTACCTTATACATTGATTTTGTTTACTGAGGATTATATTGTAAAATACATCTATCTTACTATTTAGAAGTGAATTAATTTTCTCATAGAAATAAAGTAATATTATAGTTTTGAATAAAAACAAAGAATTTCTATTGATAAAACACAAATAATTGAAATATTCTTAATATATTGCACATCACTTGTTGAAAAAAAAAATTTCTTGCTCCAACTTTGCAAGAAAAAAGTAATTTTGCTCCGGTCCGTGGTGAAAAAATTAATCTTGCTCCGACAAAAACCCAAGGCAACACCAGAATATCAAATGGACCGTGTCTTAGTACTGTTTCAGACTCGGAACTCTATCTTCTGTTAAGGTATCCGTTGTACAATTGAGTCATTTTACATAGCGTTTACATGTAAATCATCTCCATTGTAAAGTATGGTAAATTCTATGCCTGTTAAGGTACTATAAGGCCATACCAAATTAATTTAATGTTCTTTGGATTTCCCGCACCATATTTTTCAAAATTCAAAAAAATAATATTATAAAAATAAAATGCTCGCCCGCACCATTAAATTTCTGGCTCAAGAATTTTTTAGAGTCGGTTCTGATTTCTGCAAATCTTAAAGCTTCTAGAAGTCTCAAATTGTGCAAAATTCGAAGAAAATGATACTTCTTGTGTTTAAAAATTTTTGTTGGGAGCAAATTTGTTGTCCCGTATACATAGCACTGAAAGTCAAGGAGGGGGGAATGTTCGAAAATCGTTTCCGTACTGCTATGTGCCAGGCTTTCTAGTCACCAGATTCCTATGGGGATACCTTTTTGAGTACGGAAAACATCAGAAATGTATTACTGGGGTAAACTATATCAAAAATAAAATTATTTCATTCGCTCGCACCTTAAAATATGCAAAACCTAAAAAAAAAAAAAATAAAATAATTATATTTTCGCCCGCTCGCACCCTTTTTTTCACAAGAAAATCCGAAGAACATTTATCTAATTTGGTATGGCCTAAACTATATATTTTCTGAAAGGTAATGCTGGGCTTAAAAATCAAAGAGCAAAATTTGTTATTTTGCATATGTTATATAGAGAAAATAGACAATTTAAACGCTTCATTAGTTATTCCTCTTTGTTTTCTGGCTCCAAAATTATTATTTCTGAGTAGTGAGCATGACATGTATAACCTTTCAGAAAATATATAGTTTATAGTATCTTACCAATCACTCACGTACCCTTTTCTAATTAGTCCACAGATTCAGGTGAGAATGTATAAAAATAACATACAAAAGTAAAAAAAAAAACAAAAAACAAAACAAAACAAAACAAAACAAAAAAGAAAAACAACTATGATACAGGATTTTTTTTTAGTTTTATAGTTTATTTAAGTATATAATATTCTAAGTACATGTGACTGCGGGGAAAAGTCAACAAGCCAGGGGCGTAACCAGGCGTACGTTTACAAGTACGCAAAAACGTCCACATCGTTTTCACAAAAAAAAATATTGAGAGAGTGCCTCCCTCAGTAGCGGCCAAACAAAGAAGTGGGAGGAGGGGACATGTATATGAAATGGTATTTAAAGCAAACTGCTGTTCAGAAATAGCCCAAAGACACTCCTGAAACCTCCGATTTGAATGAATTCAAAAAAAATTTCTCATGTTTCATTCAATCTCAATACAACGACCACTAACAAAGTGCGAGTGGTCGATTGGAAAGGACATGTGGACGTACATACAAGTACATAGGGAATTTCATGTTCACATCTGAAGTTTTCTTCATCTTAGATACGGTTCACTGTCTGCTGACACCGAATCATATGTCAGTTTTATCCCATCTTTCACTCAAACACGCTCCAGAGATCAGCAGTTGGCTTCGTTTTTGTTCAAAATTTTCTCGGACCGAGAGCCCTCGAACCCCCTTCAATATATATCATACTGTCCCCACTTGACCCTTTGGGTCTCGCAAGTAATCCCCAATAAAGAAATGTCTGTGCCCCCGGACAGTTGAAGTCCAGGGTCCAACCCTTCTTTAGACGTCCACATCGAAAACACCCTTGCTACGCCCCTGAAAGCGAAATAAACCCAGACTCGGCCTTTATGTTGGAAAGGGGATCTTTCTTTATCACATAGATTGAGTGAAAACAAAATCGAGAAAAAAGGGAGAAAATATGTTCCAGATTGCACCATTTTATTCCATTTTTTCAAAAATTACCTTGTCCAATTACGTCTAAGGCTAAAAGCGTTCGAGATAAGACGCTGTACACACGCTATCACCCGTGATAACAACGCGGAACACCCGTCGAATGACCGTGCTCTGGCCGTGACAGACCGCTTAAGCTTTCGCGTCTTGCCGCGTCTTCCCCAAGTTTTAATCACTGCCGGAACACGGATTATCACGTGTATTTCGCGTGTGTTGCACGTCTTTACCACGTACACCGTCCGTGGTTGTCCGGACCCCGACCTACAGGAGGGGGCAACCCCCTCCCGTACCCTCCCCTTTGGGTCGATAACCCCCCCCCCCCCCACACACACACACACTTCCCACTCTGCCGGGATCCGCCCCTGTTCGTAACTTCGCTTCTTTGTAACTTCGCTGCTTCGTAACTTCGCTTCTTCGTAGCTTGTGTTATACGGGAAGGCGAAGTTACGAATCGAAGAAATGAAGACGGGAAGTTACGAAGAAGCGACTTTACGAAGAAGCGAAGCTGCAAAGAAGCGAAGTTACGTACGAAGTCGCGAAGTTACGAAGAAGCGAAGTTACGATGCGAAAATGCGAAGTTACTTTGCGTCTTCGCATCGTTAGTTCGATTATTCGCATCGTAACTTCGCATGGGACCCATTTCAGCAACTGAATGGTTTTGCAAAAGTCATTAATAAGATTAAATGGATTCTATAAACTGGTGTCATTTGAGAATTCTCTTCTTAAAAAAAAAAAATGCGCGGATCCAGCATTTTTGGTCAGAGGGGGTCCAAAATTTTAGGAAGTCTACCTATTATGTAGGTACATATATATCGGTACACATGATGGGGAGGGGAACAATTCTGACGGGGGTATTGTTAGCTTTCCTTTCACATTTATTTTTATGAAGAATTGGCGATCGAAGCGAGCCTGACATTTTTTTTAGATTTGAAATATTAATTTGTCTTGATTCGATCGAGATGATTATTTATAACATTGAATATTTCACTCCTTTTATCTGCGAGCGGAGCGAGCCGCAATTTTTTTTTATTAATTCACATTTTGTCTATATTTCATGAGAATAATTAGATAAGAGATGTGTCATTTTTCCAAATATTCAGACATCTTAAAATGACAAAAACCTTGAAAAAGATGAAGTAGGTTACATCCTATGAAGTAAAGGACTGTTGAAAATATGAGTTCCTATAAGAACCAAGACAATCACATCAAATTCTTTATAGGATAAACAATTGAAAATAATTAAGGAATTTTGCAGAAAAAATAGTTTTGTATTTGTAAATGGCGAGCAAAGCAAGCCGAAAATTTAGGTTTCAAAGCCCTCTCGTGCATTTTTAGGCCTATTTCAATTAGGAATGGGCCAAAGCTGGACCCCACCTCCGAAAATCTCGGGGGGGGGGGGGGGGGGGTCCAGTACAAAATTGGTACATATGGGTCTTATAGTTATATAGAGGGGGGGGGGGGGGACTTTCCCCCCCCCCCCTCCTTTCTCCCCGTCACCGTCCCGTCCAGTCCCGCACCCTCTCCCTCCTCCCGCCGCTTTCTCCCACCTCCCTTTCATTCTGTCCACCCCTCTTATTAGTTATATACGGGTCCCAAATGGGCTTTTAAAATCCCATTATAGAAGATTTTAATTAGACTAAAGATTAGATTAAACATATTTTATTGATAATTACATCAAAGGGATTGGAAACAAGTTATCCAACTTAGTTGTATTCCTCTCCGAATATGGGTCTAGGATGGAAATTTTTGCCCAGATTGTGCCTACATGTGACCCTTAGTCTGGGATGTATCACTGGGTTGGGTGCAACCCCCCCCCCCCTTGATCCTGCAAGACTGACCTAACTTTGTAGCATCTTTGCGCTCTTTCAGATAAAAATGTCTCGTGGAAATTTCCATTGCAAAATTGGTGGGTTTTTTTGGGGAAAAAACATTTTTTTTCAGTCAAAAATCACTGAAAATAGGAAAAAAATTATCACTTTTATATGGTTGATGTTTTTAGAAATTGAAAAATGTGAATATATAATATTTTTGATTCTCTTTCAGATGAAAGAAGTTGCAAGTTCCAATTCCTATTTTTACTGTGTGTTTTGGCTAAAAAAAAAGTCGAATTTTTGCCAAAATTCACAGAAATTTTTATTTATTCCTGCTTCTCAGCTACTCAATATTGCATATGATCGTTCAATGATCATTTAAAAAAACATCTTTAAAGTCTCCTCTTTCAAATGACATACATTGTATATCTTATATTCTTATCTTTTTGCAAAATTCTCGAAATTAATTATTTTTCACAGAAAACTGTATTTTCAATTAGAAATCTCAGATTTCTGTATATTTATTTAAAGAACCCTTATTAATTATGAAAGCAATGATTGAAAGTTATTTTCTAGTGTAACTTTTCACACTCTTTCAGATTATATATGTTTTACGAACATTTAATTCAAATTCAAAGTGTTTTGGGGGGAAAACGTATTTTTTGAATTTCATTTAAGAATAGCTGATTTCTGAAGAATATTTATTGAATTTTTAGAATTTCTTGAAATGAAAGCAGGAATGTATTTTCAACTGTAATTATTTAGGTTAACTCATGAATTACATATTTGAAACATAAAAGGTATATTTTCTACATGTACTTTTAAAATTTTGGGGCAAAATGCCTGTTTTTTGTCTAAAAATAACATTTTTAGATGAAAAAAAAGATTTCTGGGAAAATTTTATTAATTCATCATCTTTGCTCAAACTACACATTATTATAATAGAAAATAATCATCTTGTCATATGATTGAAAAATTACATGTAACAATTCGTTAAAACCATAATTTTTTGATTAAATATGCATTTTTATGCAAAAACCACTTATTTTGAGAAAATATTATAAGTACTAGCTCCTTTAATTTGCCTAAATTGATATATTTTAGCTTTGATATTATGCTGTTTCTTATTACAAATGGATAGGAATGTCATGTGATAACTGAAATTTAATTTATATCTTATTTTGGGACAAAAAAACTAATTTATGTGCAAAATTCACTAATTTCTGTGAATATTTTTTTAAAATATATTTTGCATGTAATCAAAGCTGGAGAGGTTTCATATACATGTAATTGGATGGCATAAAAGTGATCAAGTTTAATGAGTAAGAAGAGATTTCTTTGATAATCTTGCTATTTTGGGTGGATAAAAATCGCTGATTTCTGGAAAATCCCTGTTACTATGAAATGTGTCGTTATTATTTATATTCAGAAGTGTTCCTGGGCATATCATAGTTTGTCCTTGTAAGTCATGTGCTTTTGAAATATCCTCTGTTGGTATTTTTGGGCAAAAAATATGTACGTTTATAAACGTCCCTGTCTGAAAGAGCGCAAAAAAAAAAATTGCTACAAAGTTAGGCCGGTTTTGGAGGATCAAGGGGAGGGGGATGCACCCAACCCAGTGATATTTTTACTAACATGTATGTGGAGGTAGAAAAGGAGTAAACTACAGTAGTATTTTTTAGTTTTAAAAATGATTAAGAGGTTATCAATTACCATGTCTAAGTCTGATCGTAGGGGTTGTACATAGCTATTTAAAGTCCTCCTGTGATGTCCAGAATGTTTTGAAAATTATTTCTCGGGCGGATTTCATCTAGATTTTTTTTCGGGGGGGGGGGGAGGGGGAGGTGTTTCAAGCCTGTAATTAAAATATGTATATATAAAAAATATATATATCATATATCTTCCTCGATGCGCCCCCGGTCATTTCAGTCTATTAATAAAATTGCGTCCCTTGAAAGAGCTCTTCTATGTTGAAAACTAGCAATATCGCATGTCGATTTCGAAGAGAAAGGAGAGGGAAATCCCAACTTGCAGAATAATCAATCTTCCTGGCCTTTTTTCGTCATTTGTCGTCAATTATACATTGTATGTATGTATCATTCAAAGGAATGTTTAGTTTAGCCATACAACAGTCCGCGACAAAACCTTTCAACTCCCACTTGTCCGAGTTGAACAGGTTGGGTCCACAGGTCACAATCCCTTTCCTCAATACGAACCCTTTCCTCTATTAATAGTTATTAGGTTTGTTCTACAGAGATTTGTCGGGTTTCTGAAAATTGCGTCTTACGACTCCTGTTGCATGTGAAGTAGTTTGCAGGTCCCGGTCCGGGAGTCGAACCCTGGCTGTCCGGGTGACAGCTAGATTCGTTGTCAAGTGAGCTAAAAGGACATCCCGATGGCTCAGTCTTAGAACTTGTACTGAACTATCGGTACCTGCAACAGCCGGAAGACACTACACCCTTCCCCCTTTTCGTTGAGGGCTGTGGGTGTACTCCGCTGTGTGGCCACTCGGTCCAACCCCTGGTAGGATTCTGCCTCCACTCCTGCAGATCGAGCTGGACCACACTCACCGATTGTTCACCAAGTCGCCAATGAAGTAGTTTGCAGGTGCCTGGTCCAGGAGTCGAACCCTGGCTGTCCTGGTGACAGTCAGACTTGTTGCCGTGTGAGCTAAAGGGACATCCCGATAGCTCAGTCTTAGAACTTGTACTCAACTATCGGTACCTGCAACTGCCAGAAGCCACTACACATGCGAATTCATTTAATTGGCAATGGCGGAATTGCTGATTGTCTATAGAAAGGGGTAGGGCCACGAAGCCCCTAAATCAGCCCTGCACTTAGATCTTTCTATGCTTCTTGTAACTGTGCATGAATTATGCAAATGAGCTTAGAACCTAAACAATGTCTACGTCACGGTGTCGAAGCGGTCATGTTCGGAGAATGACCAATGGGAGATGCGCAAACGTAAAAGCGAGGGAAAAACTTCGAGCTATACCTGCGCGACCCAGATATCTCACGTTAGCTCTAAATTTAGAATCGATCGATACCAAACACGTGTACCTTGGACTAATGTTTTGATTTTTAATGATTTTATGAAAATTTGAAGTGGCGGAAAACTTCTAATGGCGGAAAAGGGGGGTAGTGATCTTTTATCGTGTTTTCTGAGGAGATATGAATTTTTATGGGCATGTTATGAATTTTTATTGATCGAGTGAACTCTGCACTGTCGAATGGCACCGGTGTCTTGTAGAGTCCATCTTTATAACTCGGAGTCTAATCCATTGAATTTAAGTTGAAACGTTAAAAATTGGAACATCCGGCCTCTCAAACGGTACGTATTTTTGTTTTATCTTTTGAATATTTCGATTTTCTGCACATCGAATTATCAGAATAAACTGTTTTTGTCCAAATAATGGACTTCTAGTTGATCTAAATGCTTCATCAGCCGTTTCTACTACAGCGAAAAAAAAAGGGGGGGGGGGGGTCATTACAGTACTGCAGTATACGGCGCGGCTAGTTGAAAAATAAAATCATATCTTAATTTTATCGGCAAGCAAATATTTGTTCATGATTTTTATCACAATTTAAGTAGATAAATAGAATCATTCGCCGAATTACGTAGTTTCTTAAATACATGCATTGCATTTCAACAACAACACCGCCCCCCCCCCCCCCCCCCCCCTTTTCACACCAGATTCTTAAATCATGACTATGACAAGTTATATTTGCTTATGTACACTTGATGAAAGTTAGCTTAAGCTTTACTACCAATATTTACTCTGTGTATACTTGTCGATGGTCTGACGATTTTATTGCTTTTTTATTACTATTTAATGGGTTGGACACAGCATGCAGCATAGCCTTGATCAGCTGTAATTTTCTTTTCTAAAGGCTTTAATCCTTTATAAAATGCGGGAACACAATACCCCAGTACATTATGTATTATGTTTTACAAATTCGCAGTCATAAATGTCGATTTCAATACTTCAGGGGTAAAACAGATTTGAACTTAATGTATTCATAAACCACGTGATACATGTTTATGTTTACATTCAGTGTTTACGTTTTGGACTTAGCGCAAACTCAGAACGGGCTAATCAGGGTACTTCCGGAAATGCTTAGTTTGTTAAAGAAAAGATCATCGTGCCCTGCGATTTTCCTTTAAATTAATCTTCATGAGAAACACTTGATATATCACATAAGACTTAATAAATGTTTTCCGCTTTTAATGAAAGGAACAAATATATCACCCACCGAAGCACCATGGGAGGTTTTCCCACGAAATTAATTTAAAATTCAGATGTGTACACTTTCTTCAGTATATTTCATTTTTTTGACAATTTTGTATACAAATACTGTGTCAGTTGAACCTTACATTTTTACAATATACATGTACTAACGAAGAAAAGGGTTTGTGATAGTTACAGTGCAACGAAGATGCTATTTTCTTATTTGGTTCTTTAAATTCCTGCCTTCAGGAAAGAACTGAATAAGAAAATAGGGTCTTCGTTGCACTGTAACTACTGTCCGCGCAGCTCACTTCAGAAATCGGAAAATTGAAGTTTTCTCTCCTTTGTCGGCATATTTTCCTATAAAAATTTACATAGGGGGATAGATCTCGAACTCTCATAACTCTCACACAGTGTATGATGTTTGTTTGTACAATCTTAATTTTAGTGTGACGATGTCGACATTCTCCATAGACTCAGTGTTAAACATCGGCGACGTCGCGCTAAAATTAACATCGAAAACTCCCAATCTAAAACTATTTTCTTTCACTGTGAGCATGGTATTGGTCGTACAGACATATATCATACACCGTTAGTTATGAGAGTTCAAGATCTATCCCCCTATATAAATTTTAATCGCAAAAATTGCCAACAAAGTAAAGAAAACTTCAATTTTCCAATTTCTGAAGTGAGCTGCGCAGACAGTAGCTTTGTGATTACATGTATTTTTCGCTCAAATTACTTCAGAAACTGGATCAACGTGATTTTATCATGCAAAAATATATAAAATTGATCTTGCTGAGTCGTAAATTTGTTGGATTTTGATACTGACATAATGAGATGATCGTGATTGGTTACAGTCATCCGCTTAGTGGTCCAATGACAATGAAAATTGTATTATTTTAAATTCATGTGGTAAATTTATTAATATCATTGCAGCCTTCTAGAAAACCCAATGGCCCAATGCCTGAGGCCAGAAGAAATCCTGCCGGGCTAGTAGAATTTCACTAATAAACTAAACAAATATCTGGTAAAAATTGTCTTCAGGCCAGTGGTTGAAAAAAGTTTTCGTAAAGACTGTCAACGCAAAACAAAATCAATCTGAACAGAATCCCTGTGTACATGTATTGCATACTAGAGTTAAACACAACGCATCTATATACTAGTATGTCAACGTATCTATGACAATCTTTCTTGCACTTGCATGGGTCTTTTTCTAGTTAAGTTAGTTTTAGCATGACATTGACATTTTCCATAAACTCAATATTAAACATGAGTCAGAGTGGCGTCATGTTAAAATGAACATAGAAAAACTAATTTCTGTCATTGTGAATGTACAGGTAGTATTAGTTGCACAAACATTTTTAAATGTTTGTGCAACTAATACTACATGTATTAAAACATACACCGTTAGTTATTAGAGTTCAAGACCTATCCTACAGAAATTTCAATCTATAAATTTTGCTGACAAAGTCAGCAAATTTTCAATTTTTCGATTTCGTAGTGAGCTGCACAAACAGTAGGAACTATTGTATAAAATCAGAAGTAGAAATCAATTATCTCACTTGATGTCTTCATATATATCAGATTCAGCTTCATTTTTTTGTGTCGCCTTCGAAGCATAGCGACACTTAGGGATCACTTTGTCTGTTGTCCGTTTGTAGGTCTGTCTGTCTGTCACACCTTGGGTGTCACAGCCCATAACATTTGATTGAAAAGTGATTGGGCTTTGATGTTTCACATATGTATTCCTTGTGACCGGACCTTTCTATACATGTACCACGATTTTTGACCTAGTGACCTAGATATTTGACCTACTTTTCAAAAAGTTAAGATTGGCTATATCTTTTGATTTGTAAGTGATAGGGCTTTGAAATTTCACAGGTGTATTCCTTGTGACTAGACCTTTTCTAAACATACCATGATTTTTAAACTTTTGACCTTGACAGATATTTTATCTTCTTATCAGAAAAGTTAAGAATGGCTATATCTTTTGTTTGGTGAGTGATATGGCTTTGAAATTCCACACATGTATTCCTTATGCCTAGACCTCTCTACTCATACCATAATTCTTTATCTGTTGACCTTGACCTAGATATTTGACCTACTTTTCATGAAAGTTAAGATTGGCTATATCTTTTGATTTGTAAGTGATAGGGCTTTGATATTTCACATCTTTATTCCTTGTAACAAGACCTTTCTAAACTTAATTTTTGACGAAGTGACCTTGACCTAGATATTTGACCTACTTTTCAAAGAATTTAAGACCAGCTTAATGTTTTGATTGGTAAGTGATAAGGCTTTAATATTTTACACATGTATTTCTTATTTCTTATGACGAGACCTTTGCTTTATTACCAAAATCTTTTACCTAGTGACTTTGACATAGATGATTGACCCTCTTTTCTTAAATTTGAGATTGACCATATCTTTTAATCGGTAAGTAAGAGGTCTGATATTTCACATATGAATTTCATTTGGCAAGACTTTCCTACTGACACCAATAGTTTCGAACAAAGTGATATTCGCTTTTTAAAAAATAAGCCGCTTTGCAGGCGACACAAGCATTCCTTGGATTGCTATTTTTGTATTAGAATTTGCTTTTTACCATAAAAACTCAGCATAATAAGAAGGTTTTATTATGCAAAATTGTAATAATCAGGAATGGGAAATTTAAAAAACAAAAACCCATAATATTTTACTTTGAGAATGGGTCCTTATAATAGACCCAAATTGGCCTTTGATTCTGACTGACTATTTGACCAGAAAATAGATACTGGATACCTTTGATTCTGACTGACTATTTGACCAGAAAATAGATACTGGATACCTTTGATTCTCACTTACTATTTGACCAGAAAATAGATACTGGATACCTTTGATTCTCACTTACTATTTGACCAGAAAATAGATACTGGATACCTTTGATTCTGACTTACTTTTTGGATAACAATTTTTATACTGACAAGGCAATAGAAGGGAGCATTCTTGTGTCATGATGATGATCATATCTTGTTGTACCTTTCAGATACTATCTATCCATAGTGTGTAGCTAAAAAGGAAGGAGGATGGAGGCAGTAAAGATAATGCTGCGCTCAGTCCTCATGAGCTGTAAAGAGGGAGTACCGGCATATCATTTCCTGCGTAAGATTGAGAGAGAGAGAGAGAGAGAGAGAGAGAGAGAGAGAGAAGCACATCATGAACCTATAAACCTATAAACATTTCATCTCAAATGATGTTCATTGATTCATAAGTATTTATTATGGTCACTTATGGCGAAGAGATTCATAAGTTTAAGTAAGTAGGTGAAAATTAGCTAAAGAATTTGAAAAAAAAGACTTGAAAGTAGCAATACATGTAGTACGTACTATTGCTTTTAACTTCTTTAACTTCTAATTAAAAATGTTCAGGTAATAGGGTCATTAAGTACTTCCACATTTCTGGTTGGAAATGCAGGTGTAATAAAAAAAAGTATTTGTTTCATAACAGGAGACTACAGGACCATAGCAGAAGAAGATTTGCCATACAGAAAACTTGGTTTTAACAGCATTGATGATTTCATTAAAAGTGTGCCTGATGTAGTACGAGTAGGAAGGTAAGCGTTCAGTAAGCGTTCAGTATACATATATACACTACCCACCTTTAATAAGTATCCGCCTAATACTTTTCCTGAAATTCCTAATGTTTACACTACCTGGATACTTATTTATGGTGGGTAGTGTATGTTTGATTGAGAATTACAAAATTGATTTAATAGCCATTTGGTCACCTCTAGTAGAGATCATGCAAAAACATTGTTTGACATGATGTGGGTCTAATGAAGTCTATGAACAGTGGAATGATATTTAATGAAATAATATAAGTTTTTATAACAACTTTTTTTTCAGGAATAAAGAAGGAGAAACTGCTTATTTTGCTGTGGCAAACGAAGAGACAGCTCACATACAGAAACTGATCAAAAAGCAGAGAGGTTCCAAGAAAAAACGCAATATTAAAGTTAGTGCTTCAAATACACTGTATCAGAACATTGTACAATCAATTTATTAGCCGAGTTGCAAAACTCGGCTCTTAATTTGATGTGAGACGGGCGGGCGGGCGGGCGGGCGGTTGGGCGGGCGTCTGGGCGGGCGTCTGGGCGGGCGGTTGGGCGGGCGGGAAGGCGTCAACAATTGGTTTCCGGACTATAAGTCAACTACGAAAGAGGCTATAACAATGAAACTTCATACACTTACTCACCATTAGTCAAGGATGAGCCCTATTGATTTTGGGGTCAAAAGGTCAAAGGTCAAGGTCACAGGACTCAGATGATTGAAAATGGTTTCCGGACCATATTTCAGCCTGTATTGCACCTATAATCATGAAACTTGCCAGAAATGTTTCCCTTGAATCAAGGATGAGGCCTATTGATTTTGGGGTCAAAAGGTCAAAGGTCAAGGTCACAGGACTCAGATGATTGAAAATGGTTTCCGGACCATATTTCAGCCTGTATTGCACCTATAATCATGAAACTTGCCAGAAATGTTTCCTTTGAATCAAGGATGAGGCCTATTGATTTTGGGGTCAAAAGGTCAAAGGTCAAGGTCACAGGACTCAGATGATTGAAAATGGTTTCTGGACCATATTTCAGCCTGTATTGCACCTATAATCATGAAACTTGCCAGAAATGTTTTCCTTGAATCAAGGATGAGGCCTATTGATTTTGGGGTCAAAAGGTCAAAGGTCAAGGTCACAGGACTCTGTTGATTGAAATTGGTTTTCGGACCATATTTCAGCCTGTATTGCACCTATAATCATGTAACTTGCCAGAAATGTTTCCTGTGAATAGAAAATGACCACTTTTGATTTTGGGGTCAAAAGGTCAAAGGTCAAGGTCACAGGACTCTGATGATTGAAAATGGTTTCCTGGCCATATTTTAGCCTGTATTGCACCTAAAGTCATGAAACTTGCCAATAATGATTCCCATGAATCAAGAATGACCCCTATTGATTTTGGGGTCAAAAGGTCAAAGGTCAAGGTCACAGGACTCCGATGATTGAAAGTGGTTTCGGACCATATTTCAGCCTGTATTGCAATTATAATCATGAAGCTTGCCAGAAATGTTTCCCATGGATCAAGGATGACCACTATCAATTTTGGGGTTAAAAGGTCAAAGGTCAAGGTCACAGGACTAAGATGATTAAAAATGGTTTCCCGACTGAATTTGAGCCTGTATTGCACCTATAATCATGTAACTTGCCAGAAATGTTTCCAGTGAATAGAAAATGACCACTTTTGATTTAGGGATCAAAGGGTCAAAGATCAAGGTCACAGGACTTAGGTAATTGAAAATGGTTTCCAGACCATTTTTGAGCCTGTATTGCACCTATAATCATGAAACTTGCCATTAATTTTTGGGTCAAAAGGTCAAAGATCAAGGTCACAGGAAAATCTGTATCCTTGAAAATATATTACACGCTGATATAGAATAAAGAGAAGACCATTTCTTGATCCAGAAATTTTCATTTAGGACCACAAAATGTTGTTACAAACCATACACATTTCATGTTAGTCTGGGTCCGTGTACTAAACCACAATTCAATTTTCCATTTTGGAAAAGTTAATGAAAAATGGAAAATTGAATCAATTTTTCATTTTTCGTTTTCAATGTAGTAAATGAAACATGGAAAATTGAATCAATTTTCCATTTTTCATTTTAAAATTTCAAATTGAAAAACGAAAATGGAAAATGGACTCAAATACGCTGCATTAAACCACAATTCAATTTTCCATTGCAAAAGTAAAAAACGAAAATGGAAAATTGAACCCATTTTCAATTTTCAATTTTCATTTTGAAAATGAAAAATGAAAAATTGATTCAATTTTTCATTTTTCATTCTAAAACTGAAAATTGAAAATTGAAAATGGGTTCAATTTTCAATTTTCCTTTTTAAAATTTTATTTTCTTAATGAAAAATAGAAAATGGACTGTAATAGGCTGTACTAAACCACAATTCAATTTTCCTTTTCAAAATCCGTGATGGAAAATGAAAAATTGAGTCAATTTTCCATTTTTACACTCCGCGCACTAATGCAAAAATGAAAAATGGAAAATTGAATCCATTTTCAATTTTTCATTTTTCATTTTCGTTTTAACGACACACGACCTGCACACCCCTATTTCTATAATCCAGACGTCCAGCGATCAGCCAATCAGAGCGCTCGTTTCAAACGTAAACAAAAGTCTCCATCGGTAGCTTGCCCTTTCTCTCGCTTCGCAAATAAACAGTTGTAGTTGTGGAAATTACATTTTATATGTTTTTGAAATAAATATTATGAAATATGGATGTGTGTTTTAATCGCATCCAATCTCCCCTTTTAGCCATCCAGCTCCACCATACAATTTATTTACAAACATATTGTAAAGTATTATGCTGAGACTCTACGACACCATTTTAAAACTTAAATTTCAAAATCAGCGGAGCGACACTTAATAGTACTGTAGAACAAAATATATCTTCTTTGTAAAATATGTTAGTGAAGACACCGTGAAAGTAATATAAAACTAGCCCATATTTCAGACTTTATTGTGAAGTCCAACGGGTCTGCAACGTGAACACGCTTTAGATAATGACGTTTTAAAAGACATTGAATATGAAAACTTGTTTCCGTCTGACAGTCAAAAGTTAAATTTGATAATACACATAGTCACTGCTAATTAGATAATTGGATTAACGCAGGGGTAGACGTTGTTTGCACGCGCAGCGTTACTGACATCAAGCGAGCATGATCGATTCTCGAGCCGATTTTAAAGGTAATGGTGCTATGCATGGTCAAAATCAAAATAAATCGATTCAATAATCCTTGTATATCTTGGAAATAAATGAACAAATAGACAAAAAAAAAAATCTTAAATCGTACGCGAAATTTTCGGATTTTTATGACAAAATGGTGTAATCCGAGGCATTTTAAAAAATCTTTTCACATTCCCAATATTTTGATTTTTAAATTTAATCGGACTTCAAAGTTTTTTTGTGGTTTAAATATTTTTTCCCTGAAGAATCTTACTTGCAATTTTTTTTTTCGCCAAAGTTATGCCAAACCATGACACGACGCATTCATGGGACAGAGGGTACGTACAGATTTGCTTGACTTTTTTTCAAAATCCTCTCGGGGAGGCCCCCGAACTCCTTTCCATTGGGAGGGAAATCATCTTCCATCTATATACCCTCCCTACATAGACCCCTCGGGCCTTGCGAGTCATTCCACAAAAAGTGTATAATTATGCAACCCCCCCCCCCCCCCCGCATTTGAGGATTTAGGCCCTCCGGCCCCTGCTAACTGTTCACATCGAAGCTACGCCCCGGCACTGATCCATCAATATAATAGACGGTAAACAAATATTTTAGTGAAAATCCGACAAAGTGCTCACCCCCCCCTTTTTTTTACCATATATTTTGATATGCAACATGTGCAAGAATATTTGATTATTACTGATTAAAATACAGGTATATATGTATAGAATAAATTTATATAAGAAACAAAATACAATAATATAGTTCCAGGTGTGACAGCTGTATAAGATTTTATGCAGTTTTCAACCAAATTATAAGTGACAATTCTTTCTTATAAAAAAATTGTGGACACTTTCACCTATCTAGTCTTGAAGTCTGATCTTAACTCTTTATTCTAAGTACAAAAAAAGTATACCTTGTGTTTATAAATCGAAAAATAATTACACATAAAGTACACAACCCTCTGTTTACGTACATGCGTGCATGATTACCTCTTAGGACCCCCATGGTCAGAATCGCATCAAATTTGGTATAAAGAATGATTTCACATAATTATTATTTTCTGAAATGTCTTCGTCTATCCTCAAAGATTATACTTATATCAAATTCAAGTTTATAATGCTTGTCATTGTCAACATTTCATAGTAAACACGTGGTAGCTCTGACGTCAATTTTCGTGACCTAAGGTGTGTTACAAATTTGATTGGCTTATACAGCCATGTGACCTTAAGGCACGTATATCATGGTATATATACGTCCTGATAGTACTTGTTAAGAAACTAAATATCATTCAAGTTCTCCTGAACAACAACCGAAACTTCATGATAAATGAATAAATACATAAATAAAGTGGATGGTGACGCGGTTAGCGCTCACATTTAATTCATATTTCATCCAATTTTACATCATATCAAAATCAAAAACTTCAAATAAATTCAAATCATCTCATCAAATCAGATCACAACGTAATAATCAAATCAAAACATTTCATCATAAGATGATCAGAGTGTTCATCAAAAATAATACTTGATACTGATTGACATATAATGTCAAAAATAATCAAAACATCATTTCATTTATAGACATAATTCACAACATACCAAAAAATTTCCTAGGAAAAAATCTGAAAGGCAGGCATAGAAACGAAGCCCCCAGTCCCTAACTTCTCAAAAAACTTAAATAAAAAATTTTTCACCAAAAGAAAATTTAGATGTTGATGGTTGAACGCTAACTCGTCGAATGGCCGAACACTCACTTTCTACCCACAATGCCCAACAAAAAAGGCGCGATAAAGCGCCACCTTCAGTTTCTCTAACCAGGAGAAAATAATTCATTTCTAATTTACCCAAGTTCAAACGAAATGAATTACATAAATATACAATGTCACTACTACAGTAAATCTATCATGTGGATACCATGTAGAGGTGATAATTACATTATTGTACTATGAAAACAATATTAATGTTTGAAATACATGTGTCATATGGAGGCATGCGCTGTTCAGCAGGCGTAAGAAGATAGAGAACTTTATCATTTATTTCCCATGAAGTTATCAAAATATCGGAATGAAAATTAGATATATACTATCTATAGATGCTAGAAATCAACATCTATCCAACACTTAAGTTTCAACAGTACATGCAAGGACGGATTTAGGGGATGGGTGTGGGGGGAATCCCCAAGGGACCCCCCATAGGCACCATCCCTATGGGAACCCCCTGGGTTTTCTTTTTATTTCGGTAACATCAGCAATCGAAAAAAAAAACTGCAAACGCATCAGTAGAAAGTGCTAAATGTTCAGCAGAATTCATCAATTAGAATTTTTTTTTATATGTATTCAATCATATATCGATACCTTATTTGAGAATTTATTGAGGTTGTAAATCCAATTTTTTTTAGGTTCTAAATTTGTTCGTACAAACAATATTTATTGCAAAGTTTTGTAATGTACATCGCGCAGGGGGTTTTCTTTTCATTTTATGCCCGAACCAACTAGTTATTATAGTATTATAGTATAGTATAAACATAGAAATGTACATTTATTATACAACCGCCATATAATGGTGGGGATATATTTAAACATTGGACTTTGAAATTATGTAAAAACAAACAAACAAACAAAAATGAAGGAAACAAATTTTACTCCATATCATACTAATATTCTAATTTTATGTTCATGTAACACTGAAACTGCGGGGACAAATAAACAATAAGTATTAAAGTATAAAAATAATCTGAAAAAAAAGATCGAGATAAACCCAGGCTCTCCCTACTAATTGAAACTGGTATTCCTAAAATGGTCCTGATGTTCGAGATAATTAAGAAAAATATGCTTCAGATTGCACAATTATATTCTTTTTTTTTTTACTTCCCGGGGAGCCCCCCCCCCCCTCGGACTTCTACCTCCCGTACCCTCCTACACTGGGCATTTCGTGCCTCGGATCGACCCTTTGGGCTGATGCAACACCCCACTCTCCCGCTTTCCACTCTGGATCCACCCCTGATAGTGTACAACATCCAAAGTATGACCGAATATACAGCGATTGCAGTAGAATAACCTCTCGACAACACAGACGTCAACCGGGTTATGGATGGATAAAAAGGGATTTCTGTATAATTCATAACAGTTAATGTCCATAGTTCTTTTTATGCAAAAAAGCACAATTCTGTTAGATTCACTCGAAATAAGGCGATAACACAAGGAACAAATGTGTCTAAGATAACATATTTCATAAAATTAATTTCAAAACATATAAAATGTTATTTCCACAACTACAACTGTTTATTTGCGAAGCGAGAGAAAGGGCAAGCTGCCGATAGAGACTTTTGTTTACGTTTGAAACGAGCGCTCTGATTGGCTAATCGCTGGACCTCTGAATTATAGTGATAGGGGTGTGCAGGTCGTGTGTCGTTAAATCGAAAATGAAAAATGAAAAATTGAAAATGGATTCAATTTTCCATTTTTCATTTTGCATTAGTGCGCGGAGTGTAAAAATGGAAAATTGACTCAATTTTTCATTTTCCATTACGGATTTTGAAAAGGAAAATTGAATTGTGGTTTAGTACAGCCAATTACAGTCCATTTTCTATTTTTCATTAGGAAAATAAAATTTTAAAAAGGAAAATTGAAAATTGAACCCATTTTCAATTTCAATTTTCATTTTTAAAATGAAAAATGAAAAATTGAATCAATTTTTCATTTTCAAAATGAAAATTGAAAATTGAAAATGGGTTCAATTTTCCATTTTCGTTTTTTACTTTTGCAATGGAAAATTGAATTGTGGTTTAATGCAGCGTATTTGAGTCCATTTTCCATTTTCGTTTTTCAATTTGAAATTTTAAAATGAAAAATTGAAAATTGGTTCAATTTTCCTTTTTTCATTTACTAAATTGAAAATGAAAAATGAAAAATTGATTCAATTTTCCATTTTTCATTATTGTTTCCGAAATTGAAAATTGAATTGTGGTTTAGTACACGGACCAGTCTGCATATTCATACTTACATTCCAGTTTTGCAACTCGGCATTTTGCATCTTCGATGCATTTTGAGCTTATATATACATAACATATTATACAATTATTGACTGGGAATGAGGGCAATATATGATTTGTTGGACCTGAAGATAAAATATTGCCCGAGGCCGAAGGCCGAGGGCTATATTTTGTCTGAAGGTCCAACAAATCATATATTGCCCGAATTCCCAGTCAATAATTGTTTTGTTATACCTTGCATCAATTCTGCAGCATCAAACCGATTAGCCCGGCATGTTTACATTCATTTTCTTCTATAAGAGAAAGAGCGCGTGAAAATAGGTAGAGCTTATAGCGTCACCAATGACGTGACGTCACAAACGATGTACCGTTTATCGGTCAATATTTTTTGAAATATTGCCCTAGGGCCAATATTGATGTAAATATTGACCGCTTGGTCAAATATTCGAATTTATAGGCATTTTTCCTATGGGGATTTTATATAGAGATACTGACAAGGGTATAACAAAAGCTCTTATCTGAGATTAAGAAGGCATTTCTTAGGGGTTTTTTTAAAGCAGACTCTTAAGTTTTCCAAAAGTTAATGAAATAATATTAACGGTTTTTAAAACAGAATCCTAGGTTCACCAAATGATTATGAAAATTATATAGTACTTAAGCCACAACAAGTTAATGGAGAAATGTGTCTGAGTAATCTTTAATACAAACATACCATCCATGTATTAACTCTCATTACAATATTTTGCAGGCTCCTCATCGTAGGAGGACACCTACATCACAGTTTCCTCCCAGGCCTCCTCCAGGAGGAGCTAGGGGTGGGGGTCCGCCAAGACCTCCCTCAAATCGGTCTCCATTTCCAGGGATAAAACCAAAAAGACCTGGCCCTCCAAGATTTAGCCAGAGAAGTACCAATTTTCAGGTTCATATATATCTGGTTCTTGAATATTTAGAATCCATGCACATATTATAGTCTGATTGGTCATCTCTCCTGTACCATAATTAGGAGATGTAATCCGTAGCTGGATGACTTTTTTCTGGTTTGTTTGATGTTAATGTTGACAAAACTTTATCGTCTGTCAATCTGTTTCCAGTTTTGGACTTTTTCTTAAATTCATCAAGTTGTAAGGGTCACTGTTAATCCATGCACATACATGTATTATAGTCTGATTGGTCATAATTAGGGGATGTTATCCGTAGCTGGATGACTTGTTTCTGTTTAATGTTAATGTTGACAAAACTTTAATTTCTGTCAATCTGTTTCTAGTTTTTGACTTTTTCTTAAATTCATAAGGGTGTAAGGGTTACTGTTAATCACTATTTATGGACATTTTTACTATACTCTCAAATTAAAAACAGCAAACATAAGGCTAAATTACTCGTGTGTTTAAAATTTTCAGTTTCGACCATTTTTTGAATACTTTGTTTCTAGAAATAACTGTTCGATGAGGAATAACCACTCCTTTGTAATACATGAACAGAAAAATTAATGAAAAGAAATGAATCTGAAAACTGGTTAAAGGACACAGGTCACTAAAAATTACAAATGGTATTTTAAACCTAATGTGATAGAACATATCAGTAAACTTAATCCCTATGAGAGCCCCTTATTAACAAGATCAAAACAGATTGATTATGTAATTAAAAATAGCACTTTATCGGAGATTTCCAAAGATTGTCCATCTTTAATTAGCTACGCCGTGTGACGTCAGTTTTGTGAGTAAACGGGTTTATGGCTAAAGCGCATAGTGTGTACTTTGGTACTATACATGTATATATATTTATACAGGATCCATTAGTCACTAGGGCTGTAACGGTTCAGAAATTTTTCGGTTCATTTCGGTTTGAATTATGAACCTCGGTTCTTCGGTTTTCGATTCGGTTTAAAAAAGAGTACATTTTCAAGGTATTATTACCAGTTTGTTAGGAGTTTTCCACTATTGTGCTAATGTGACAAAGTAATCTTGATATCAAAATGATACAAAATCATATTCTAACTCAATTAGAATTTTCGTGATCAAATAAAGTGCACTGGAATTGCTTTCAAATTACATTTATTGCTCTTTGAATTTAGATACACTCAAAATATGAGGCAAGTTTAAAACTGTTTAGTAATATACATGTACTGGTAAGATTTCATGAATCATATAATATAACCAAATTTTCAATCGTGTACCTGTTCTGTAATCTGAGCCGCCCATTGGCTAACTTGTTAAATTTTGCGAAGTTTCTGAATGTAAGTAGATCAGGTCATACTCAGCCTGCTTCTCTTTAGAATGATGCCATGCACGTTTTCTGTTAATTCGTGCCGACATTGCCGAAGTAGAACATGTCGAATACTTTATTTTAGTCTTGCAAATCCTGCAAACGGTAATAGACTACCCTTCGACTTTAAAACAATCAAAATGATATCTTGGGACCTCTGTTTTGATGTCTGGGTCGCCATTACTAAGATCTCAAACGTCTACCGAAGAAGGCGGCCTATGATTGGTCGTGCCGTCAAAGGTAACCAATCAAAACGTTCGTTATTTCAGGGAAAATCAAGGGATAAAAAAAAGAAAAAACCGAATCGAAATCTGGAAATTCCGAACCGAATCGAACCGTGAGATTTTGAACCGCGGTTAACCGATTTTTCGGTTAATCGTTACAGCCCTATTAGTCACCATGGTCATATTACATGCAGAGTGATCGTTAAAAAAGGTGTTTTTCTTTTATTACTCATTACGATTGTTTGGAATAAAGAAAAGTCTGTAATATATAACCAGCTTTTCTTTGGTGTAATTTAATTACAAACTTGGATTGGTTTTCTTCGTACATGTATTAATTTGTACGTATATTGAGCTAACCCGCTATGAAAGTAACATCCCAATTAAGAAATTGTTGTTTTGACAAGTATACACATGTCAATCAATCGTGCAGGGTATGTACATGCCGCGTTTTCATTACCTGCCAGGTGTAAAATCATTAGGGCGCGATATGCCCATGCGATCATCCCAATTAGATGGGAGAGGGAAGATAAGAATATCTTATCTGTGCGGGGACGTGGTCGTTATCCATATTTGTCATCTATATAATAAATTTATTTTTAGACTTAAAATTTTCATAAATTCAAATTTTAAACTTGAAATGTTCATTTAATCTAAATAAACATGATTTAATAATGTATAATTATGTAAACTACCTGCTACTGTACCGTAAAATCACGCTCTACGGTCAGCATGCACGTATAATGTACGTTCTCACTGCGCCCTGTTCACACGGCAGAGATTCTAATCTTGTTTTTTTCTTTCATATCTTATTTTTGTTTTAATTCAAAGATCGTAGCTAAAAAAAAAACTGATTTGCTCTTAGAATAAATGTCCCGTATACAGAAATAGTCATATTAAAAAGCTCAAGTTAAATAAAATCAAGGAATAAAAGAAGATTTAAAAAATGGATCTAAGAACATGAAAAAAAAGAAGAATGAGCCAAAATGGAAAAAGTTATGAAAAATCTGGGGAGGGGTTAATGAAATAATAATAATGAACGAATTCTTCTTTTAATGCGCAAGAATCCGAATTCGACCCCTCCCCTCTCCACCAATAAAAAGTAATAGATTGTTCAACTTTTTTTTTTCTCTCTCTCTTAAATTTGGCTAGATGTAGTCCTGGTTTTTTGTAATATTTTAAAATTACTTGTAAACTATTGTTAAAAAAACCAAAACATATACATATTTATTAAGCCGAAAAAATTAGACCACTTTGTCCTTCGCTCCGTTTATTTAAAACGTGCTTTCTGATTAATTTTAACACCCCTTCACCTTTTTCTTTTCTGGGCGACCGTCGTGCATTTTGATAAACATATCCTAAAATTGATAGCGGGAAGTCAGCGGGAAACGTTTTGAAAAGTGTATCTATAATTATAGGTATAGGTCAAAATAGATATTCTTCATATACAATTCACAAACGTCTGAATAACTTCTTTATTCTCGTGCAATTTGAAAAGGGGACGATTTGGACGCAAGTCCTCCTTCTACCAGTAAAAACATGATAGTATGCCTCGGATAAAACCTATGTTACGTAATCAGAAGTTGACCTGTATTAGGACGGCAGGTATAAAAGATATCACACCTTTGTTTTATCAGAGAGGCAGAGCCTCGTTTTCTTCCATGAAAACAGATGGGGCGGATCCAGTGTTTTGATACAAATCAGAGTGCAAAACAACGAAGGGTTAATGAATCTAGCTGTGGGAAGTGAAATACTAAAATTACTGAATAACCTATAACTTGTGCGAGTTATAAATAGTTTGACTGAAATTACATAAATGTCTCTATCTCCCGACAAAAAGACCCCATCAATAATTTCTAGGGGAAATCACTAGTTTTCTTGAAAAGCTCGTAGTCCCTTCCTAGTATATCACGGTCTTATTAACATTAATCTTATTTGAATTACTGATTCATTAAAAAAAAAAAGAATCAGACTACACATTAAAAATTCACATAAAACTCTATAACAGGAGTGAAATCTATACATGTGTTTAATTTTACATCTAGAAAATGAAAATCATTGATAATTTTGTTAACACTACTTCCGAGACAATATTCAAATTCTCCCATTAATAAAAAGACTCGGAAGTTCAAGAGATGGACGATGAAAGACAGAAATATGTATTTACAAGTCTTCGATGTACGATCATGCATGTAGGATAAGCGTACAAATATCAAAAACCATGAAACATGATAGGATCATTGGAATCCTACGGTAATATAATGTAATTATATAAAATGTAAATGTAATGTAATTATATAAAAAAATATTACGGATACAAGTCCTACATACATACTTGTACAGTAGTAAAGTGGCCCCCTAAAATCGACTTCTCCAAAATTAAATTTTGGTGTCATCTTGAGAGAGTTAAATATCTATATTTTGATAAATCTAGTTATAAAAAATACTCCTGGCTTTCTAAGACATTGTAAATTTTGCATAAATATCATGAAAACAGGTGATTTTGTCAATTTTTCACGAAACATAGCATAATTCTTGGTTATTTTCATTGAGATAACATCGAGCGGGATCGTGAACAACTTTTTCCTTTTGCATGCACTTAAGGACGTGCAAAGGCAACAACATATTAAAATATAAAAGTTGTTCAGAAGCCCGCTCGATACTAACAGATAGGAAGTTTGTCGAAAATGAGCCCCAAAATGACGTTTTTCAAGAAATTTGGCATATATACAATTTTTGATGTCAAAATTATAAGAAACTGAGGAAGGAAATTAAAGGTTATGTATCATTTCATAAGAAGCTTACATTGTAGAACAAAAATGGGTACAAATTCATTACTTAATGGAAATTTAAGATTTTGCCCTGAAAGGGGGCCACTTTCCTATATAAACCGTATATAGTCCTTTGATAATTAGAGTAAAAAATATTACATTCCTTTGGATTTTAAATTCCAGTCTCCATTTCGAACAGTCTTTATTTCTCCACTTTGTGTGCTTTATAAATAGCTATCGAATGTACACGACATGAAGCCTTCTGTATTCAGTGCATAATTCTATGAACCGAGATAAATAATTAACTTTTGTACCGATTTTTCATCATATAAAAATGTTTGAACTTCCCCTCGTGTCACTGAAATATACAGCAGCGCACATCACAAAAGTGACGTCAGTCACATGCCAACCTTGTTGGGCTTCACAAATATGCATATTTCACAAGCTCCGCCCACATACCCCTAAAGAAGCCCAGTAAACGGCTATCGCATGCAGGGAGACTGCGAGAATGGTATTTCTGTTACATAATAAACTTTATAATTCGGATAAAGATAACTTTGATTTGGTGTCCCGTGTCCTTTAATTAAAAAGCTTATCATATTTCAAAGGTCCACATTGATATGCACATACATGTAGTGTTAAGATGTAAATCATTTTGTTGTGACAAGAACAGTCAGTTCACAAAATTGAAATTTTAGGTGGTGGTAAATATGCAGAGTGAATCGACTCCAAAGAGAATGGTACGATTTAATGGGCCTAACAGAGTTCTGGCAGCTGCTATGAATGCTGCAAATGAAGACAGGGAGGTAAAATGTTACTTTATAAAATGTTACTTTATAAAACATGAATGTGAAAACATTTAATTCATATTTTACATTTTGTAGATGGATTTATTGTCAAATTCTTGTTACTTTTTTTTTTTTGGGGGGGGGGGATGCTAATTGAAATAAAGCCTGTGTTTGTGAAACACGAATGCCCCCAGTGGCATCTTTGTTAGTATGAACACTATTTTCTGTTAAGTACATGTATGTGAGGTCACTGGGTTAAAAGGTCAAAGGTCAAGGTCACGAGGTCAAAAATTTTGGTATCAATGGAAAGGTCTTGTCACAAGGAATACACATGTGAAATATGAAAGCCCAATCACTTCCCATTCAAAAGTTATGCCCAATGTTAAAGTTTTTGAAAAGTAGGTCAAAAATTTTGGTATCAATCGAAAGGTCTTGTCACAAGGAATACACATGTGAAATATGAAAGCCCTATCACTTCCCATTCAAAAGTTATGCCCAATGTTAAAGTTTTTGAAAAGTAGGTCAAAAATTTTGGTATCAATCGAAAGGTCTTGTCACAAGGAATACACATGTGAAATATGAAAGCCCTATCACTTACCATTCAAAAGTTATGCCCAATGTTAAAGTTTTTGAAAAATAGGTCAAAGGTCAAGGTCAAGGTCACGAGGTCAAAAATTTTGGTATCAATGGAAAGGTCTTGTCACAAGGAATACACTTGTGAAATATGAAAGCCCTATCACTTCCCATTCAAAAGTTATGCCCAATGTTAAAGTTTTTGAAAAGTATGTCAAAGGTCAAGGTCAAGGTCACGAGGTCAAAAATTTTGGTATTAATTGAAAGGTCTTGTCACAAGGAATACACATGTGAAATATGATAGCCCTATCACTTCCCATTCAAAAGTTATGCCAAATGTTAAAGTTTTTGAAAAGTAGGTCAAAGGTCAAGGTCACGAGGTCAAAAATTTTGGTATCAATGGAAAGGTCTTGTCACAAGGAATACACATGTGAAATATGAAAGCCCTATCACTTCCCATTCAAAAGTTATGTCCAATGTTAAAGTTTTTGAAAAGTAGGTCAAAAATTTTGGTATCAATGGAAAGGTCTTGTCACAAGGAATACACATGTGAAATATGAAAGGTCAAGGTCAAGGTCACGAGGTCAAAAATTTTGGTATCAATGGAAAGGTCTTGTCACAAGGAATACACATGTGAAATATGAAAGCCCTATCACTTCCCATTCAAAAGTTATGCCCAATGTTAAAGTTTTTGAAAAGTAGGTCAAAAATTTTGGTATCAATGGAAAGGTCTTGTCACAAGGAATACACATGTGAAATATGAAAGCCCTATCACTTCCCATTCAAAAGTTATGCCCAATGTTAAAGTTTTTGAAAAATAGGTCAAAGGTCAAGGTCAAGGTCACGAGGTCAAAAATTTTGGTATCAATTGAAAGGTCTTGTCACAAGGAATACACATGTGAAATATGATAGCCCTATCACTTCCCATTCAAAAGTTATGCCCAATGTTAAAGTTTTTGAAAAGTAGGTCAAAGGTCAAAGGTCAAGGTCACGAGGTCAAAAATTTTTGTATCAATAGAAAGGTCTTGTCACAAGGAATACACATGTGAAATATGAAAGCCCTATCACTTCCCATTCAAAAGTTATGCCCAATGTTAAAGTTTTTGAAAAGTAGGTCAAAGGTCAAGGTCAAGGTCATGAGGTCAAAAATTTTGGTATCAATGGAAAGGTCTTGTCACAAGGAATACACATGTGAAATATGAAAGCCCTATCACTTCCCATTTAAAAGTTATGCCCAATGTTAAAGTTTTTGAAAAGTAGGTCAAAGGTCAAGGTCAAGGTCATGAGGTCAAAAATTTTGGTATCAATGGAAAGGTCTTGTCACAAGGAATACACATGTGAAATATGATAGCCTTATCACTTCCCATTCAAAAGTTATGCCCAATGTTAAAGTTTTTGAAAAGTAGGTCAAAGGTCAAGGTCACGAGGTCAAAAATTTTTGTATCAATAGAAAGGTCTTGTCACAAGGAATACACATGTGAAATATGAAAGCCCTATCACTTCCCATTCAAAAGTTATGCCCAATGTTAAAATTATTGAAAAGTAGGTCAAAGGTCAAGGTCAAGGTCATGAGGTCAAAAATTTTGGTATCAATGGAAAGGTCTTGTCACAAGGAATACACATGTGAAATATGAAAGGTCAAGGTCAAGGTCACGAGGTCAAAAATTTTGGTATCAATGGAAAGGTCTTGTCACAAGGAACACACATGTGAAATATGAAAGCCCTATCACTTCCCATTCAAAAGTTATGCCCAATGTTAAAGTTTTTGAAAAGTAGGTCAAAAATTTTGGTATCAATCGAAAGGTCTTGTCACAAGGAATACACATGTGAAATATGAAAGCCCTATCACTTCCAATTCAAAAGTTATGCCCAATGTTAAAGTTTTTGAAAAATAGTTCAAAGGTCAAGGTCAAGGTCACGAGGTCAAAAATTTTGGTATCAATTGAAAGGTCTTGTCACAAGGAATACACATGTGAAATATGATAGCCCTATCACTTCCCATTCAAAAGTTATGCCCAATGTTAAAGTTTTTGAAAAGTAGGTCAAAGGTCAAAGGTCAAGGTCACGAGGTCAAAAATTTTTGTATCAATAGAAAGGTCTTGTCACAAGGAATACACATGTGAAATATGAAAGCCCTATCACTTCCCATTCAAAAGTTATGCCCAATGTTAAAGTTTTTGAAAAGTAGGTCAAAGGTCAAGGTCAAGGTCATGAGGTCAAAAATTTTGGTATCAATGGAAAGGTCTTGTCACAAGGAATACACATGTGAAATATGAAAGCCCTATCACTTCCCATTCAAAAGTTATGCCCAATGTTAAAGTTTTTGAAAAGTAGGTCAAAGGTCAAGGTCATGAGGTCAAAAATTTTGGTATCAATGGAAAGGTCTTGTCACAAGAAATACACATGTGAAATATGAAAGGTGAAGGTCAAGGTCACGAGGTCAAAAATTTTGGTATCAATGGAAAGGTCTTGTCACAAGGAATACACATGTGAAATATGAAAGCCCTATCACTTCCCATTCAAAAGTTATGCCCAATGTTAAAGTTTTTGAAAAGTAGGTCAAAAATTTTGGTATCAATGGAAAGGTCTTGTCACAAGGAATACACATGTGAAATATGAAAGCCCTATCACTTCCCATTCAAAAGTTATGCCCAATGTTAAAGTTTTTGAAAAATAGGTCAAAGGTCAAGGTCAAGGTCACGAGGTCAAAAATTTTGGTATCAATTGAAAGGTCTTGTCACAAGGAATACACATGTGAAATATGATAGCCCTATCACTTCCCATTCAAAAGTTATGCCCAATGTTAAAGTTTTTGAAAAGTAGGTCAAAGGTCAAAGGTCAAGGTCACGAGGTCAAAAATTTTTGTATCAATAGAAAGGTCTTGTCACAAGCAATACACATGTGAAATATGAAAGCCCTATCACTTCCCATTCAAAAGTTATGCCCAATGTTAAAGTTTTTGAAAAGTAGGTCAAAGGTCAAGGTCAAGGTCATGAGGTCAAAAATTTTGGTATCAATGGAAAGGTCTTGTCACAAGGAATACACATGTGAAATATGAAAGCCCTATCACTTCCCATTCAAAAGTTATGTCCAATGTTAAAGTTTTTCGGACAAACAGACAGACAAACAGACAAACAGATAAACAGACAAACAGACAAACAGACGGACAGGCCAAAAACTATATGCCCCCGAATCTTTGATTCCGGGGGCATAAAAATACATAACATATTGATGGAATTCCAATACATGTTTAGGATTACAAAACGAAAGAATTTCTTTGGTAATGGTGTATCGAGTCTACAGATACTAAGAGAAGAAGAAAATAAACAGTTACAGTGTAGGCGTTTCTGTTTTGGATTAAGTTAAAAAGTGCTTATTTTCTGAACTCTTTATAGTAGCATACACAGATAGATTGATGTTTTTATTAAAACAAAAATTGCCAGGCATGTCTCTTTCAGTATTCAGGAATGTTCTGTTCTGTTTCTAATAGACTAAATGAAATATATATATATAAGTTTACTTAATCTTTGGAGAATTAATTTAAATATTGACAAATCTCTTTCTTAATACTTTGAGCTTATAATCCTTCAAGTTCTCTTTCAAATTCTTAGGAAGAAAAGATAAAGTTTGGTGAGAGATTTGAGGTGCCACCTCGTTTTAGAAGAAAAGGCAAAGAAAATCAACCTCAGAGGACAACTACATCAAGTGGCCCTCCTCCTGCACCCCAGCGGGACAATGCAACAGGTATACTTTTAAAATTGAAAGTGGTTAGAAATCATTACTTTTAACTTGTGTTTTCTGAATCACCACACTTCTAGATGTAAGGACTTTATTGACTGTGATGTCTCAAGACTAGTTTTTGGGCTAATTTCTGCTTTTTAGCAAGCCATGACGAAAGTCTTGGGAACTAATGTCAAAGCCTACAGTATCGGCGTCGTCGATTGCATGGACAAAATTTAACATGAACTATATCTCATGTACTATAAGGGGTAGGGCTTTGACATTTCACATGCAGATTCCTCATGAACAGACCTTTCATTTGGGACATTGACTTTTGACCTAGTGACCCTGAAGTTTGACCTACTTTTTAAAAACTTTAACCTGGGTTATATCTCATGTACTTTAAAGGGTAGGGCTTTGATATTTCACATGTGGATTCTTCATGACCAGGTCTTTCATTTGAGACTTTAACTTTTGACCTAGTGACCTTGACCTCAAAGTTTGAGCTACTTAAAAAAAATTAAACCTGGGCTATATCTCGTGTACTATAAAGGGTATGGCTTCGATATTTCACATATAGATTCCTCATGATCAGACCTTTCATTTGAGACCTTGTCTTTAGGCCTTGACCTTGATCTTTTACCAACTTTTGAATTATTAGGGGTAGGGCTTTGATATTTCACATAAGGATTCCTCATGACCAGAGCTTTCATTTGATACCATGGCTTTTGACCTAGTGACCTTGTCATTGTCCTTTGACTTACTTTTGAACTAGAGGTAGGGCTTTGATATTCAACTTATAGATTCCTTGTGTCCAGAGCTTTCATTTGATACCATGTCTTTTCAACTGATGACCTTGACATTGACCTTTGACCTACTTTTGAACTATATATATAAGGGGTAGGGCTTTGATATTTCACATAGAGATTCCTCATGTCCAGAGCTTTCATTTGATACCATGACTTTTGACCTGATGACCTTGACATTAACCTTTGGCCTACTTTTGAACTGCATGTAAAAGGGATAGGCTTTGATATTTCACATGTAGATACCTCATGACCAGAGCTTTCATTTGATAGCATGACTCTTTACCTAGTGACCAAGACCTTTGACTTACTTTTGAACTACATGTATAAGGGTTAGGGCTTGGATATTTCACTTGTAGAATCCTCATGACCATAGCTTTCATTTGATGCCATGACTTTCAACTTGGTGACTTTGACCTTTATTTTTCATGAAATTGCCTTTTTACTATCAAAAACCTGCAGGACGAGTGATGTTGTCATCTGACAAGTCTTATTTGTGTATGTTGCAAAATACTTTCAACAGCAACATTTGTATTTTGTAGGATTTTCTGCTCCAAAACCAAACACCAGGCCTTCCAACAAAATTATATGCAACTATGATAAAGGTATGTGACTATTGATGAACTATGACTAATGATGAACTATGATAAAGGTATGTGACTAGATATGGACTGTGACTAATGATGAACTATGATAAAGGTATGTGACTAGTGATGAACTGTGACTAATGATAAACTATGATAAAGGTATGTGACTATTGATGAACTATGACTAATGATGAACTATGATAAAGCAGGGCTCGCGCTGGGCTTCGCAAATGTCGCATTTTGCGACAAAAATTTGAAATTTGCGACAGAAAATCGCGATTTGCGACAAAGGGAATTTTCTAAAAATGAGTTTTCAAGTACTGACAAACACGCCAATTCGGCATTAACAAATCGATTCTAAGTCATCCAAAGTGCAGTTGAAGCGTCCAGGTGTAACGTAGGTAAGCGGGTGACCGTAAAGGTGTGAAATACACTGGTAATTAGGTAGCACCAGCAGCACGAGAGCCACCGCTAATTAGATAATTGGATTATGAAGATAAGCTGTCCAACGTTAGTATTCCTAATTATGAAAATGTATTTTAACTTTTTTACGGCGAATGGCAAGCTTTATATCTTTCGATGTCACTGAAAAGTTTTGATCATCACGAGTATGTCATAATTATTTTATTTTTCAATTCTTTGTTTCTCCCCTTCTCCCACTGTATTATATAATATAGATTTTAAAATTAGGAAACGTAACTTAGAAATGTTCGATTCCGTATGGGAAAACAAAATACATGTAGCAAAATTGACGCCGTTCGTTTTTAAAAAGTCTGCAGTTCTGACGATAAAACTATCAAATATAAGCCTTAAATAGCATCTAAATCGAGGTTTTGAGATCTTTGTATTCAGGATAAAAGCATACGAGCTTGACGTCGTGGACCCACAATAAGCACCCCTCTACGTTCTTTTAATTTTGCGTCATAGGCGTCAATCTCCTGTGAAACAAAGAGTCTGCGATGAAGAATTTAACAAGAAAAAATTACTTATTTTATTTCTAGGCCATTGTGAGTTCGAAAACAAAGCACAAACAGCTTATGTATCTATACGAGAAATATTCATCTAGATAAGTAATATGTGCGTTGAGACCTTTTATTTTTGTTGGGGGGGGGGGGGGGGGTTCTGCTACACCGACCTTATTTAATCAGGTCAAAATTATTTTTTCACAACATGCAAAGATTATTTAAGGGGACAGTTTTCAAGATACATTGAACAAATTATCAAGAGTATATCAAGGGTATATCTAGAGGGGGTTAGGAGTCACCTTGGAAATTTCCTAAATTGCTATTTTTCACGTTTTTATGTCTAAAGTTTTTCACAATCATATACTTGGACCCCTCCCCATCCCAGGAAAAATTCAAGGTCTGTCCATCTAGCTTTGGCTACAATAGCCAATTCCAGGCTGTCCTTGCTATCAAGGAGTTCAAGTCACGGGGAGGGGGGGGGGGGAGAGTAGCTTGGTCTAGAAGCAAAGCTGCAGTTCTTTCAGACTACACCATGTTTGCAGCTACCACCTGCCTAGTCAATACAGTAATCCCTAAACTGCAAATTGATCATGATAAGCATAGAAGGCTCTCAAATGGATATTTTTTAATTAGATGGGAGGGCTTCTATGAAGAATTCTTTGACTTTTTGAGTTGGTCTAATTGAACTCATCACTTACTCAGTACTGTCATTGAATTCAAACTTACTGAATATTTTGCACTTACTATGTATCATAGAAGTAGTGTTGGTATTAGTCTCTGACTTTGTTGAATCTAATACAATATGACTTTGTATGTTAAATAAAACACATAGATCAACACATACATTATCTCTTTTATTGAGAAAAATCAAAGTTTTTTCAGCAACTCTATCGTCACGCAATATTGCAGCACAATTTTGTGTCATCACGCAAACTTGCGACACAAAATTTTGAGCCAGTGTGAGCCCTGGATAAAGGTATGTGACTAGTGATGGACTGTGACTAATGATGAACTGTAATAAAGGTATGTGACTAGTGATGGACTGTGACTAATGATGAACTGTAATAAAGGTATGTGACTAGTGATGGACTGTGACTAATGATGAACTGTAATAAAGGTATGTGACTAGTGATGGACTGTGACTAATGATGAACTATGATAAAGGTATGTAACTATTGATGAACTATGACTAATGATGAACTATGATACAAATGTAAAGGTATGTGACTAGCGATTAACTATGATAAAAGTTTGTGACAAGTGATGAATTACAATAAAGGTATGTGATTTCATGCTGCATTAAATGGTGGCATGTGATCTATGCAATGATTTCATATCATTGTTTTAACATAACACAAAAAGACAAAAGTGATCAAGATGAACCTCTCTATAAAGCTCTATAAATGTAACTGTTATACATGAATGTTTACATATTAATCAAAATTGAATAATTTGATCATAGCATGAATTATTAACCATAAAAAAATCTTCTTTGTTAAGTGGTTGTTTAATGAGATCTGAAAAAGAAGACCCTGAATCACTTATTCTTTATGTAAACTGTATTGAGTTATACAGTACATGTATTACAGTGGAAAATGGTCAGAAGTATCAAGAACGTTTCATGAAGTACACGGAGGACAATGATATTGAATGGACATTTGAGCACATTCCAACCAGAATGGGTAAAGACACTGGTTATACCTGCCTGATTCACATGGATGGACATAATTTCGGGAGTGGAGGTAGATACATTTTTAACTGAATTAGGGTATAAAATCATTTCAGGAGGTTGCACATTTTATCAGATTTATTTTTGTCACGATAATGATTACTTTATGATACTGTATGATCCACAGGCACATGTAGAAAGAGCGTCAATATCTTGTATGATACCCCTTTACAGGTCATAAGAGATTATATGTATAAAGAGACAAGGCTTCTGACGAATTTTCAGCTATAAGTAAAATACATGTTTGCATTTGTCATGTTTGAAGGGCAAAATGGGGTATGACCATAAAGATTTATTTGTATACTTCCTAGAAACATCAATAATTCTCCCAAAAAGATCTCATAACATAGCCTAATCGTCTACCTAAGTTGGACTGTTTTCTACTTTTTGTCTTGAATCTCCATTGCCAGATTGGACAAATACTGATTCATTCAGAGGCTTTACTCCGCTTACTGTAAGCAGAGTAAAACACCTGGATGATTCAGACTATCTAATCTGGCAATGGAGGTTCAAGACAGAAAGTAGAAAACAGTCCAACTTAGGTAGACAATTAGGCTATGTTATGAGATTTTTTGGGGTGAATTATTGATGTTTTTAGGAAGTATACAAATGAATCTTTATGGTCTTACCCCGTTTTGCCCTTCAAATGCAAAAAATTGCAGAAATGCTACTTCTAGCTGAAAATTCGCCGGAAGCCTTGTCTCTATATAAGATACCAGTATTCTCTTATGACCATACAGGATATTGACGCTCTTTCTGTGGTATGATCTGTATAAAATGAAACGGAATGTGAATAAGGAGACTTGGAAGCATCAGTGTGTTTTTAGCTCACCTGAGCCATAGGCTCAAAGTGAGCTATTGTTATAGCGTGGCGTCCGTCGTCCGTCGTCGTCCGTCGTCGTCCGTCGTCGTCGTCCGTCGTCGTCCGTCGTAAACTTTTCACATTTTCAACTTCTTCTTCAGAACGGCTGAAGGGATTTTGATGAAACTTGGTAGGTATGAAGTACTCATGGTCCCCTACAAGTGTTGTTGTTTTTCGTCCGGATCTGTCAACAGGTGGCGCCACCACAGCCAAAAGTAGGTCACGGGGGGTACCCTCCTTTGACAAACTTCTTCTTCAGAACCGAAGCATGTATCGACAAACCGAAAGCATCAGGATGATCTAGAGAGATGTCTTAAGAAGTGTTGTTATTTTTGGTTCCACTTCGAAGTCAAATTTTTGACGCGTTTTTGACGTCTTTTCGGACTTAGTCAGAAATGCACATTTTTGCACTATTTCTTTAAATAACTCAATAAGTGTATGATTTTACACACTCATTTAGTACATATTTATCATATTTAACTTACTTAATGCTTTGATATGTATTTTATGCTTAAATTTTATTTTTTTGATTTTTTATGAATTTATTTCTTATGTAAAAAAGGAAGGGGGGGGGGTGATTTTCATACATTTTCTGCTTCTTTTCTATAACCACTCTTCAGATTGTCATGACAATTTGTAGGTATGAGGTACTCATGCATGGTACCCTACAAGTGAAAGAATTTTGTCAAGATATCCACTTTTGGATTTTTAAGGAATATTTTTAGCTCACATGAGCCATAGGCTCAAAATGAGCTATTGTTATAGCGTGGCGTCCGTCGTCCGTCGTCGTCCGTCGTCGTCCGTCGTAAACTTTTCACATTTTCAACTTCTTCTTCAGAACGGCTGAAGGGATTTTGATGAAACTTGGTAGGTATGAAGTACTCATGGTCCCCTACAAGTGTTGTTGTTTTTCGTCCGGATCTGTCAACAGGTGGCGCCACCACAGCCAAAAGTAGGTCACGGGGGGTACCCTCCTTTGACAAACTTCTTCTTCAGAACCGAAGCATGTATCGACAAACCGAAAGCATCAGGATGATCTAGAGAGATGTCTTAAGAAGTGTTGTTATTTTTGGTTCCACTTCGAAGTCAAATTTTTGACGCGTTTTTGACGTCTTTTCGGACTTAGTCAGAAATGCACATTTTTGCACTATTTCTTTAAATAACTCAATAAGTGTATGATTTTACACACTCATTTAGTACATATTTATCATATTTAACTTACTTAATGCTTTGATATGTATTTTATGCTTAAATTTTATTTTTTTGATTTTTTATGAATTTATTTCTTATGTAAAAAAGGAAGGGGGGGGGGTGATTTTCATACATTTTCTGCTTCTTTTCTATAACCACTCTTCAGATTGTCGTGACAATTTGTAGGTATGAGGTACTCATGCATGGTACCCTACAAGTGAAAGAATTTTGTCAAGATATCCACTTTTGGATTTTTAAGGAATATTTTTTAAGATTGTACATAGGTATAATGTATGTTTTCCATGCCCAATGGACCCATGGGGAGTGGCTTCAAACCCCGGCGGGACCCCAACAAAATTTTTTTTCCCCTTTTTAGCTCACCTGAGCCATAGGCTCAAAGTGAGCTATTGTTATAGCGTGTCGTCCGTCGTCGTCCGTCGTAAACTTTTCACATTTTCAACTTCTTCTTCAGAACGGCTGAAGGGATTTTGATGAAACTTGGTAGGTATGAAGTACTCATGGTCCCCTACAAGTGTTGTTGTTTTTCGTCCGGATCTGTCAACAGGTGGCGCCACCACAGCCAAAAGTAGGTCACGGGGGGTACCCTCCTTTGACAAACTTCTTCTTCAGAACCGAAGCATGTATCGACAAACCGAAAGCATCAGGATGATCTAGAGAGATGTCTTAAGAAGTGTTGTTATTTTTGGTTCCACTTCGAAGTCAAATTTTTGACGCGTTTTTGACGTCTTTTCGGACTTAGTCAGAAATGCACATTTTTGCACTATTTCTTTAAATAACTCAATAAGTGTATGATTTTACACACTCATTTAGTACATATTTATCATATTTAACTTACTTAATGCTTTGATATGTATTTTATGCTTAAATTTTATTTTTTTGATTTTTTATGAATTTATTTCTTATGTAAAAAAGGAAGGGGGGGGGGGGTGATTTTCATACATTTTCTGCTTCTTTTCTATAACCACTCTTCAGATTGTCATGACAATTTGTAGGTATGAGGTACTCATGCATGGTACCCTACAAGTGAAAGAATTTTGTCAAGATATCCACTTTTGGATTTTTAAGGAATATTTTTTAAGATTGTACATAGGTATAATGTATGTTTTCCATGCCCAATGGACCCATGGGGAGTGGCTTCAAACCCCGGCGGGACCCCAACAAAATTTTTTTCCCCTTTTTAGCTCACCTGAGCCATAGGCTCAAAGTGAGCTATTGTTATAGCGTGGCGTCCGTCGTCCGTCGTCGTCCGTCGTCCGTCGTCGTCCGTCGTAAACTTTTCACATTTTCAACTTCTTCTTCAGAACGGCTGAAGGGATTTTGATGAAACTTGGTAGGTATGAAGTACTCATGGTCCCCTACAAGTGTTGTTGTTTTTCGTCCGGATCTGTCAACAGGTGGCGCCACCACAGCCAAAAGTAGGTCACGGGGGGTACCCTCCTTTGACAAACTTCTTCTTCAGAACAGAAGCATGTATCGACAAACCGAAAGCATCAGGATGATCTAGAGAGATGTCTTAAGAAGTGTTGTTATTTTTGGTTCCACTTCGAAGTCAAATTTTTGACGCGTTTTTGACGTCTTTTCGGACTTAGTCAGAAATGCACATTTTTGCACTATTTCTTTAAATAACTCAATAAGTGTATGATTTTACACACTCATTTAGTACATATTTATCATATTTAACTTACTTAATGCTTTGATATGTATTTTATGCTTAAATTTTATTTTTTTGATTTTTCATGAATTTATTTCTTATGTAAAAAAGGAAGGGGGGGGGGGGGTGATTTTCATACATTTTCTGCTTCTTTTCTATAACCACTCTTCAGATTGTCATGACAATTTGTAGGTATGAGGTACTCATGCATGGTACCCTACAAGTGAAAGAATTTTGTCAAGATATCCACTTTTGGATTTTTAAGGAATATTTTTTAAGATTGTACATAGGTATAATGTATGTTTTCCATGCCCAATGCTTCAGGTGCAACTACAGGAGAAAAACCTTCTTTGTATGATTAATCATTTTTTGATCGACCTTTCATCCATAGTTACAGCTGATAATTCAACAAGTGACACATGCTTCAATGTCTTATTGATTGACCTTTTATGTGATATGATTCAATTATTTAAATTCTTTATACTTATTTAGAATTTTATTTTTAAAGTCGGGAACAAGATTTCAAAAGCGGCCATGTTTTGCCGTGTACCTGAAGGTGTCATCCAAAGAAATAAAAACCTTCTTTGTATGATCAATCATTTAGCTCAATTTGAGTGACTTCCAATCCTTCATTCAATAATTATGAATTTGGTCTCGTTGGATTTGGACACCTTTGACACACATAAAAATAATAGAAAAAAGGGGGGTCATGCATACCGTTTTCTCACAAATTCCACTTTTTTTACATCACCCCTCTATCCATTTCGAAAATTTTACAAATTTCATCTATTTTTAAATCGATCAATAGATTGCATAAAAGACAAAAACAGGTTCAAAACTCAATTTATCCCGACTACAGGGAATGGTACATTGATTTCATGTGCTATTTTTAAATTTTCAATAGTTTTGACCAATGGTGTGACACCTTTTATTCTGCCCTGTTCACCAGTCAAAACTGAGGGGATTCCCCGCTAAAACGATTTCCTTGGATTACACCTGAAGGGGATTCCCCATGTAGAAATACTGCGATACATTTCAGGAGATACAGTGCAAACGGAATAGATTTTTATTTAATGAAATGTGCATTATACTTGGAACACTTTCATAATGGTTATCATTCATGTACTTGGAACACTTGCAACTTGTTATCATGCATAAAGTTTGCTCGAATTTCCTCTGTCTTAGACTCTCTTAGATGAAGTAATTTACGGACTGATTTCTTGAAGAAACGTCTAATGAGTAATCTCTTCCTCCGGATTTTGAGAATGCATAGGACATTTAATATCTGAAATTCTTGAAATAAATAATTCAGTTCAGAGTTCCTGAAATCTTCCTATGAAATGTTGGACCACTGTGCAGAAAGCTGTTGTTTAAATAGAGTAAATAAATTATTATTTACAACCATAAGCCACTGTGTTCGACATCTTGTATGTATAATATTTCTAAGAGGAACACAGAGGCCTGAGGTTGTGAATAATAAAACATTTTCTCTCATAAAATGACAGGTTCCTGTGATAAGACATTTGGGAATTTTTATCTGTTCAAATAATAGATACATGATGAGTTTTTATCGGACCAAATAACTTTTTGTCGGCAAATCCTATGCAACCGATACATTTCATGAACTCTCTCCGCTAACAACTTGTCCGTGTAACAGACCTTTGATGAGGTAAAACAATTTTTTAACAGTAAATAACGATGTTGTAGGTCTGCTAGTTGGACAACCTTAACAATTTCATGGGCCTTTTAATTTGTTTCAAACTACGAAACCTAGAGAAATCACTTGAGTTGTTGAACAGCGTATGCTGAAATGCGACGCTCCTTCTCGCCTGTTGAAATATGCATAGGCAAGAAGCGCCGCATTTCAGCATATTCACTGAAAATTATTTGTTCAAGTGGCTTCACTGGGTCATGAGGTTTGATACACCATACACTGCTTTTTGGAAAACAAACTGGCCCAATTTCTGCACAAGCAGCACAACTCACTTGAATTGATAAATATTGGATTAAAACGATTTTAACTGTACGTTTCATGTATTTGAGATGAAATCAATACTATTCAAAAGCATTCATAGATTTCAGTATACTTTAATATGAATAAAGGCAAAACCGAAAAATCTTTGTTTTTTATGCCCCTGGAATAAAAGATTCGGGAGCATATAGTTTTTGGCCTGTTTGTCTGTCTGTTTGTCTGTCTGTTTTCCGAAAAACTTTAACATTGGGCATAACTTTTAAATGGAAGCTGGTGATAGAGGTTTCATATTTCACATGTGTATTCCTTGTGACAATACCTTTCCATTGATACCAAAATTTTTGACCTCGTGACCATAACCTTGACCTTTGACGTACTTCTCAAAAACTTTAACATTGGGCATAACTTTTGAATGGTTAGTGATAGAGGTTTCAATTTTTACATGTGTATTCCTTGTGACAAGATCTTTCCATTGATACCAATATTGCGCTGACCCTGACCTCTCACATACTTAACAGAAAATGGCCTTTATACTAACAAAGATGCCGCCGGGGGCATTCTCGTTTCACAAACACAGGCTTTATAATTTCTGGCATGCTAGCTATCAATAATGAAAGGTTTTGTGTTCAATTTTAAATAAACTTAATTTATGAAATCGTTTCATTGTTTTATTCTTTTTCTGCTGCACATTAATGTACAATATGATTTTATTTTTGATGTTGCATAATTGAACTATACTAGCTGGGCATATGACGTTGGACCACTTTATCCGTCTTTTCAAATCAGTAAAAAAGTTATTGTTTTGAAATGTGGCTATTTTTTCTTTTTTGTACTTTCAAAGGTTGTCTGAAAAAAAAACTTCTCTGCATCCGGCAAAAATCTTTTTAGAAAGATTGTGGGCTAAAATCCTGGTACTGGCACTATCAGTATTCAATGTCAGTATGTCAATTAGAGCGTGCATGGGTATCAGGTGAGCGTTGTGCCCCCTGGGGCTCTTGTTTTTTCATTTTCTGGAAAGTGTCTGTGCCCTATAGAATTGGGAAAATTAGCAAAATTTTGCACTTATTCAGAAAATTAAAAAAAAAGGTTGTCCGAAGTACCATTCCAATGTATCGTTTATTTACACTAGATTAGCTTTAAATGAACTAGTGATGAAGAAAAAGCCTTAGATACAGAGGAAACAGTAGACATTTTGGGATCTGACCTTCCTAATTTTGAGTTGCATTTTAACATGCAATTGTTTCAAGTTTCTCTCTGGGAATTTTAGAGTGAATTTTATTGGGAAATAGAGGCATTGGGAAAGATGGGTAAATTTGCCCCAAACCAAGGAGAAAAACAACTTATGATGCTATATTTAGTGCTGTTGTTTATATAGGGCCCTGTCTTAGATCAGCTAGGATTGGGTGTCATAGACAGCACAAAAATTGTACAAAAACCAATAAAATAATAGTCTTCCTAAATGATTACTAGAAATATAAGAACTTATGCCACTAATGACTAAAAAAAATTGAATTTAATATTTAAAGTCCAACTTTGAAAATGAAAAGGGCAAATATGTCCCTGTATACGATGAAAAGTTTTCAAATGTTCATACAACATATATACATTTTACACATGTATACAATTGATGTAAATCTGTTGAATCTTTGATATGTACATGTATATATGTATTATAGATGTGTATGGTTCAGAAATGGAGGCTGATTTTGCTGCGGCCAGGGAGGCATGTCTCACACTCAATCTCAACATAGGTAAATATAACATGAATATTACACAGGCTTAATCACCTATTGTTGTATTAGTGGTACAATACTTTGCTTTTGGCTGTTTTAAACACAGAAAAAAGTATCTAAGTGCTACAAAGTTTGCCATGGTTGCATGACTTCAGCAATGTTCGGGGACATACATTTGAATGAATCAGAAAAAAAATATGAAATATATATATACAAAAAGTATTTAAGATAGGGCAGTACATGATTACTACCTTTTCAACAATATCGTTATTATACCCCTAATGCCTTAAGCTACTGGAACAAATGTCTAGACAGCTATTGTTGTACCTTGATGTCTGTGTTTGCATGACCTTGAGACCTTAACATTGACCTCGTAGCATCTTCTGGATGTTGCTGTTTCCAATCAAGCTACATGTATGTTGTCTATGTGACAAGTCTTTTTAAGCCCCTGTATAGATTATCAGGTGTATATTGTTTTAGATAGGTCGGTATGTTGGTTGAAAATAAAACCTACTATACATTTACAGAAGTAATAAATTTGATTTAAGGAAGATAGTATCTATTACCATTTATCCTGGAAGCCTTGCAAATATTCAAGTGGATGGTCAAAATTCCTTTAATCTAGTTGTTCTAGTTATCATACATAGTATCAACTTTATACAGAAGTACATGAACATGCATAGTTAAATCTATTAGAATACTACCTGGGATGATGGTTCAGGTATCGTGCCCAGTCAGTGGTGTTATTATACCTCTACTTGTTTTTGGCCGGATTGCAAAGCAATTCCGGTCTATAGATTGATGATGTCCGTCCGTCTGTCCGTCCGTCCGTCTGCTGTCAACATTTTGGTTAAAGTTTCTGGTTGAGGCAAAATCTAAGGAACTATATGCAGTAGAAACTTTATATTATACATGAAGCTTGCCTATGACAAGACCTTTCAATTTATGCCATAACATTTGACCTAGTGACCTTGACCTTGGACTTTGACCTATTTAAAGATTTTGGTTAAAGTTTCTTGTTGAGGCAAAATCTAAGTATCTATATGCAGTAGAAACTTTATATTATACATGAAGCTTGCCCATGAAAAGACCTTTCAATTTAATTTAAGCTGTAACATTTGACCTAGTGACCTTGACCTTGAACTTTGACCTACTCAAAGATTTTGGTTAAAGTTCCTGGTTTAAGCAAAACCTATGGAACTGTATGCCGTAACATTTGACCTAGTGACCTTGACCTTGGACTTTGACCTAGCTAAAGATTTTGGTTAAAGTTCCTGGTTGAGGCAAAATCTAAGGAACTGTATGCAGTAGAAACTTTACATTATACATGTAGGTTGCCCATGATGAGACCTTTCAATTTATGCCGTAACATTTGACCTAGTGACCTTGACCTTGGACTTTGATCTAGTTAAAGATTTTGGTTAAAGTTTCTGGTTTAAGCAAAATCTAAGGAACTGTATGCAGTAGAAACTTTATATTATACATGTAGGTTGCCCATGATGAGACCTTTCAATGTATCCTGTAATATTTGACCTAGTGACCTTGACCCAGTTGGTGACAAAAACTTACTTTGCAATCTGGCCATTCCATCTTTAGTGGTGTTTTATTTCCTATATTAAAAGATACTCATTAAAACTAGCTGTAACTCGCCTGATGAGACTATTTCCCTGCAAAGGGTGCGTTAGTTGAGAAGACTATTTCCCTAGGGAAATAGCTTTGAAATGGGGCGGAGCTACAGCTTGTGATGTCAAAATGGGGCGGAGCTACAGCGTGTGACAGTAAAATAAAACAGTTAAAGTATGCCATTGAGGGAGGTAGCATGATTCTTATGTCCCTCGACCAGACCTATTTCCCAAGGCTTTGCCTCGGGAAATAGGTCTAGTCTCGGGAAACCAGAATCATGCTACCTCCCTCAGTGGTATACTTTAACTGTATACTGTTTCAATCCCAGGATAGATCACATTTTCATCTCCACCTGTCACTCTATATTTACAAAAACTCAGGGTCTTTAACTATCAGAGGAAAGAAGATTTCTTTATGTGAAATGTGGAAGTGTATCCTCAGTAATATATTTTGTTCATTCTTTTACAGAAACTTCTCCACAAGCTAGTGTGCCAACTTCTGCAATTGATGACATTCAACTCAAATCTAGGATAAAAGAGGTAGGTCATATTTATACCTTTAACAAAGGAAATGGGGCTGCTGTTTGCAACAGAAAGGAGGGGGGAGTCATGTAGGAGTTACCCTTCCCCTCTGGTTCTGATAATGTGTAGCAATGACTTTTCAATGACTTTCAAATTCAGTTTCCTATTCTGTATTTTTGTTGGTGTATGCTTGTGTTCAATTTGGGACGACATCGGACATAAAAGCATTATGACGTAATAAAATTTTTATAGAAACATTGGTTTTGTAGCGAACTTTCCCTGAGTTTAATGTTGGTTTCCATAGAATTTCATGATGTCACAATAGATTTACGTCATATACCGTCCCGAATGGGAAGTGACTGTATAACAAAAATCCTGAATATTTCTCTCCATAGTTGACATGTACTACGTTTTGATATTTTATATGAACGTGATAGTATTCAATTGCTGGTTAATGGACGAATAATTATAAGTTTGAAAATACTTAAAGGATCAAAAGTCAGTCTTTGATTATAGATAAAACATCAGTATTATCTTATAGCTGTGGCATTTTGCGCTCCAGTCTCATGATACAATCAATGTGTATGATAATATGACAATATTTAGCTATTATACCTAGTAAATGTATGTTGGTCATGTATCAGTTTTTGGAAAATGAAATTTTCTTCTAGTACCATGTAAAAATTGACAGAAGCTAAAGTTTTGCATTGCATGTCCTCCAATTTTCTTCTATCAACAATGGATGGAAAAAATAATCCTTTGAATTTAATTCACTTTGGGGGAATTTTGGGAAAGTATCTCCTTAAATGCTGCCCTTCCCCACAAAGTTTCCTCACTTCACGGTACATTTTCTCATTGCACTCAGCACAAGAATAATCATACAGATTGTCAGACATATGTCGGTAGCACCGTTTATTTGGGGTATCCCACAGTTTCTGTATCGATTGTAGACTTCTCTTCATGTTCTCCTTTTCCATCTTTAGTAAATCTCGTTCCTGTGACATCTTGTCTTCATTTTGCTTAAGTTCATTAGAGTAGTCCAGTAACATTTCTATTTTGCCCTTATAAATGCTCAGTAGAGTTTGTGGATCCAGGTTTTTGGTTTCTGGATCAGTTTCTAGATCCTCCAATGTTCGGGTTTTTGCAAATTCCACACATCGTTTGTAAACGTTTTTCAAATGGAACTTTTGTGCTAGCACCAGAATTTCAATACTACGCTCCTGGTTCATTAGGAACTCCTCACACCTTTTGGTTATTCTCTCCATTTGGTACTCCTCTGCAAGCTCCAACAGGAATGCAACATTATGAACTGAAAAAAGAGGATAACTCTTTAGTTTTGTCTTATATAAAAACTGGACAAACTTTTGAAGAGTAATTTGTATATACATGTACATACAATGTATGTACATGTAGCTTATCTATCTTGTGTATGTATACTGCTTGATCTTTCTTCTCAGTATTTTGCCTTATTATTTTGTTACTTTGAGGTTTAACCTTGACATCAAATTATAAAATTGCAACAGTGACCTTGAGGGTCAATCTTAAACTTAATAAGCTTGACCTTGAAGCTTTACATTCAGGAAAATTATTATGTTTCATTCTAATGCCTTTATGGGGAAATGTTTCACAAAAACTTCTTGTTCAATACTCGTAAATTTTCATTGATGGACAAATTTTATTTATGCCTGTGTGTTTGCTTTGTCTATCCTTCTTTGTTTTTCTCTCTTTCTGTAACATATTCTGCGTCAGATAATGAATCCAGAATATCCGACTTGCTGTTTGGGGATATGAATTATATTTAAGAGGAGAAAGTACCATTTGAATTTGGAGTCAATAGGTCAAAGGTCAAGGTCACAGATATGAAAAGAACATATTTTTCCAGATTTTACACATTAACTTTTCATTCCATAAAACTGTAAAATATTGATACATGTACATGGTTACTTATTCAGGTTGAATTTTACATTTCCATAAAAGACAAAAAGTTGGGACAAATGTTTTACAAACATTCTCTAGTTCTCTACAATGTACAAAATTTCAATTAATAATTTATATAAGAGATTTGTCATCAGTAAGTTGAGAAGCCACTGTAAATCTTGTTATCAAGTCAGTGTAGCCATAATAATCAATAAGAATCTTCGTTAATTATACATGTATTATGCTGGTTATATTATCAGTAGACAATTATTTCCTAAATTCTGGCAGTCTCATTTGACATTTTAATGTACCCTCTTGTTTACCTTCCTGGTGTTTGTATATAAATATTTATAGGAATCTTTAAATGATACTGTGGATATTAAAGTTACATTTAAGTAGAGTGATTCCCTTAATGAATTTTAGATTAACTGAAGTGGGAAAACTGATATTTTAATACCAACATTAATTCTTCGTTGAATCTTTTATTTGTAAAGAGTGTTTAACATTAGGTTCCACCCCACAGAGTTTTTCAGTTTAAAATTCTGCTTATATTAATAATAAAAATTTAGACTGAGAGGTGTGTTAAGATTAAATATCTGATCATCTTTATTTGACTTCAGATACTGATTTTACTTATTATAATTTTTGCTATAATTGAGCCACAGTAACCCATTAAAATGGATACAAACACCGACTTCACACACACCTCTGTCTATGTTGATTTATGAATTTTAGTATTATACTTGTACTGATTCTGCCATTCAGTCAATGGACAAGTATTTGGATGCTAACTGTGGTTACATACTATAGAAATATGTTAGATCTATATCTGGATCTAGATCAAGAGCCTGTGTAGTCCAATATATGATATAGAATTGTTGTATCTCAAACTCCTCAATGAGATTGAGCTATTGAGATGAATATTTGGTATATCTCAACAGAGATGTATTAGTGTTCCCCCCCCCCCCCCCCCCCCCCCCCCCCCCCCCCGGGCAAACGAAGTTTAGGGGGGGTATATAGGAATCACCCTTTCTGTCTGTATGTCCGTCCGTCCGGTTAAGAAGTTTTGAAAGCAGATTTCTTTTATACTTTTAATGGTAGGCCTTTCAGATTTCATACACTTATTCACCATAAAGAGTACTACATTTTAGTACCATGAACTTTGACCCTGTGGCCTTGTGACCTTGACCTTCACCCTATACAACATTTTATATTAAGATGTTTTGAGAGGAGATTTCTTTTATGCTATTAATGGTAGGCCTTTCATATTTCATACACACATTCACCATAATGAGTATTACAGTTTGGTATCATGACTTTTGACCTTGACTTTGGGCTTATGTTGAAAGTAGGACATGTTTAGAAATTTTGTCAGCAGATTTCTTTCATACTATAAATGGTAGGTCTTTCATATTTCATACAAACATTCACCACAAAGAGTTCTACAGTTTGGTATCATAACTTTTGACCTTGTGACCTTGACCTTGACTCTGGACTTATGTTGCAGTTTAAGTTAAGAAGATCTGAAAGCAGATTTGTTGCATACTATAAATGGTAGGCTTTTCACGTTGCATCATAAATGGTCCCCATTTATAAAAAAAAACGTCTCGCGGGGGGTATAATTCGTCCACTTTAGGGCAGTTCTAGTTCATCGTGCAAAATGTTAGATATTCTACAACTTATCTCACTTGCTATGGTTTCTAGTTTACTCAATATATTTCACCTGAGATATACTAGTATCTGAGCCTAGGGATCTCACCTGAGATAGGTTTTTGAGTTGAGTAGATACAGTGCAGTAGTTCTGTAAACTCGTCTATATTTTTGTCAGGAAGCTGAACTTCCTTTAATTCGTCGTGATCAGTAAAACTTTCTAGGAACATCCTTCTCCACACGGGAGACCACTCTGCCAGGTATTGTTTGTGCACATGAAGTGGTGTCCCGTTAATGATGATGGTCAGGTCACTCAGTTCGTCAGGTTGGGTGAAGTCCCTTAGATCTCCAGCGTCCGCCATTATATAGATAAGGGTCCTTGTCTCGGTTTGTAGATCCCTACACCAGGCATCCTTCGGGAATCCCTGTCATTTTCTCCTGCTGAAAAACACAATATACCGCTACATAGAGCTGTTCAAACTTGGAGAGTCGGTATTTATAAACTCCAGATAAAATAAAACTCAACCAATCCGATTTTCAGTGCATATATCTAGTTTTCCATATGAATTCTTGATGAAATAAAAATGATGAGTGATTTTGAAGTCATAATAGTTTCATGAGTTTATAAATTCTAGTAGAAAAATCGTTTAATCCCATACAATATACAGTACACAATCACGCTATCCGTTATCTCAAACTATAGGTAATTAAGATAGTGTGATGTACCCTTAAGAAATCAATAATACCTTTGGAACATGGTTGTACTTAGTATTTACCATTCTGAACAGACTCCTCGTGTCTTCATGCATAACCCACTATCTGTCATATTACAAACACTTGAAATATACTTGGTAAGGCAAGTTGCCTTGGGTATTCTGGAGAGAGACAGATGAGAGGGAGGGGGGGGGCACATAGTTGCCAGCGACAAATTATGTTTCAAACCCAAGAGAAAGACACGAACTGTTGGGAAAACAAAAATTTACAGTTTATTTTGAAAGTGGTAGGAATTGGTCTTAGAGCAGATTATTGTAAATACTTGAAAGAAGGACATTCGGACATACGGTCACATCCAAACATGAAATCATTACTGTCATGAATTCTGAAAGCTCTATGAATTATAACGAGTCTTGCTGTACGAATGGAATTTTAAAAATACCATATCGCAAGTAAAGCGGTATTCATACAATATTAATACCCAAATCTGACATGTAAACAGAATTTATATATCAACAACATTTAACAAAGTAGTTTTATTTGCCGGTCCTCAATGTTTCTTTATCCCTTTAAGTGCGGCTTTGATACCTCCATATGTATGACATTCAATCATGCAATATTTAAGGGCATTGTGTCCCATATTTGCAATTTCCTATCCAATGGTGAGAAAAATCGAAAGACGAGAGAGATTTACCTATTGCACCCATTTTATGCAAATTGAAATAGAAGACCAATGCATTCGATAAAGCATGTTTGCTAATTTTGATATTCTCGTTGATATTGCACAAAATCGAACCCCTCATTTATCTTAGAACGGCGGGTGCTAAAGTTGATATTCGAGATAGAAAAGATGCTTGGACATAACACTAAATTTGGCTTGTTTTGTTCATAACTGTAGCTCTCCTGTCGTAGAGCTCCAACGTAAGATATTAAAAAAAACCCGTTAACTGAACAAAGAGGTCAGGAATGACATTGGAAAATGTGACCTTTAGGGGGTTGGAGTTTATTAGTGAGACTGTGTTTCTGAGGGTTAACAAGAGAGAGAGAGAGAGAGGTCATAAAGAAACTGCCATATCGATTTTGCGTTGTTTCAACCTTCAAGAGTCGGCCCCTTTCATTCCTGAAGTTACGATGTGTTGTAGTGTACAGATTTCGATAGGTTTACATTGCGAATTTTGATGTAACGCAACATTAACGATCAAAACTTACTTTAAATAAACTTTGGTCATTCACAAATAAACAGTTTAGTTCTTTTGTTACACCTCTACGTTAAAATCAGAGTAGGGTACAAAGCTGCCTTTGATTTAAAGAATATAATGTTAAACTGAGGAAAAATATTTATCGAAACAATGAAAATATTCTTTCAATAGATAAATTTAGAAAAGTTGAAAGCTTTCCCTTTATTCGTGCATGTCTTTAGGCTTATCTATTCCTTCCAATTTTAAACTACAACATTTGAAAATGGCATTGTATACCTTGTCGGCAATTTATCATTGTACCTGGACGGCAATTTATTAAGTATTTTAAAATGTTTCCCTCAATTATATAAAAAAAACCCCGAAAATCTCTCACTTATTAGAATGGAATTTGGGAACCTTTCATCTGTAATATAACCGACAGAGCGTCCGTACCGATTGAGGTCTCTTGTTCAAGTTACTGTTTCAGATGCAGCATATTTACAATTTTACGAGACATTGATACAAAGTGCAAAAAGTATACAGAGCGATACAAGAAGCAGTCAGATAGTTTACTGGTACTATTTTGCCAGTGCGAGAATTCAACAAATACTATTCAAATAACAGAAGCCCCTTACCTTTGTAAAATTTTCAAATTGTTTTAAATTTTCACAACAATCTCTTTCACATTTCGACTTACAACATGTGACTCACGAACTCCTTAATGAAACCTACATACCGGGTGTTTGTTATTACCTTTAAAACGGGCACTGAATCGATGTTCGTTTCTTTCTACCTCTTATAATAATAAGATATTTAAACTTCTACATCTGGAAATTGAATTTGGTCTAGACTTGGAAACTTTATTGTTGTACGATTTGCTGAAAGTAGGGGAAAAATGGAGTCTGTAGCTGAAATTCAAATAAAATAATCCCTTATCTTTTTTGTTCAGATAGCATGTAAGAGTGTCAAAATAATAAAAAAAAAAATCTTTCCAAAGTGGTTAAATTGGCCCGAATGAAGTTGAAAAGCAATTTATACTCCTTGATGAAAAATATGTTGTTTCAATGTTCGCTAAACAGATTGTCAAAATATCTAATGATCTTAATACATTATCGAACAATAGGAAATGTTGTTTTAATCTAGTATCATATCAAACCTAAAACGTGATAGGAGACGCCAATGTTTCATTTCGGAACTTAATGAAAGCACAATCAAGTTCACAGAATTGTTTATGGAGCCGTTATTGCATCACTAGATCATTTGATATGAGCAAATTAATTTTCCAGCAGAAGTTTCTGTCGACAAAACAATCAGTCTTAAAAAAATCGTTCTTTCTGTCAGTGTGCCTACTAATTTTTCAGTGTCTCGACTGTCAGGCTGTCCGCACGTCAACTAAGTCGTCCGTAGTCTGTCCGTATATGTCCGCTCCGAAACTTTTTCGACTAATCACCCCATGGCTACGTCCTCTTTCCAATCAATATAGGCATCTTGTTGACTAATCTGTATTGTTTAGGAAAGGAAATTCAACGTGTGAGATGTGATTTACTTTTTATAGATTTCAAGATTTGTTGCAAAATGTACAGTGATTCTTTGCACTTGAACAAACATATACATTTATACCCTAAAAGGTTAGAACATTAAGCGACCCGTTTTCAGTGTTAAATTGTCATCAATAATGTATTCATCCAAATCTCCTTCTGTGTGGTGAAATTACATTAAAATCTCAATTCATAGGGGGATTTTGAGTACTTGAAACATGAAATTTAATAATGGATTTTTACCTTAGATAAGATACGCCCACCGGTTATAATAAGTATTTTCTAATTCCATTTCGCCTGGGTTGACGACAACTGTTCTGTATTTAAGCCTGGACTATTGTGATTTTCTGGTATACTGCCATCATATCGGCGTTTGATATCACGGGAACGGGTGCATATGTCGTATTTGCACAAATCTATATGCAGTCCATTGTTAGGAGTTATGTAATTAAAGCTGTGCATTCCGAATAAATGTTCAAATAATCATTGAATAAGCGCATTTCAATCAAACGAAGGGCTGTGTCAGTGTAAAATTTTAACGTAGAATTGATAGCAGCTTACGATTTATCATGCTAAATTGGCAAACTCTTACATCCCTTTTTCACATTCTCTTCAAGAGAAATATTTGTAAATTTTACTGAAAATATTCATCATCATGAATATACGTTTGTAAACTAGAAATTAGGAAGTTCCTTATGTTTGCCTATGTAGTGTGTGTTATGGGGAAGTATAGCTACGTTTTCAGAATCAGATGTTGGACCTCTTTTTAGCTCACCTCGACGAAGTAGAGGGGCGGGGGGGGGGGGGGGGGCTTATGCTATCGCCCCGTCGTCCACACTATAGGTTAAGCAAAACGGGACAGGTCCATTCCTGCCAAACTATAAGTCCTACATCAACCAAACTTGCATGGATAATGCATCTGAGAATGCTTACAACAATGCATGGTACGGAGGCTGCATCTGAACTACATTTCATTCTTGAGTGAGCATGTTAGGTAAAATGGGACAGGTCCATTTCCGCCTTACTATAAGTCCTACATCAACCAAACTTGCATGGATAATGCATCTGAGAATGCTTACAAAAATGCATGGTACAGAGGCTGCATCTGAACTACATTTCATGCTTGAGTGAGCATGTTAGGTAAAATGGGACAGGTCCATTTCCGCCTTACTATAAGTCCTACATCAACCAAACTTGTATGGATGACGTATCTGAGGATGCTTACTACAATGCATGGTCCAGAGGCTGCATCTGCCCCACATTTCATGCTGAGTGAGCAGGTAAGGTAAATGGGACAGGTCCATTCCTACCTTACTATAAGTCCTAGGTCATCCAAAGATGTGTGGTTGATGCATCTAAGGATCCTTACAACAATGCATGGTACGGAGGCGGCATCTGACCTACATTTCATGCTTGAGTGAGCAGGTTAGGTAAAATGGGACAGGTCCATCCCGCCTTACTATAAGTCCTACATCATCTGACCCTCATTCCATGCTTGAGCAATCAGGTTAAGTAAAATGGGACAGGTCCATTTCCGACCTATTTTTTAAAGTCCTAGATCAATAAAAAAACTTGTGTGGGTGATGTATCTGAGGATGCTTACTGCAATGCACAGTACAGATGCTGCATCTGACCTATATTTCACGCTTCATTGACCAGGTATGGTAAAATTAGAATCTTCTTTACCAGCCTTCTTTGAATATTTTATCAACCAAACTTATATGGATGATGCATCTGGAAATTCTTTGTGCAATGTAGGTACAGATGCTGGTCATGGGACAATGATGCCGTCGAGGTGAGCGCTGTCATCTCTGATGGCCCTATGTTTCACCCTTCTCCCCACAAACATACACACAACATTTATGCATACAACTTCTCCTTTTCATGGACTGAAACATCATAAACATCTGACATTTATTCTCTTAAACATTCAAGAGGATATTTGTTGTCTGTCAGTAATGAGTCAGAAATAAAGATGTGTCTGATAAAAAGGAGAAAAAGTTGTTCCTTTTGACAGATAAGAGAGAGTTTTGAGCTATGTGTTTTCACCTGTACCAACAATTTTCATCCTTTCTGTTTCAGATATTGTCAGAGAGGACAAATGGAGTATGGAGTACCAGACTACCTGTTATGTACAAAGAGAAATACCAAGAAGAAGCCCCGCCCGATCTGGAAAAGCGTGTCAAACGATGGCGGGAAATTGTCCATGTGGAAGAGTAGGTTGTTTGTTGTCTTCATTTTATTTCAAACCTCTGTTGACAACATGATCATGAACATACACTAAACCGTATTTTTATCTGAAATACATGTATCAGTTAATGAATTATTTAACAAGATGACAAAATTCTTATTTCTCTGTTTCTAGAAATACAGCCACTGGTTTAGCTATACTTTATCCTGCCAAGGAAGCTGCTGGACCAGAGGTCAAGGTCGTTTCAAGGGAACCCACACCTGCTCCTGATTTCTCATTGGTGAGTTTCCAGCTCTAGAAACACTATCACAAGGAATTAAGTTAATGAATGGATAGATTGACCACACATACAGATATTAGATTGCAGATAAGCATACACAATACACCTGAACTAGCAAACACAGAATCAGCAACAGATAGGGCAAAAATAAGAATAACTAGCCCAAGATGGTGGATTTAGGTCTGAAGGTCAAAGGTTGTGGAGGTGACATTCTGTATTTCAAATATGACTTTTATTGGATTTCAGCTCAATAAATCAAATATTACAGATGTACGTCATTTGTTCAAAATGGCTAAAGTGTCTTAAGGGGTAACGAGTGTCTGCTCGTATAAATGACAGAGGAATAAAAAAAAATCTTAATACTGTATTACATCTTTTACAGTAATTTGATATTCTTGACTGATAATATGAGCGATTTTGAAGTATATGACAATAATTTTGATAACCTTTCCATCAATAATAGAAAAGTGCCAACAATTTGTTATAGGAAAACGGTTAAATGAAGGAATTGACTGTGCGAGTTAGCTCGCCTACCAGCCACTTGTTACCCCTTAAATAATTTGCTGATTTTGTAGTTGAAAGAAGGCATCAACTATTGTATTTTCTTACAGATTTTCTTCATCTTTTCAGGTAATTGGTCTTGAAATTCCTCCAGGAGAAGTATTAAATATTGGGTAAGTTAAGCATGATATGAAAATCAAATTCTCACCATTGCTTAAACTTCTCATCATAAACCCATCCCAAGTGGGACATATTCTAGTTTTATGCTGTCCATTATGTAGTGTGTGATACCTTAATGTTGATTATTATTAGCATATCTCAAAAGTACTCATTCAATGTAAAAAATAAAATAACTTTAACTCTGTGCTGCTATCAAGAAAGTGTTCTTTCAACCAATTGGATGCAATGCAAATTGACCTTTCCGAACGCGGGAAAATTTGAGAAATTCCATGACGTCATAATGCAATTTCGATGTTTGACCAAGGTTTGAAGCTTATTTGGCCGACAAGGTTCGAAGGTTTGTCCAAGGTTTGAAGCTTATTTGTGACGTCACAACATTTTGCATTTTTTTCCCGCAATTGGAGGGGTCAATTGGCAAAAAATCCTGACTATTTGATAACATGAATGTATGATTAGTACTCATCAATACATGTAGATAAAGTATAAATATCATACCATGTGTGTTTACAGTGAGAAGAAAGTAGTGTATCTTACATACATTTACAACTGTGATTACTTCTGTATACAAGTAGAGGATTCTCCCTGTGAAGAAATAGATATCAAGGCTGAAGAACTTAGTAAGGTAGGTTATAATCACACAATATAAACTGTCTGTTTGTTCATCTGTCTGTCTGTGATAACTTATGCATACAAGTAGAGGCTTCTCCTAGTGAAGAAATAGATATCAAGTCAGAAGAACTTTGTAAGGTATGAAATAACAGTGATTCATTTTAAAATTTAACTTAATGTGTACAGCGGACGCAATGTTGAGAAAACAATTGGTTCTATTTCAAATCTAATACCTCAAAATTTATCAATTCAAAAACTACATTATAGTCTGTTTGGTTTGTTTACATTGTTGGATTGATATGCTTTAACGTGTGCAGATATGAAAAATCTAGGACAATTTCTGATTTTAATCTAGTCAAATAAGTATTATAGAGTCATGTTACTGCTAAAACTTTGTACAGGAAGATTGGAATAAATGTTTTACAAATATCTTACGTTACAGATTTTGACTAATTTTGTATTTATAGAACCCATCACCTAACCTGAGTGACATCAAGCAGGGGAGCTGTGTGGTGGCCTCTTATAACGGAGGCTGGAGCCGCGCTGAAGTCATCGCTGTAAATGGGGTAAGAGCTTTAATTCTATCCATCTTAGTCAGACTTATCACTTAATATTGGTCAGAATATAGTAAGTATTTTTCAGTGACTTATCTTTGCCCCCCACCCCCCACCAACTAAAAAGTTATGCCTTTGGCCAACCATTGCTGTAAGCTTGCAGCAAAGTTGCTGCACAATGTTTGGGCAAATTTGCTGTGACTTTCTACCTTGCACATTATGTTTGCAGCAAACTTGCTGCAAACTCCTTATGTCCAAATACAGTTTGATGTACTCATTGCAGTATATGGATTGTGGTGAACTTCCTGTGAACTACTGATGTGATTGTGGCATGTGATAGCTATAAAAGTTTACCAAACTGATGAGACTGATAAGATATTAACTCAGCATTTTAGGACATCATTCTATAATCAGAAATGGGCATATTTTAGTTTGAAATGATAACTAGATACATTGTTAAAATGAGTATTTGTTCAACTTATTTTGTAGGACAAGTTAGAGCTCTTGTATGTGGACTATGGCAATGAAGGTAAAGCTACAGTACGGGACGTCAGATGGCTGAATGAAGACCTAGCTAAATATCCTGTACAGGCGGTGTACTGTAGACTCAGTGGTGTAATGCCTATAGAGGTATGTCTGTCCGTCTGTCTGTGTGTTTTTGGACTATGGTAATGAAAGTAAAACTACAGTACGGGACGTCAGATGGCTGAATGAAGACCTAGCTAAATATCCTGTACAGGCGGTGTACTGTAGACTCAGTGGTGTAATGCCTATAGAGGTATGTCTGTTTGTCTGTCTGTGTGTTTATGGACTATGGTAATGAAAGTAAAGCTACAGTACGGGACGTCAGATGGCTGAATGAAGACCTAGCTAAATATCCTGTACAGGCGGTGTACTGTAGACTCAGTGGTGTAATGCCTCTAGAGGTATGTCTGTCCGTCTGTCTGTGTGTTTTTGGACTATGGTAATGAAAGTAAAACTACAGTACGGGACGTCAGATGGCTGAATGAAGACCTAGCTAAATATCCTGTACAGGCAGTGTACTGTCGACTCGGTGGTGTAATGCCTATAGAGGTATGTCTGTCCGTCTGTTTGTCTGTCTGTTTGTATGTGGACTATGGTAATGAGGGTAAAGCTATAGTACAGAATGTGTCGTGTCTAAATGAGGACCTAGCTACTGTCTGCATAACTCACTTCGGTAATCAGAAAATTAAAGTTTTGTCTCATTAGTCGGAATATTTTCCAAATAAAATTCATTTGGGGGAAAAGAACTCAGCTGTAGTAATTATTGGTGCAAGTTTTATGTCCGTATGACCAGTACCTTGCTCACACATTTCCAGGTGAAAGGAAATATTTTTCTATATGTTACATGTAATTTTAGTGTGACCTCATTTCCATCAACTCAGTAATTAACATTGGCATCGTCATTCTAAAATTAACATAGAAAATTCCCAAACTACATGTTAATCTATTTTCTGTCACTATGAGGGTAGTATTAATGGTACAAACTTACAATGTCAGTTATGAGACTTTAAGATTTATCCCCCTGTATAAATTTCAATCCGAAATTTTGCCAATAAAATACACAAAACATCAATTTTTCGATTTCCCACGTGAGCTATGCTGTCAGTAAGTATCGTGTACAGGCAGTGTGGAATGATGTCCATAGAAGGTTTAGTCTGAAGTAGAGGGTTTAGTCTGAAGTATATTCACTGGGATTCTATACAGTACTTTCAAAAGATGTGATGTCTCGTTATCCCAAGCTAGCTATTTATGTCATATTTACCAGTTGTTATCTCTTTACTATATAGGAACAAAAAATGAATTCATCAACCGCTGGAAGTGATTCAAAACTATTGTCATTCACATTTGTTGTATTTTGACAGTAAAATATGACTTGTTTTACAGGGAGAGGTATTCTCTGATGCTGCCAAAGAGGAATTTGCAAGCCATGTCGCTGAAAAGGCTCTTACTGCTGTCACGAGAAGCCTGGATGGTTTGTTCTATTTATGGAAAATACATTTGTAAACTACAATGTATAATGCCTGAAGATGATAATTTGCATCATGCTGATATTATAATACATGTATCTACCTTTTTGCAACTTTCTGCAAGGTTAACTTGAGATGGGAGTTCAGAATGATACTGTTTCCATTTTAATCCTTTTGTGAAATATTGAACAAGGTTCATCAGTAATTTATAAGTAATTACATGTATATGCACAGCAAATGCAATTCCTTGAGGTGAAACTATTGAAACAAACTCTAAATGCATTTTTTTGCATGTAAATGCTCAGGACGTCACAATGCATAACCTCTATAGAAAAATGCCGCAGTGGCTGTTCTAACCTGCAAACTAAATCCGCGGTGACCTAAATTTTAAAGTCACCTTTTTACATGGAAAGAAAATTTCAGAAAACGAAAATGAAATTGACAATTGTGGTGCATATATATAGAATAAATGTCATAATTTGCGTTTTGTTATGGGTATGCAACACACAGCAAGTGCATTTATTGCATGAAATGCACTAACACTCATTACATGTACGATAAATGCACTTGCTGTGTGTTGCATACACATAACAAAACACAAATTAAGGCACTTATTCTCTATATAGTGTCATAGGGAGGAGAAGGGTGTCTCAAATATAGGGTCTATGAATAGTGTAGTTGGTGAATACAGGTTGAATGATTGGTCAGTTATTTTCTTCTTGATACAGAAGATGGAGTATGTGAAGTGGAACTGTTCTTAGAGAATGATCCAGTCAGTATTAACCAGAAGTTGATAGATCGAGGATTAGTACAAGCTTACACTGCTGCTGGTATAGAGGAGGAGGAGGATAGTGAACCAGGTATCAATACATACTCTATTTCTGACCAGTAAACTGGGAAAACCTGACTAGCAATAGACCACCTGCCAAAATTCATAATTGCTGACAAAATGACGAAAAATGGCAATTTTCGTGCACTTTTTCATTGCTACGCATCAATCATGTCAATGGAATTGCGTCTTTTAACAGTGACGTCGTAATGTGAATCAACGCCAAAAGATGTTGACTCGGATATTTTGTGCTTTCTAACAAGATCGGAAGATGGTATAATGGCTCACAACGGTCTTGTGAAAACGTGATACATCATATACTAGGTGCCTCGAATGGTCCTTTTGATGTTGTAGTGAAATCAACAATGACCTCCAAAAACTACATATACATGTATATTAACAAAATAGGTCATCCATGGGGGTCAATTTGTTGTCTAGTCATCTAGTGATCAGGTACGGGATGATATAGGCTTCGCCTTGCCCGGTATAAAACCTAGTGACCTGGTATCATCATGTGTAAGGTCACTAGATGACAAGGTAACTAATAATAGCCAGAAATACATGTACATATAGATATAGAGAAAGAAAAATTTTGTAAGATGAAAAAAGGGGATGCAGGGAGGTTTAAAGAAGGACACTTGGATAAGATGAGGAATGTAGGATAAAATTTTTTTAGAAATTTCTCTATTACGATGAATTTGCAGATGACACCTGATTTATGTTTAGATATTTGTAACATTCTATAAATTAAATGTTTAGAAATCCTCCAATTACCTGAAGACAACCAGTGGGATATTTATGTGTCATTTATCAACTCCAGTACAAATTCTGTAATGGTGCGACTGATAGGAGATCAATATTCTGTGAGTACACTATCATTTATTTAATGTAGAGAAATATTTTATACATTACATCATATGAATTCATAGATACAAATAATTTGAAAATCCTGAACATTTTTGAGACACTTTGATTTTCATAGAACATATTTCTTGCTATGGCATACTAATGAGCAAGAAAATGATAAACTACATGTAGAAGGTGAAAATTCTAAGAGAGGTATTGCATCTTGATACAGGAATTACTAGAAGAGCATGAATTGAAGTTGGAGGAGGCGTTTCATTCTGCCGGAGACACGCCCACTGACTTCAAAGTCGATCAAGTCTGTGTAGCTTATGTGGATGAACTCTACCATAGAGTGAGAGTCTTAAAGAAAGAAGGCAAATGGGTGAGTTACATAGCTCAGGAAAAAAAACCCAACATACACACATGTACTATATA